>JARQOC010000006.1:503522210-503934010 GCA_033576535.1 Allobates femoralis
CTGCAGCCTCCATTACTGGAGCTGTGAGGTAAAGTGAAAGCTGAGCTGTGATTGGTTGAATGGAGAACGGTCACCTAGAGGCAGTGGAGGATCGCACCACCGACCGGACCGCAGGAGACCGGTATTATTATTATTATTATTATTATTTAACCCCTTCCCGGCCTTCTCCATCCACACACACGGCTCCTGAATTCAGCCTCATTCTTGTGGATCAAAAATCCAGAGAATCTGAACCTTCAGGGGAAAATGAAGAAGATTCAGTGAAGAGGATCCGCCATCACTGAGGTAAAAATGTCACATATGTACTACAAGATAGAAAGAAAGATAAATATTCACACTAATAATAATCATCTACAAGTAATACAATTATAAATGTATTAGTTTAAGGTTAACACTGGAGCTGGCTAATTTATTACCGGGAGTATTATTTCTATCTTTACTCCCGAGTGCTGCTAGAAAATTATACATGCAAAAAACTATTAACAACAATAATATTAATAATAAGAATAATAATTTCCAAGTAATAAAAACATAAATAAATAAAAATATTAATTATATATAAAATGTATTCACAAAAACAATAATAATAATATTAATATTAATTTTAATAATAATAATTTCCAAGTAAAAACATTAATAATTATAAATGTAAAAAACTATTCACAATAATAATAATAATTTCCAAGTCAAAGATTAAAATAAAATAATAAAAAAAAAATATAGATATAGATATATGGATATATATATATATAGATATATAAATATCAATTATAAATCAAATTAGTAAATAATAATAATGATAAAACATTCAAAGTAATAAAACCCTAAATTATTTTTATAGAATTACTAAATGATAAAAACAATAATAATAACAATTAAATAATAATAAATTTGAAGTAATAAACATAAATAAAAATATTAATTACAAAAAATAAAAGTATTTATTAAACATTATAAAAAATAGTAATATTATTAATAGAAGTAATAAACAGAATAACTTCCAAGTAATGAAAACAATGAATAAAAACATTAATGATTATGAATATAAAAAAGTATTCACATGAATACTAATAATTTCCAAGTAATAAAAACATAAATAAATATATTAATTATAAATAAAAGTGTTCACATTAATAAATATTAATGATAAAACATTCAAAGTAATAACATATAACAATATTTATAGAATTTCTAATAATAATAATAATAATAATAATAATAAATATTATTATTATTTCCAAGTAATAAAATAGAAATAAAAATATTAATGACAAAAAATACAGACATTAATAAAAACATTGATTAAAAAAATTGCAATATTAATAATACAAATAATAAATATAATAATTTCCAAATAATAAAAATAGATAAAAACATTAATTAGAAATTAAAAAAACACATTAATAAATAATAATAATTTTCAAGTGCTAAAAACAGGGATAAATAAAAATATTTATAAAATTATTAAATGATTAAAAATAGTAATAAACAATAATAACACTTTCTAAGTAAAAAAACATAGATAAATAAAAATATTAATTACCAAAAAAAAAAAAAAAAAAAAAAAAATTATATATATATATATATATATATATATATATATATATATAAACATCCAATGAAATAAAAAATAATCATAACAGTTATTTCTGAGCAATAAAAACATAAATAAAAGATTAATTATAAGTAATAAATAGATTCTAAAAAGTAATAAATAATACATTATAATAATTACCAAGTAATAATCACATAAATAAAAAATATAGATTTATTAAACTATTAAAAATACTAATAAACTATAATAATAATTTCCAAGTAATAAGAACATAAATAAAAGTATTGATAAAAACTAATTTTACTTAAAAAAAAGTAACATTAATAATAATAAAATTGATAATAGAACATAAAATATTAATTATACATAATAAAATTATTCAAAATAGTAATAAATTATAACAATTATCAAGTAACAAAAACATAAATAAAAACATGTATAGAAATATTACATGACAAAGTCATAATGACCATAATAATTTTCATGTAATTAAAGCATACATAAAATTATTAATTGCAAAAAATAAAAATAAGTACAAAAACAATTGTTTTAAAATAGTAATATTAATAAAATAATCATAAAAACAATTTCTAAGTAATAAAAACATAAATAAAAACACAATTAGAAATCATAAAATTATTCATAATAGTAATTAATTATAACAAATACCAAGTAATAAAAATATGAATAAATACAAATATTAATTGCAAAAAATAAAATATTTAGGAAATATCCAATTATTCAAAATAGTGATAAATAATAATGTCCGAGTAATAAAAACATAAAGAAATAAAAATAATTATTTATTATAAGTAAAAAATATACAAAATATCAAAATATTAAAAACATATAATAATAATAATAATATTATACCTGAATAACACAACATGATAACACTAAGTGATATCAGAAGGGATAATAATAGTAATAATAATAATAATAATAATAATAATAATTTCTAAGTAATAAAAAATAAATGCTAATATTATTTACAAATGATGAAAATATGCAATTATTCAAAATAGTAAATAATAATAATACAATAAATTAATGGGTATTTGTATAACATGCTAATGTATGAAAATATCCAATAATCCCACATATTAAAAAATAAAAAATCCAATATTTAAAAATAATTTAAAAAAATCCTTAAATCCACCAATCTAAAGTATTATTTATTTTTCAAGTAATATATCCATTAATCCTAATTTTTTTTGTTAGATAAAAATATCAGTTATTTCCAAAGTATAAAAATATAAGTA
This sequence comes from Allobates femoralis, assembly GCA_033576535.1. Taxonomy (NCBI): domain Eukaryota; kingdom Metazoa; phylum Chordata; class Amphibia; order Anura; family Aromobatidae; genus Allobates; species Allobates femoralis. The sequence continues at coordinate 503,525,028 of JARQOC010000006.1, forward strand.
AAAATATTGTTTAATTCCAAATATAAAAAAATAATAAAATTATGTGTTTATTCATGATTGTAATAATAGAAAATATTTACAAGTCTGATGGGATCCAATCCAAAATTGGAACCTGCCGCCCCCCTGCCTGTTCATCAGATATATGGGCTCTTGTAGTGTTCCAGATCCTGTGAAGACATGTATTCACCCTCTCATGTAACAATGTCCCCACATCCTGTAACAATATCCCCCATTCTTGGCCCCTTCTTGTAATAATGCCCCCCATCCTGGGCATTTTCCTGGTATAATGTACCCCATACCAGGACCATTTACTGTGATAATGTTCACCATCCCAAGCCTCTTCTAGATATAATGCCCTGAGCCACATCCTGGTATAATTTTACCCATCCTGGGCCCCTTCTAGTAGTAATGTTCCTCATCTTGGGCCCTTCCTATAATAATGTCCCTCATTCTGGCCCCTTAGTGTAATAATGCTCCCCATCCTGGCCCCTTCCTGTAATAACATCCCTCATCCTGGCCCCTTTCAGTACTAATGTTTTCCATACTAACCCCTTCCTGTAATAATGTCCTCATCCTGCCCCCTCCTGTAATAACGTTCCCCATCCGGACCCCTTCATGTAAGAATGTCCCGATCCTGCCCCCTCCTGTATTAATATTCCCCATCTTGCCCCCTTCCTGTAATAATGCCCCCATCCTGGCCCCTTCTTGTAATAATGTCCCTACCCTGACCCCTTCCGGTAATAATGTTCCCATCCTGGCCCTTTCCTGCAATAATGTCCCCCATCCTGCCCCTTCCTGTAATAATGTCCTTCATCCTGGCCCCTTCCTATAATAATGTTCCCCATCCTGGCCCCTTACTGTAATAATGTTCTCCATACTAACCCCTTCATGTAGTAATGTCCCCATTCTTCCCCCCTCCTGTAATAATGTCCTTCATCCTGGCCCCTTCCTATAATAATGTCCCCATCCTGGCCCCTTCATGTAATAATGTCCTCATCCTGCCCCCCTCCTGTAATAATATTTCCCATCCCGGTCCCTTCTTCTAATAATGTCTTACATCCTGGCCCCTCCCTGTAATAATATCTCTCATTCTGGCCCCTTGTTGTCATAATGTTCCCCATCCTGGCCCCTTCCTGTAATAATGTTCCACATCCTGGCCCCTTCTTGTAATAATTTCCCCATCCTGACCCATTCCTGTAATAATGTACCCCATCCTGGCCCCTTCCTGTAATAATGTCTCTCATCCTCACCCCTTCCTGTAATGATGTCCCTCATCCTGGCCCGTTCCTGTAATAATGTCCCTCATCCTGGGCCCCTTCCTGTAACAATGTCTCTATTTTGCCCCTTCCTGTAACAATGTCTCTATACTGCCCCTCCCTGTAATAATGTCCCCCATCCTGACCCCTTTTGTAATAACGTCCTTCATCCTAGCCCCTTCTTGTAATAATATCCCTATCCTGACCCCTTCCGGTAATAATGTTCCACATCCTGGCCTTTTCCTGTAATAATGTCCACATTCTGACCCCTTCCTGTAATAATGTCCCCATCCTGCCCCCCTCCTGTAATAATGTCCTTCATCCTGGCCTATTCTTGTAATAATGTACCTATCCTGGCCCCTTCTTGTAATAATGTCCCCATCCTGCCCCCCTACTGTAATAATGTCCTTCATCCTGGCCTATTCTTGTAATAATGTACCTATCCTGGCCCCTTCTTGTAATAATGTCCCCATCCTGCCCCCCTACTGTAATAATGTCCTTCATCCTGGCCTATTCTTGTAATAATGTACCTATCCTGGCCCCTTCTTGTAATAATGTCCCCATCTTGCCCATTTCCTGTAATAATGTCTCTCATCCTCACCCCTTCCTGTAATAATGTCCCCATCCTGCCCCTTTCCTATAACAATGTCCTCCATCCTGGGCTTTTTCCTGGTTTAATGTTTTCTATCCTGGTATAATGTCCTCCATCCTGGGCCTCTGATTGGTTGGCAGCGTTCAAGCAATAGGCAGTGCTTGTCGTCACTACCATGTTCCACCTGTGGCTTGCAGTTGCCGACCTCTGGTTGGCTGACAGCGTGTATTGCAGTATAGGGGACTGGGGTCTTTCTGCACTGCAATACATTTCAGCTGAATATGTGTACCCCCCTCCACCTGTGGCCCTCGTGGTGGCTGCGTTCTCTGTGTCAGCGATCGTTACACCCCGAGTTGTGTGATTGCAAATATAAGATTTACTCAACTATTAAAGTAAAAAAACACATAGTTGTGTCACATTCTGTGCAGGTAAAAGCAATCGATTGAAAAGAAGGAAAACTCTGATGCCTTCACTCCATATCACGGAGTACTTTATTCAAATTCTTAAAATCATTAGCATCCTAATGCAATCGATTGCCCTCTGGTATCAGGGTACCGTTACACGTCGCAACATTGCTTGCAATTTCACTGGCAATTTGCTGGTTGCAGTGGAATCATGGACACATTGTTACATTTTGTGGCTGTGTACAAATGGAACAATGTGTCCATGATTTCACTGCAACCAGTAAATTGCCAGTGAAATTGAATGCAATGTTGCGACGTGTAACGGTGCCCTCAGAAATTCCAAGAGATTGTATTGCTCATTGCTGAGAACGAGTCACTGAAGGGAGACAGAAGCCAAGAAATGGCTGTGGAAATGTGCTTTTGCTCAGAAATGTATTTGAGTAAACAGTGACGTCTAGTGGTAGGATGAAATAATGCAATTACAGTAGATTTTGCCATTTAAACTAAATCTTCATAAGCTAACAGGGAGTCTCCTCCCCCAGTAATGGCTGATAACAGGGAGAAATAGATTGTAGTCACCTGTCCTAAAGTCTCCTCCTCCCCCAGTAATGGCTGATAACAGGGAGTAATAGATTATAGTCACCTGTCGTACAGTCTCCTCCTCCAGAAAAGGCTGATAACAGGGAGTAATAGATTGTAGTCACCTGTCCTACAGTCTCCTCCAGTAATGACTGATAACAGGGAGTAATAGATTGTAGTCACCTGTCCTACAGTCTCCTCCTCCAGTAATGGCTGATAACAGGGGGTAATAGATTGTAGTCACCTGTCCTACAGTCTCCTCCTCCAGTAATGGCTAATAACAGGGAGAATAGATTGTAGTCACCTGTCCTACAGTCTCCTCCAGTAATGACTGATAACAGGGAGTAATAGATTGTAGTCACCTGTCCTACAGTCTCCTCCTCCAGTAATGGCTGATAACAGGGAGTAATAGATTGTAGTCACCTGTCCTACAGTGTCCTACCCCAGTAATAGCTGATAACAGGGAGTAATAGATTGTAGTCACCTGTCCTACAGTCTCCTCCCCAGTAATGGCTGATAACAGAGAGTAATAGACTGTAGTCACCTGTCCTACAGCCTCCTCCTCTAGTAATGGCTGATAACAGGGAGTAATAGATTGTAGTCACCTGTCCTACAGTCTCCTCCTCCAGTAATGGCTGATAACAGGGAGTAATAGATTGTAGTCACCTGTCCTACAGTCTCCTCCCCAGTAATGGCTGATAACAGGGAGTAATAGATTGTAGTCACCTGTCCTACAGTCTCCTCCCCAGTAATGGCTGATAACAGGGAGTAATAGATTGTAGTCACCTGTCCTACAGTCTCCTCCTCCAGTAATGGCTGATAACAGGGAGTAATAGATTGTAGTCACCTGTCCTACAGTCTCCTCCCCAGTAATGGCTGATAACAGGGAGTAATAGATTGTAGTCACCTGTCCTACAGTCTCCTCCCCAGTAATGGCTGATAACAGGGAGTAATAGATTGTAGTCACCTGTCCTACAGTCTCCTCCCCAGTAATGGCTGATAACAGGGAGTAATAGATTGTAGTCACCTGTCCTACAGTCTCCTCCTCCAGTAATGGCTGATAACAGGGTAGTAATAGATTGTAGTCACCTGTCCTACAGTCTCACTCTCCCCAGTAATGGCTGATAACAGGGAGTAATAGATTGTAGTCACCTGTCCTACAGTCTCCTCCCCAGTAATGGCTGATAACAGGGAGTAATAGATTGTAGTCACCTGTCCTACAGTCTCCTCCTCCAGTAATGGCTGATAACAGGGAGTAATAGATTGTAGTCACCTGTCCTACAGTCTCCTCCCAGTAATGGCTGATAACAGGGAGTAATGATTGTAGTCACCTGTCTACAGTCTCCTCCCCAGTAATGGCTGATAACAGGGAGTAATAGATTGTAGTCACCTGTCCTACAGTCTCCTCCTCCAGTAATGGCTGATAACAGGGAGTAATAGATTGTAGTCACCTGTCCTACAGTCTCCTCCCCAGTAATGGCTGATAACAGGGAGTAATAGATTGTAGTCACCTGTCCTACAGTCTCCTCCCCAGTAATGGCTGATAACAGGGAGTAATAGATTGTAGTCTCTACCTGTGCACTATCAGTCCTCCTCCCTCCCAGTAATGGCTGATAACAGGGAGTAATAGATTGTAGTCACCTGTCCTACAGTCTCCTCCCCAGTAATGGCTGATAACAGGGAGTAATAGATTGTAGTCACCTGTCCTACAGTCTCCTCCCCCAGTAATGGCTGATAACAGGGAGTAATAGATTGTATACTGTCTACAGTCTCCTCGCGTTGCTGATAACAGGAGTAATAGTGTGCACTGTCCTACAGTCTCCTCCCCAGTAATGGCTGATAACAGGGAGTAATAGATTGTAGTCACCTGTCCTACAGTCTCCTCCTCCCAGTAATGGCTGATAACAGGGAGTAATAGATTGTAGTCACCTGTCCTACAGTCTCCTCCCCCAGTAATGGCTGATAACAGGGAGTAATAGATTGTAGTCACCTGTCCTACAGTCTCTCTCCCCAGTAATGGCTGATAACAGGGAGTAATAGATTGTAGTCACCTGTCCTACAGTCTCCTCCCCAGTAATGGCTGATAACAGGGAGTAATAGATTGTAGTCACCTGTCCTACAGTCTCCTCCCCAGTAATGGCTGATAACAGGGAGTAATAGATTGTAGTCACCTGTCCTACAGTCTCCTCCCCCAGTAATGGCTGATAACAGGGAGTAATAGATTGTAGTCACCTGTCCTACAGTCCTCCTCCCCAGTAATGGCTGATAACAGGGAGTTAATAGTATTGTCTCACCTGTCCTACAGTCTCCTTCTCTCCCCAGTAATGGCTGATAACAGGGAGTAATAGATTGTAGTCACCTGTCCTACAGTCTCCTCCCCAGTAATGGCTGATAACAGGGAGTAATAGATTGTAGTCACCTGTCCTACAGTCCCTCCTCCCCAGTAATGGCTGATAACAGGGAGTAATAGATTGTAGTCACCTGTCCTACAGTCTCCTCCCCAGTAATGGCTGATAACAGGAGTAATAGATTGTAGTCACCTGTCCTACAGTCTCCTCCCCAGTAATGGCTGATAACAGGGAGTAATAGATTGTAGTCACCTGTCCTACAGTCCTCCCCCCAGTAATGGCTGATAACAGGGAGTAATAGATTGTAGTCACCTGTCCTACAGTCTCTCTCCCAGTAATTGATAACAGGAGTAATAGATTGTAGTCATCCGTCCTAACATTTTCTCCTCCTCCCAGTAATGGCTGATAACAGGGAGTAATAGATTGTAGTCACCTGTCCTACAGTCTCCTCCCATAATGGCTGATAACAGGGAGTAATAGATTGTAGTCACCTGTCCTACAGTCTCCTCCCCAGTAATGGCTGATAACAGGGAGTAATAGATTGTAGTCACCTGTCCTACAGTCTCCTCCCCAGTAATGGCTGATAACAGGGAGTAATAGATTGTAGTCACATGTCCTACCAGTTCCTGTCCTCCCTCTCAGTAATGGCTGATAACAGGGAGTAATAGATTGTAGTCACCTGTCCTACAGTCTCCTCCCCAGTAATGGCTGATAACAGGGGGTAATAGATTGTAGTCACCTGTCCTACAGTCTCCTCCCCAGTAATGGCTGATAACAGGGAGTAATAGATTGTAGTCACCTGTCCTACAGTCTCCTCCCCCAGTAATGGCTGATAACAGGGAGTAATAGATTGTAGTCACCTGTCCTAACAGTCTCTCCTCCCCAGTAATGGCTGATAACAGGGAGTAATAGATTGTAGTCACCTGTCCTACAGTCTCCTCCTCCCAGTAATGGCTGATAACAGGGAGTAATAGATTGTAGTCACCTGTCCTACAGTTCCTCCTCCCAGTAATGGCTGATAACAGGGAGTAATAGATTGTAGTCACCTGTCCTACAGTCTCTCTCCCCAGTAATGGCTGATAACAGGGAGTAAATAGATTGTAGTCACCTGTCCTACAGTCTCTCCCCAGTAATGGCTGATAACAGGGAGTAATAGATTGTAGTCACCTGTCCTACAGTCTCCTCCCCAGTAATGGCTGATAACAGGGAGTAATAGATTGTAGTCACCTGTCCTACAGTCTCCTCCCCAGTAATGGCTGATAACAGGGAGTAATAGATTGTAGTCACCTGTCCTACAGTCTCCTCCCCAGTAATGGCTGATAACAGGGAGTAATAGATTGTAGTCACCTGTCCTACAGTCTCCTCCTCCAGTAATGGCTGATAACAGGAGTAATAGATTGTAGTCACCTGTCCTACAGTCCTCTCTCCCAGTAATGGCTGATAACAGGGAGTAATAGATTGTAGTCACCTGTCCTACAGTCTCCTCCCCAGTAATGGCTGATAACAGGGAGTAATAGATTGTAGTCACCTGTCCTACAGTCTTCTCCCCAGTAATGGCTGATAACAGAGCGTAATAGATTGTAGTCACCTGTCCTACAGTCTCCTCCTCAGTAATGGCTGATAACAGGAGTAATAGATTGTAGTCACCTGTCCCACAGTCTCCTCCTCAGTAATGGCTGATAACAGGGAATAATAGATTGTAGTCACATGTCCCACAGTCTCCTCCTCAGTAATGGCTGATAACAGAGCGTAATAGATTGTAGTCACCTGTCCCACAGTCTCCTCCTCCAGTAATGGATGATATCAGGGAGTAATAGATTGTAGTCACCTGTCCTACAGTCTCCTCTCCAGTAATGGCTGATAACAGGGAGTAATAGATTGTAGTCACCTGTCCACAGTCTCCTCCTCAGTATGGCTGATAACAGGGAATAATAGATTGTATCACATGTCCCACAGTCTCCTCCTCAGTAATGGCTGATAACAGAGCGTAATAGATTGTAGTCACCTGTCCCACAGTCTCCTCCTCCAGTAATGGATGATATCAGGGAGTAATAGATTGTAGTCACCTGTCCTACAGTCTCCTCCCCAGTAATGGCTGATGACAGGAGTAATAGATTGTAGTCACCTGTCCCACAGTCTCCTCCTCCAGTAATGGATGATATCAGGGAGTAATAGATTGTAGTCACCTGTCCCACAGTCTCCTCCTCAGTAATGTTACAAGGATGATAAGTGGTCTTTGTGGGAGCGCTCAAATAGCAGGCACCTGAACCAATTTCATTAACAGGCAACTTTATTTCCCCTTAGCTCCACAACATGTTTCAACTGTGCTGACAGTATTCCTCAGGCGGTCCTCCTCAGTAATGGCTGATAACAGAGAGTAATAGATTGTAGTCACCTGTCCTACAGTCTCCTCCTCAGTAATGGCTGATAACAGAGAGTAATAGATTGTAGTCACCTGTCCTACAGTCTCCTCCCCCAGTAATGGCTGATAACAGAGAGTAATAGATTGTAGTCACCTGTCCTACAGTTCTCCTCAGTAATGGCTGATAACAGAGAGTAATAGATTGTATCACCTGTCCTACAGTCTCCTCCTCAGTAACAGAGACACATTACTTGTTGTTGTTGTCAGTCTTGTTTACAAACATTCCGCTGATACATTGTATCAATCCCTGAATGTTCCATCTGAAGGCCACTTCACACACACAGATATCTGATCCAAAAATCTGAACAGATCTCTGGTTGCAGTGAAATCATGGATACATTGCTCCATTTTGTGGCTGTGTACAACTGGAGCAATGTATCCATGATTTCACTGCACAGAGATCTGTTCAATATTGGACTCAGATATCTGTGTGTGAAGTGGCCTTCAGACTGTGGAGGTTTTGATTAGTAAATGGATCTTTACTGTTATAAATAGAGATGAAGTCATCTGTGCTGTGATTGGTGGAAGATGCAGACATCTCTGTACCAAAGAGGAGGACTCTCTTCCCCCTCCCTCACATCTATTGGCTGCACTCTCAGGAAGTGACCCCCCCCTCCACCAGATCCTCCTTATCCTCTTCCTCCCAGGTCCAGTCACATGGGCTTTGATTAATTCATCCTCTCAGTCACACCGGATTGTCTCCTGCTTTGCTCCATGGCGTCTGCGATTCTTCGAGAAGAGCTGCGATGCTCCATCTGCCTGAACATCTACACGGACCCCGTCACCCTGAGGTGTGGACACAACTTCTGCCGGGTCTGTATTGATGGGGTGCTGGGGTCACAGGAGGAGGACGATGTTTACAGATGTCCTGAATGCAGAGAAGAATTTCCAGATCGTCCTGACCTGGCCCGGAATATAACGCTCCGGAACATTATAGAGGATGTGTCCCTCCGTGCCCCAAGAGCGAGTGGACAGGGTCTTCTGCACCTACTGTGTGCATGCTCAGGTAGCTGCCGTCAAGTCCTGTCTCCATTGTGAAGCTTCCATGTGTGAGGAGCATCTGATCGTCCACAACCCGTCACCAGAACACGTCTTATCTGAGCCCAGCAATTCCCTGCAGAGCAGAAAATGCTCCGTCCACAAGAAGATCCTGGAGTACTACTGCACCGAGGACGCCTCCTGCATCTGTGTCACCTGCTGCCTGGCCGGAGAACACAAGGGACACAAAGTGGAGCCGCTGATTGAAGCCTCCAACAAGAAAAAGGAGAAGCTCCAAGTCCTCCTGACCAAGCTATTGGAAAAGAAAGTGAACATTTTGCTCACAGGCGAGAATCTGGACCAGCGTTTAGAAGACGTCCAAGAAAGAGCAGAGGATATGAGCGACATGGCCGGACTTATGTTCGATGACCTCAAGACTCGGTTAGAAGAACTGGAGACGAAGGTCCTGAGTCTCGTCTCCCAGCAGGTAGACCAAGTGTCAAACAAGTTCTCCAATGTGATCCACCAGTTGGAGTTAAAGAAGGACGAGGTGTCCGAGAAGGTGTCTCACCTGGAGAAGGTCTGTGCCATGACTGATTCCATTACTTGTCCTGCAAGAGGAGGAATCGGGACATGAAGACTTTTATGACACGGAACAGACCGATAGTGAGGAGGTCCCAAGTATCGGAGGACTGGACGAGGGGCTGCTGTGGATGACGTTATGTACGGGCTTGGCTGACATTGTCTCCATCGTGGTCTTTGCCATGGACGAGGAGAAGCCTTCAGACCTGGTCCTGGATGTGAACACGGCTTTCAATAATGTAAACCTATCCGATAATTCTAAAAGTGTTTCATATACGAAGAGAATTACAATCGGCCAAGAACCCCGGAGAGATTCAACACCTTCCCCCAGGTGCTGAGCACCAAGACCTTCTCTGCAGGAAACAACTACGTGGAATGGGAGGTCGGCGCCCAACCGGGGAGGTGGAGTGTGGGAATGTGCTACCCCAGTATGGACCGGGAGGGGGACTCGTCCTGTCTGGGATTGAACCCCAAATCCTGGTGTTTACAGATGGAGGGGGAGCAGTGTGCAGTGATCACTAATGGCCAGAAGGACTATTTATCTCCTGTCCCTAATTCCAAGCGATTTGTGATGTTTCTGGACTACGAGGCCGGGCGTCTGTCCTTCTATGAGCACGGCGAGCCCACCAGACACCTGCACTCCTTCACCGCCACCTTCTCCGAGCCTCTACATGCTGCCTGCTCTGTCGGGAATACTGACAGGATCACATTCAAATAAGCCCCATCTACTGTGATTTCAGCCTCTTCTAATGAATAGTAACTGTGAAGTGAAGTAATGACAATGTCCTGACCCCATTGTAGGTTATAGATCATTACTATTACTGGAATATTATCCTCCAGAGCGGCGCTCACTATTCTGCTGATGAAGTCACTGTTCTTTTCTTCTGTAGTTGTTGTCTCTGAAAGTTGTGATTCTCACATGGTTCCAGGTATCACCTGAGTTTGTGTGTGTTTGAGGGGGGAAGGGGGGGTTAGGCTGGCTTCACACCACAGTGTGATCTGGTCCGGAGCTGTCCGTGTAAACCAGACAGCCCCGGACCGGTTTTTGGCCCCATAGTAGCCTATGGGGCCGGATGGCAGCTCTCTGCCATCCGGTTTCATCACTGCGGTGGAATCCGGGAGAATACAGATTATTCTCTCCGGACATAACAAATGTTGCAATTTCCCGGATCCGGGTCAATCCGGCGCTCCTAGCATGGAGCCTATGGCAATTGCCCGGACAAGGATCCGGGAACCGGACACTGGCGGCTGCACGCCGCTGTTCTTTTAGGACCCGGCTAGCTCCCTGCCAGCACGGTCCTGAATCATTAGCCCTCCGATTCTGTGTGCTGATCCAGTCCGGGGCTGTCAGGTTCATGCCTGACAGCCCTGGACCGGATCACACCGTGGTGTGAAGTCAGCCTTAGTTTGGACCTTCACTGACTTCCTATAGATGATATATACTATGGAGGGTCGTCAGTGTCTCAGCCCCGGTGCGGTGCGTTACCTCTATGTATTCACCTGTGAAAAATAAAAGGAGCATCAAGGTTTTGCAAAATCTCTCTGGAGACTTTCTATTGGGACATTGGTTTCACCTTAAAGGTACCGTCACACAGGGACATATCACCGGCGATGTTGCCGGGGATCGCGGGAGCGCGCATCCCTGACAACATCGCCGGTGAGATGTCAGACTGAGCAACTTACCGGCGATGTCGCCGGCTAGTTGCCGCGGCTATCGCTCGCTGAGTTGCCCAGCAACCCAGCGAGCGATAACCCGCAATGTAGTAGATAGGCGGAATCGCCCGTAACATTGCGAATTGCCGCGTTACACAGGGCGATCAGGCAGAATCGCCTGAGCAACATCGCCAGGTTTCCCAACATTGTTGGGAAACCTGGCGATGTGACTCAGGCGATTCATCGCCTGATTATCGCCCTGTCACACGCGGCAATTCGCCGGCGATGTCGCCGCAACCTGCCACGCCCCTCGTTGCAGCAACATCGCGGCGATATCTTTCTATGGACTGGGCACCTTAAGGTTTCTCCACTTCTGGGCTTCATTGTACAGTTTATATTATACTAGATGGAAGCTGGATGCTATCTCATCGGAAGGCCGGGATATCACGATGGGGACAGGCTCTGTGGCGGGCGGTGGCCATCTCTTCCACCCCCCATGCTGTCTTCTCCCCTCTGTGTTCTCTCCTTTTAAGCTGTCTTCCCCCGTATGCACTTTCTCTCTCTTCCCTGTGTTCCCCCACCCCCTGTGTGCTGCCTCTCTCCCCCCTGTGTCTGCCTCTCTTCCTCCTGTGTGGTGTCTCTCTTCCCCCCCGTGTGTGTTCTCTCTTCCCCCCCCCCGTGTGGTGTCTCTCTTCCCCCCCCCCGTGTGGTGTCTCTCTTCCCCCCCTGTGTGGTGTCTCTTCCCCCCCACCCCTGTGTGGTGTCTCTCTCCTCTCCCCCCCCCCCCCGTGTGGTGTCTCTTTCCCCCCCCCCCTTGTGGTGTCTCTCTTCTCCCCCTCCCCCTCCCCCGTGTGTGTCTCCCCCCCCCCGTGTGTGCTCTCTCCCCCCCCCCCCCCCCTGTGTGTGTCTCTCTCCCCCCCCCCCCCCCCTGTGTGTGTTTCTCTTCCCCCCCCCCCCCCTGTGTGTGTCTCTCTTCTCCTCCCTATGTCCCCCCCCCCCGTGTGGTCTCTCTCCCCCCCTGTGTGATGTCTTCTCCCCCCCCCCCTGTGTGTGTCTCTCTTCCCCCCCTGTGTGATGTCTCTCTTCCCCTCCCCCCCCTGTGTGTGTCTTCTCTCCCCCCCTGTGTGATGTCCTCTCCCCCCCCCCCGTGTATGTTCTCTCCCCCTGTGTGATGTCCTCTCTCCCCCCCCCTTGTGATGTCTCTCTTCCCCCCTGGTGTGCTGTCTGTTCTCCCCGTGTGTCCTCTCCCCCTGGTGCCTTCTCCCCCCTGTGTGCTGTCCTCTTCTCTCTCTCCCCCTGTGTGCTGTCTCTCTTCCCCCTGTGTGCTGTCTCTCTCCCCCTGTGTGCTGTCTCTCTTCCCCCCTGTGTGCTGTCTCTCTTCCTCCTTGTGTGTGTTTCTCTCCCCTGTGTCTGTCTCTCTCCCCTCTTTGTTCTCCCCATTGATCTTCACCCTCGTGTGCTCTCCCCCATGGTCTCTCTACCCCTGTGCTGTCTTCTCTCCTTGTGTCTCTCTTTTTTGAGTGTTTTCTCCCCCTGTGCGCTCTCCCCCTTTGTGCTGCCTCTCCCTCTATGCTCTCCTCACCATGTGATTCCTCTCTCCTCCGTGTGCTGTCTTCTCCTTTCGTGCTCCCCCTTGAGCTGTCTCCCACTTGTGCTCTCGCCCTTTCCTCTGAGTAATATACCTTTACATACTTTGTTAACATTACACTGCTGGGTGGGGCACATACACTGCTGGCATGGGAACATAGTCTGGGTGAGGCACATGGGATGGAGTGGAGCACATGGTCTCGGGGACACATATCCTGCTGGAGGCCACAGGCTGCTGGGTGGGGGCAGGGCTGCTGGGGACAATTGCCTCCTGGAAGGCACAGGCTGCTGGGGTATGGGCACAGGCTGCTGGGGGACACATAAGCTGGGGTAGGGGCACAGGCTGCTGGGGGACACATGCTGGGTGGGGTGCATAGGCTGCTGGGTGGGGGCACAGTGCTGGGTGAGGGCACACAGGTGCTGGGTGGGGCACAGGGCTGCTGGGGGACACATAGCTGGGATAGGGGCACAGGTGCTGGGTGGGACACATGAGCTGGGGTGGGGGCACAGGCTGCGGTGGGGGACACAGGCTGCTGGGGTGGGCAGCACAGGCTGCTGGGGCACATGCTGGGGGAATGTGGGGCACAGGCTGCTGGGGGGGCACAGATGGGGTAGGGGCACAGGCTGCTGGGGGACGCACATAAGCTGGGTAGGGGCCACAGGCTGCTGGGGGACACATAAGCTGGGGTAGGGCACAGGCTGCTGGGTGGGGGCACAGGCTGCTGGGGTGGGCACAGGCTGCTGGGGGACACAAAGCTGGGGTAGGGGCACAGGCTGCTGGGGGGTGGGGGCACAGGCTGCTGGGGGACACATAAGCTGGGGTAGGGCACAGGCTGCTGGGTGGGGGCACAGGCTGCTGGGGGACACACATGCTGGGGTAGGGGACAGGCTGCTGGGTGGGGGGCACAGGCTGCTGGGGGACACATAAGCTGGGGTTGGGACAGGCTGCTGGGTGGGGGCACACAGGCTGCTGGGGTTGGGGCACAGGCTGCTGGGGGGACACATAAGCTGGGGTAGGGGCACAGGCTGCTGGGGTGGGGGCAACAGGCTGCTGGGGTGGGGCACAGGCTGCTGAGGTGGGGGCACACATAAGCTGGGGTAGGGGCACAGGCTGCTGGGAACTGATGTGGGGCACAGGCTGCTGGGTGGGACACAAGCTGGTGGGGGGCACATGGGTGCTGGGGTGGGGGCACAGGCTGCTGGGTGGGGGACACATGGCCTCTGGGAAGGCACAGGCTGCTGGGGTGGGCACACATGCTGGGTAGGGGCACAGGCTGCTGAGTGGGGACACAAAGCCTGGGGTGGGGCACAGGCTGCTGAGGTGGGGCACACTACAGGCTGCTGGGTATGGGGGCACAGGCTGCTGAGGGGTCGGGGGACATAAGCTGGGGTTGGGGGCACAGGCTGCTGGGGGACACATAAGCTGGGGTAGGGGCACAGGCTGCTGGGGTGGGGGCACAGGCTGCTGGGGGACACATTGCCTCCTGGAAGGCACAGGCTTGGGGTGTGGGGCACAGGCTGCTGGGGGACACATAAGCTGGGGTATGGGACAGGCTGCTGAGGTGGGGGCACACTAGGCTGCTGGGGTGGGGCACAGGCTGCTGGGGGACACATAAGCTGGGTAGCACAGGTGAGGGGGGCACACGGCTGCTGGGGGTGGGGGCACAGGCTGCTGGGGGACACATTGCCTCTGGAAGGGCACAGGCTGCTGGGGATGGGGGGGGCACAGGCTGCTGAGGTGGGGGCACAGGCTGCTGGGGGACACATAAGCTGGGGTAGGGGCACAGGTGCTGGGGTGGGGGCACAGGCTGCTGAGGGGGACACAGGCTCTGGGAAGGCACAGGCTGCTGGGGTGGGGCACAGGCTGCTGGGGGACACATAAGCTGGGGTAGGGCACAGGCTGCTGGGGGAACATAAGCTGGGATTTGGTACAGGCTGCTGGGGTGGGGGCACACAGGCTGCTGGGTTGGGGCACACATAAGCTGGGGTAGGGGCACAGGGCTGCTGGGGACACATAAGCTGGGGTAGGGGCACAGGCTGCTGAGGTGGGGGCACAGGCTGCTGAGGTGGGGGCACACACAAGCTGGGGTAGGGGCACAGGCTGCTGAGGTGGGGGCACAGGCTGCTGGGGACACATAAGCTGGGGACAGGCTGTGGGGGGCACAGGCTGGCTACTGGGGTGGGAGGCACAGGCTGCTGAGGTGGGGGCACAGGCTGCTGGGGTGGGGCACAGGCTGCTGGGGGACACATAAGCTGGGGTGGGGGCACAGGCTGCTGAGGTGGGGCACAGGCTGCTGGGGTGGGACAATGCTGGGGGGGCACAGGTAAGCTGGGGTGGGGCACAGGCTGCTGGGGGACACATAACTGGGGTGGGGGACAGGCGTGAGTGGCACACAGGCTGTTGGGAGACACATAAGCTGGGGTAGGGGACACAGGCTGCTGGGGTGGGGGCACAGGCGGCTGAGGGACACATAAGATGGGGGTTAGGGGACACAGGCTGCTGAGGTGAGGGCACAGGCTGCTGAGGGACACATAAGATGGGGTAGGGGACACAGGCTGCTGGGTGGGGGCACAGGCGCTGAGGGACACATAAGATGGGGTAGGGACACAGGCTGCTGAGGTGGGGCACAGGCTGCTGGGGGGGGCACAAGGCTGCTGGGGGGCACAAAAGATGGGGTGGGGGCACAGGCTGCTGGGGGACACATAAGCTGGGGTAGGGACACAGGCTGCTGAGGTGGGGGCACAGGCTGCTGGGGACACATAGCTGGGGTGGGGGCACAAGGCTGCTGAGGTGGGGGCACACCGGCTGCTGGGGTAGGGGCACAGGCTGCTGGGTGGGACACAGGCTGCTGGGATGGGGCGCACAGGCTGCTGAGGTGGGGGCACAGGCAGCTGAGGGACACATAAGATTGGGGTAGGGGCACAGGCTGCTGGTGGGGACACAGGCTGTGGGGGACACATAGATGGGGTGGGGGCACAGGCTGCTGAGGTAGGGCCACAGGCTGCTGAGTGTGGGGGCACAAGGGCTTGCTGTGGGTGGGGCACAGGCTGCTGGGGGACACATAAGCTGGGATGTGGGGGCAGCGAAGGTTCTGGGGTGGGGCAAGTTTTTGGGTTGCCTTGCGTGATGTCGGCGGTACCACCAGCGGTCGTCATACTTGGACACCTCTAACTTGAGTATCCAAATATGGTGACCAGAACTTGTTCTGTCCTCCGGCCAATCAGAGGATAGATGGACACCCTGACGATGGATGGGACAGGGTAAATACAGTTGTGCTCCTCAGTCTCCACACCCCGGCAGATTTTATGCTTTCTCTGGCCTTTTTCCAGAGAATATGGATGATGCACATTCTCTCTTTTTCCCCTCCTGGTTAGTGGTCCGGTGAATCCATTATTGTCATCTACTGTGTTTTCTCTTTATAATTCATAAGGAAACCAAAAACATCCAAATGACCCTGATCTTAAAAGTTCATAATCCCTGGTGATTTGGGCCTGATAACATGCACAGAAGATGACACAGGTGGCTTTGAACGGCTCATAAAGGTAACATCCTCACCTGTGACCTGTTTGTTGTAATCAGTGTGTGCATAAAAGCTGAGTGAGTTTCTGGTATCCAGACAGACTGTTGCATCGTTCATCCAGTCACTGACGTTTTTTGGATTGTGAGTCATGGGGAAAGCAAAAGAATTGTGAGCGGATCTACAGGCAAAGATAGTTGAACTGTATAAATCAGGAAAAGGATACAAAAAGATATCCAAGGAACTGATGATGCCAGAAGACCGGGGCATGCAGCTCTGACTCCTCCTCCAACTCACCTTCCCCCCACCCCCGCTATTGTCCCGGTCCTGCCAATGCATATGGTCAAGTATCGCTCTATTCTCCCTGGCCCTGGCGCTGTCCTCGCCAATTTCAGGCCAGTCGGTGGATAACGTCAGCTTCTGGCCTGTGATTGGACACCTACGGCGCCTGAGGCAGGGAGATGACAGCGGGTGCCGGACTACATGCCTTGGCGGAATTGGAGCCGAGAGCCGCACCGGAATGCAGCGGTAGATTGGTGAGAACTGTCCCTGTGTGTGTCCGTGTGTCTATCCCATGTGTGTGTATCTCTGCGTGTATCCCTGTGTGTTGTGTCCCTGTGTGTGTCTTTGTGTTTCCCTGTGTTGTGTTCTGTGTATCCCTGTGTGTGTTCCTGTGTGTGTTCCTGTTGTGGTCTCTGTGTATCCCTGTGTGTGTGTTCCTGTTTGTGTCTTGTGTATCCTGTGTGTGTGTTCCTGTTTGTGTTCTGTGTATCCCTGTGTGTGTGTTCTGTTGTGTCTCTGTGTATCCCTGTGTGTGTGTCTCTGTGTCGTCCCTGTGTCTGTGTGTATCCCTGTGTGTTTGTCTCCCTGTGTGTATCTGTTGGAGGTGATTTCCCATACTGTCCCCTGTCCTGAATATTTCCTAGATAATCAATAAATCAAGTTTGGGAACATAATAAAAATGTTTAATAAGAAGAAAGCAAGATAATAAGACAATTCAAATAACAATCTAATATATAAAGCTGAATGTGTGTATTGTGTGTATGTATTGTGTATGTATGTATGTCCGGGATTGGCATCTACACCGATCGCAACTACAGCCACAAAATTTTGCACAGTCACACGTCTGGACCCTGAGAGCGTGATGGCTATGTTGTTTAGGTGAAATTTTAACCCTGCGCGTTCCAAATCACCAAACAATTTTGGCTCCATCTACATAATGGAGAGAAAGTGACAGTTACCAATTGACAGTTGTGAATGAGAGGGGCTTAATGACAGCACCAAAGACTAACAGCATATACCAGCATATAGTCACTAAGGTAGGGCCCTGACATGGGAATATTCACCACCACGGGACATGTATACACACACACATGCCCACAAAGAAGTAACAGCTAAGGTGGAGCCCCGACATTGGATACTCATCACGCACCCGAACACAAACACACACACCACAAAGAGACACGCACTACACAGACACCCCCCCACAGGGACACACACACATACACACCCTATAGGGACACATGCACCTCACCCCACAGGGACACACACACCACAGGGACATACACACATACACACCCCTCAGGGACTCGAGACACACACCACAGGAACACACAGACCCCATAGGGATGGACACACACCACAGAGACACCCCTCCCCCCACAAGGACAATCACCACAGGACACCCCTCCCCCCCCAAAAGGACACACCCACACATAGACCCCCCCCCACAGGGACACACACATACACACACCCCAGGGAACACACACCACACAGACAGACACAGATGTGCACAAATCACCTCACACAACTCGCCTCATACGTGTGCTATCTTTAATTTCCAAAATTCAACATCTGATTAAAAACAGCCAATGTGCAACACATGTGCCATATAGGGAATTAAGGCAGATGTCAGTTACATGAACTGTCTATTATGTGTATGTGTGAGGTAACATATACTGCCCGGCCAGGGGGAGGGTTTACTGTTGGCTGGAGATTTATCAGGCTGCCTATAGCAACCAATCACAGCTCAGCTTCTATTTTCCTACAGGTCATTAATATGACATATTCAAATTCTATTTTGTTATAGCTAACAGCAGTTATTTATTAACCCGGTCGTAGCCGGGTACTACAGCTAGTATAACAATAAACCCGATCTTCAATGTCCTCCACTTAGAGAAAAATACAAATGCATTTATTTAAGTATACTTATCAATAATTCTTCATGGCAGAAAGAGAGAGATATATAGTCTCGACTCTACCTCCATTTATCTAAAGATTTCACATCCACACCCACATACAACCCACGACTCCGCTCTTCTCCGGTATCTTCTTCGGCAAATATTTCCAATCATCCTCCAGTAACATGAACATCATCATTGGTTGCAGTAGTAATCACCTGCCTGCGGATGGCGTCCTTGTACCAGGGAAGAAAGTCCTTGTGTAGGACAGGGGCAACACCATTTTGGGTGGCTCCAAGATGTCCATCTAAAGAACAATTGGTTTATCGTCCAAAGCTACACAGGTATTGTGTATCCATATACATATCCATAGGCTGGAGCAGGATGTCTAAAGGTACCGCCACACGTGGCAATATGGCTTCCATATCGCTGTGAATTTGTGTATTTTGGCGATGTGGAGACCACATCTCCTGTGCGTACCGGTGTGAGAAAGGGAGATTTTATGGCGTTAAATCGCCGGTGGAGCGTCGCCTGATCGCCCTGCACTGCAGTGAAATCAGGCGATAACCACCAGGCGAGTTCTGCACATCATGGCGTGTGATAGGGCGATAGCGATGTAGAAAGCGAGCTCAGACCATCTGGAAGCAATCCCAGAGGCGTGCCTGAGCAAGCTGTTTGGCGCACCCCATCTGCCGCGATTGGTGGTCACTCCTGTGTTCCCATTGGCTGCCCATGGCTAAGACACCATATTTGAATAGCGATATAGTAGAAAGGATACATGCGCCATGTAGTGCGCAGACTTCCTGTCCTGACAAGGCTGACCAATGGCGACGCAGTTGTGTTGGCCAATCCGAGTGGTAGGGGCGCGGTGTACAACACTCTGGCACGCCTGTCTCCTCGGAGCACTCACACTCTACACCCACATCGCTGATGAGGTGGAGGCGTGTGACGCGGCGAGGTAGGAATGTGAATTTGCTTCCGGTCTACGCCAAGACGATTTCCGGAACGCAGGATCACCGAACATCGCACACAACATGTCTATGTGTGACAGGGCGACGGGGATGTGCAAAAAAGTGCCCGGAACGTGCGCGCTCACGTCAAATTGCCAGCCATATGGCGGTGATATTGTTACGTGTGACGGTACCTTAAAGGTACCATCACACACGGCAATATTGCTAGGCAATTTCACAGGCAATCTGCTGGTTGCAGTGAAATCATGGACACATTGTTCTATTTTATGGCTGTGTACAAATGTAATAACGTGTCCATGATTTCACTGCAACCAGCAGATTGCCTGTGAAATTGCCTAGCAATATTGCCGTGTGTGAAGGTACCTTTAAAGGCCCCATTACACATAACGATGTCCCAGCGATCCGACCAACGATGGGGGTCACTGCCACATCGTGAACTGATCGCTGGTGAGCTGTCACACAGGCAGACTCACCAGCGATCAGGACCAGCGAGATCGCGGGTAACCAGGGTAAACATCGGGTAACTAAGTGCAGTGCTGCGCTTAGTTACCCGCTGTTTACCCTGGTTACCAACTTCCAGCGTGTGCTGTGCGGCGCTGGGAGCTCATTCATCGTTGGTCCAACATTAGGCCAACGATAAAATAATGGTTCTGGCCATATTTGCATGATCAACGAACTTATTGTTGGTCATTGATACTTGTCACACACAATGATGTTGTTTTGACGTCGTTGCAATGTCACAAAACCAGTGACGTTGCAACGATATCGTAGTGTGTGACGGGGCCTTAACTCAGGAGCAGTGGTTTATAATCCAAACCCACAGGGACTGTGTACATATGTAGATTACAGGAGGTGACAAACAGCATCTGCATTCAAGATCACCACGAAGGGCATCCAAGAGGCTGCAGGGACGATATTCATCTCTTATGGCCCCTTTACACACGGCTACATTTCTTGGGTGGCTACAGGTAACTTATTGGCTGCAGTGAAATCATGGAGACAAGGTTCTATCTTGTTGCTGTGTACAAATGGACTAATGTCTCCATGATTTCACTGCAGCCAGTAAGTTACCTGTGGATAACCTGTTACCTGTAGCTGCATGTAAAGTGGCCATTAGGGTGCCTTCACATTGGCGGTTGGAACGCAGCGCACCGAACGAAGCAAAACACTTGCGCACATGCGTTCCTATGTTTAACATGGGAACGCATGTGCCTGCGTATGGCTGCGTTTGCGTCCGGATGCGCATCACTTGTACACCCTCCTTTGCACTCCGAACGCATCATGTTGCACTTTTTGTGCGTTCGCGGGCGCTTGTTTTATCTGCAAGCGTCTGCAAGCGCACAAACCATGCATTGAAGTCAATGGGTCCGCAGTGTCCTCCGCATGACAGCGCAGGAGAATGCTGCAGATCTCATTGAAATCTCTCCCGGTGGCCGCCGATGATCAGCTGGAGCCGCCGCTAATCTCCCACCGGTGTCAGCCCGGGAGATTTGAAGACACAGCTGATCTGACAGCTGTTTAAATCTCCCGCGCCAACATCACCCTATTCAGTGTCGGCGCCATACGCATGCAGACACAAACGCAAGTGTGAAGCCAGCCTTATGTAGATGCAGCCTTAACTGTCACTAACACAAAGGCCTCCTCCCCTGACAGCTTCACAATCCTGTACATGCTTCATCTCCTGATAAGAGTCCTGCAAATATTCAGCCTCAGAAATCCAACATTGAGCTCGGGCTACTTTCACATTTGCGTTCAGCTCTCCTCTCCTGCGTCTGGTTTGCAGACGGGAACACAATGTGGAAAGCATGATTGATTGTGTCACTGCGTTCTCATTCACCCCAATGTATGATTTATACACCTGCAGAGCCGTGAGTACAAATCATACATTCTCCGACGCACAGAAAATGCAACATGTCGCTTTTCTGTGCGTCGAGAATTGAGGAAAATGAACACATGCGGATGTGTACGCAGCAATCCGCGGGTGACCGCATACACCATGCGTCCCCATGATAAACATGCACGATGGATGCGTCACAGCATGCGTTCAGCCGCTCACATACACAGCGGAGCCGAACACTAGTGTGAAACCAGCCTCAGCGATTGCTGCGATACATATATTGTACATGTTGCCTTCCAACAATATCCCTGTTTGTGTGTATCCGTGTGTGTATATCCTTGTGTGTGTGTCCCTGTGTGTGTGTATCCCTGTGTGTGTGTATCCCTGTGTGTGCGCGTCCCTGTGTGTGTGTGTATCCGTGTGTGTGTATCCCTGTGTGTGTATCCCTGTGTGCGTCCCTGTGTGTGTGTATCGCTGTGTGTGTATCCCTGTGTGTGAATCTGTGTCCACGTGTGTTTGTCCCTGTCCGTGTGTCCCTGTGTGATTGTGTCCCTGTGTGTGTGTCTGTATGTGTATCCCTGTGTGTGTCTGTATCCCTGTGTGTGTGTATTCCTGTGTGTGTATCCCTGGGTGTGTGTGTGTCCCTATGCGTGTGTCCCTGGGTGTATGTCCATGTGTCTATCCCTTTGTGGGTGTCCATGTGTATCCCTGTGTGTGTGTATTCCTGTGCATATGTCCCTGTGTGTGTGTGTTCCTGTGTGTGTCCCTGTGTGTGTATTCCTGTGTGTCAAGTTGTAGGGAAAAAATGGTGTATCACAATCCGCGCTGCCAGAATCATCCGCTCCAAAAGTAATGCACATGAAGATGGAACTTCAACATAACTCCTTTATTGCCTCCTACGCGTTTCGGTGCCCTCCTGGCACCTTCCTCAGGGATACCAACACCTCACCAACCTCTCCTTATTTATATCACATCTCATATCAATGATAAGTGGGAGTGAACATCAATAATGATGTCAAAATCGTCATCCAAGGGAGGAGGGTCACAGATTTTAGTGCAAAACAACACATTAAAAACATACAATAAAAAGTTAATCACATAGTATACATACACATTATAAAAAACAAGTTTAAGAAAATTGTGCAAAAAAAGCAGCAAAAATCCAGGCAGAACCGCTGAAGAAAACTATGTATAATATCTATTCAGAAAATAATGATAGTCATTCTATTCTCCTCTCTGGGGGATAGAACCTGCCAAACTCACTGGATGTTTGAGCAAGCATCCCTATCTTCAACAAGCGCCACTTGCTCTGTTATATATTAAGCAGATCAGTAAATCAAATGATTATGCTCTTGGATTACATAGGATAAAAAATGCCATCACTCTCTCTAAGACACTTGCACGATCACAACTAAAACAACAAAGAGAATAAAAAATCTTCTGTTTACAGACATTTCCATACAGTCCAAATTTATGGAACATCTGGAGTAAAAATTGTAATGAAAAAAATTAAAACATATATTTAATTCATTAAATTAAAAAATTTTAAAGATAAGAGAACATAAAAAAGGTAAAAAGGAGGATCATAAAAAATAAAATCGTTGAAATATTCTTTTCATCAAATACATAGATAAATAAATGTTTACAATATTAAAACAAACCATTTACCCTTTTTAACATGCTTTACTCAAGAATATTGGTAAGGTGTCAGTATTTTTCTCCGAATTCACTATGGAGTGACAGCCTAAGCTCTTATTCTGTCATGAAGATTCCCCTGGTTCTATCCCCTGAGCGGGAGGAATTAATCCAAAAATAAACTAAGGAAAGTGTAACATAATTGAAGCACACTTATTTAGAGAAACCCTGATGCAGTTTGTACGATCTATTTATGGTAATGAGTTATTCTGTCCACAAGATGGCATCATCTGGATGTTGTTGTCAAGACAACAGGCTGAGTACCAAGTTTTTACGAGTGTATATTTCCGCCAGCAACGGTGTTCAAGAAGAATTAACAACAAGTGAATGTGCCGGTTTGGGTCACTGTTTAGTGCAGAATGGGGCAAATGAAGACCTGTGAATACGTGTAAGTGTATACCTCCAAAGTTAAAGTTCACAAGTGCACTGTAACAAAGGATAAGTGTTGAATCAAAAGTGTAGGTGTTACCAGTGAGAGTGTTTCTTTCTACTCATGGGTGAAAGCGTAGTGTATGTTTGAATCAAGCTCTGAGGACTGTACAGTCAGCCATATAATAGTTTTAGTTACTTGTGGATGTGAAGTCAATTCTGTGTTATAAATATAAGTGGAAAAAGATAATATACCAAGAGAAAAATAAAAAATTTAACTAGTGTAGTGTTTACCTGATTACTCGCATATTATTTCAGAAACTAGGTTTAACCCCTTGGGTTTCAGTGTATCCAGTTTGTACATCCAGAACTGTTCTCTTTTTTTTAAAACCTCAAATCTGTTTTGGATGTGTGGCTGTACCTGATCTATGGGAGTAATACTAATGACCGCAGGGTCTCTATTGTGATAGAGATCACAATGGTGAGATACACCATGGGCTCTAAAGCCATTCTTAATATTCGAGCGGTGTTTATTAAACCTTTCATGTAATGGTCTAATAGTCCTTCCAATATACTGCAGATGGCATGGACATTCTAGCAGGTATATTACGTACTTGGTAGTGCAATTCATTTTATATTTGATTGGAAAAGTCTCCCCATTGGAAAAAGAAGTGAAATGTGTCCTTTTCTGCATATTTTTGCAGCAAAGGCATCTCTTCCTCCCACAATTACTGGACCCATTCTGTGTCACTTCTTCAGCCTTAGTATTCCCACTATGTTTCAGTCGACTAGGTGCTACCATACCTTTTATGTTTGGTGCCCTCCTGAATGTGATTCCCGGTTTGTTAGGGATCACTTTGCTGAGTATACGGTCACTTTTTAATAGGTGCCAGTGTTTTTCAATACGGTTTCTAATTTTTTTATGGCATCTATTGTATGTGGTGATGAAATTCCATCTATATTCACCCATGTTCTCACTTCTCTTACTTTTTGGTGTTAAAAGTTTTTCCTGCGGTGTCTCTTCATAATATTTCTGGGATCTACATATAAGGTCTTTAGGATAGCCCCTCTCAGTAAACCTTTTTACCAATGTTTCTGATTGGCAGCTATAGTCTTGGATATTAGAGCAATTTTTTCTTATTCTGCTGAACTGGCTGGGTGGGATGTTATTCAGCCATTTTTTATAATGTCCACTCTTGTAATTAATATAAGAATTACGGTCTGTAGCTTTGAAATATGTTTTGGTACAAAGTGCATCTTGTTTCACAAATATGTTTAGATCTAAAAAGTTTATATCCTGGTCATTAGTTGTTGTCTCAAAACTAAATCCCCAATTATTTTTCTCAATTTCTCCTATAAAACTCTGTAGGTCACCTTTTTCTTTATCCCATATCAAGAAGAGGTCATCTATATACCTTTTATATAATATGAGGCCACTACTGTGTGAGTTGTCTTTAATGTATATTTCCTCAAAAAGACCCATTACCAAATTTGCATATGAACATGCAGTTTTCGAGCCCATAGCAGTGCCGAACTTTTGGTGATATAATGTTCCATCAAATATAAAAAAATTGTTTTCTAGGACGAACTTCAAATTATCAAGAATAAACTTAATCATATTATCTTTTATCAGGAGGTCTTTTTTGAGAAAGAATTCAATACACAGTAATCCCAAATTATGCTCAATGTTAGTATATAGCGAAGCTACGTCCATGGTCATTAATGTATATGATTTCTTCCATTTTATTTCCTTCAGGATTTTTATTATATCGGTGGAATCTTTTATGTAACTGTCTAACTCTGACACATATGTGTATAATTTTTTGTCTATGAATTCAGCTATGTTGCTAGTTAATGATCCAATCCTATTCCTGTGTGTGTCCGTGTATCCCTGTGTGTATGTATTCCTGTGTGTCCGTATGTGTGTGTATCCCTGTGTGTGTACCTGTGTGTGTGTGTGTGTATTCCTGTGTGTCCCTGTATGTGTGTATTCCTGTGTGTCCGTATGTGTGTGTATTCCTGTGTGTCCGTGTGTATCCCTGTGTGTGTATTCCTGTGTTTGTGTGTCCGTCTGTATTCGTGTGTGTGTTTCCCTGTATGTGTCCCTGTGAGTGTGTGTATCCCTGTGTGTGTCCCTGTGAGTGTGTGTATCCCTGTGTGTCCCTGTGTGTTTTCATGTTTATACTATATTGGGAAATTATAGGGATGATGGGGAAACCAAAATTTGGTGGCCGCAAGGGGATGATGGTGATACCGTATTGGGGACTGCAAGGGGATGATGGTGATACCGTATTGGGGACTGCAAGGGGATGATGGAGATACCGTATTGGGGACTGCAAGGGGATGATGGGGATACTGTATTGGAGGCTGCAAGGGGATGATGGAGATACCTTAGTGGGGGCTGCAAGGGGATGATGGGATACCGTATTGGGGGCTGCAAGGGGATGATGGGGATAATGTATTGGAGGCTGCAAGGGGATGATGGGGGATACCGTATTTGGGGCTGCAAGGGGATGATGGACATACAGTATTTGGGGCTGTAAGGGGATGATGGGGATACCGTATTTGGGGCTGCAAGGGGATACCATATTGGGGGCTGCAAGGGGATGATGGAGATACCGTATTGGAGCCTGAAAGGGGATGATGGGGATACCGTATTGGGGGCTGCAAGGGGATGATGGGGATACCGTATTGGGGGCTGAAAGAGGATGATGGAGATACTGTATTGTGGGCTGCAAGGGGATGATGGAGATACCTTAGTGGGGGCTGCAAGGGGATGATGGGGATACCGTATTGTGGGCTGCAAGGGGATGATGGAGATACCTTAGTGGGGCTGCAAGGGGATGATGGGGATACCGTATTGGGGCTGCAAGGGTATGATGGGGATACTGTATTGGGGGCTGCAAGGGGATGATGGGGATACTGTATTGGAGGCTGCAAGGGGATGATGGAGATACCTTAGTGGGGGCTGCAAGGGGATGATGGGGATACCGTATTGGGGTGATGATGGGATACCGTATTGGAGGCTGCAAGGGGATGATGAAGATACTGTTTTGGAGGCTGTAAGGGGATGATGGGGATATGTATTGGGGGCTGCAAGGGATGATGGGGATACCATATTGGGGCTGCAAGGGGATGATGGGGATACCATATTGGGGCTGCAAGGGGATGATGGGGATACCGTATTGGGGCCTGAAAGGGGATGATGGGAATACCATATTGGGGGCTGCAAGGGATGATGGGGTACCGTATTGGGGGCTGCAAGGGATGATGGGGATACCGTATTGGGGGCTGAAAGAGGATGATGGAGTTACCGTATTGGGGCTGCAATGGGATGATGGAGATACTGTATTGGGGCTGAAAGGGGATGATGGGGATACCATATTGGGGGCTGCAAGGGATGATGGAGATACCGTATTGGGGGTTGCAAAGGAATGATGGAGATACCGTATTGGGGGCTGCAATGGGATGATGGGGATACCGTATTGGGGCTGCAAGGGGATGATGGGGATACCGTATTGGGGCTGCAAGGGGATGATGGGGATACCTTATTGGGGGCTGCAAGGGGATGATGGGGATACCATATTGGGGCCTGAAAGGGGATGATGGGGATACCGTATTGGGGGCTGCAAGAGGATGATGGGGATACCGTATTGGGGGCTGAAAGAGGATGATGGAGATACCGTATTGGGGGTTGCAATGGGATGATGGGGATACCGTATTGGGTCTGCAAGGGGATGATGGGGATACTGTATTGGAGGCTGCAAGGGGATGATGGAGATACCTTATTGGGGGCTGCAAGGGGATACCGTATTGGGGGCTGCAAGGGGATGATGGGGATATCGTATTGGGGGCTGCAAGGGGATGATGGGGATACGTATTGGGGGCTGCAAGGGGATGATGAAGATACTGTATTGGAGGCTGCAAGGGGATGATGGGGGTACCGTATTGGGTGTTGCAAAGGAATGATGGAGATACCGTATTGGGGGCTGCAATGGGATGATGGGGATACCGTCTTGGGGCTGCAATGGGATGATGGGGATACCGTATTGGGGCTGCAAGGGCATGATGGGGATATTGTATTGGGGCTGCAAGGGGATGATGGAGATACCATATTGGGGGCTGCAAGGGGATGATGGAGATACTGTATTGGAGGCTGCAAGGGGATGATGGGGATACCGTATTGGGTGCTGCAAGGAGATGATGGGGATACCGTATTGGGGGCGGCAAGGGGATGATGGGGATACCGTATTGGATGCTGCAAAGGGATGATGGGGGATACCGTATTTGGGGCTGCAAGGGGATGATGGAGATACCGTATTTGGGGCTGTAAGGGGATGATGGAGATACCGTATTGGGAGCTGCAAGGGGATGATGGGGATACTGTATTGGAGGCTGCAAGGGGATGATGGGGATACTGTATTGGAGGCTGCAAGGGGATGATGGAGATACTGTATTGGAGACTGCAAGGGCATGATGGAGATACTGTATTGGAGGCTGCAAGGGCATGATGGGGATACCGTATTGGGGGCTGCAAGGGGATGATGGGATACCGTATTGGGGGCTGCAAGGGGATGATGGGGATACCGTATTAGGGCTTCAAGGGAATGATGGGGATACCGTATTGGGGCTGCAAAGGGATGATGGGGATACCGTATTGGAGACTGCAAGGGGATGATGGGGATACCGTATTGGGGCTGCAAGGGGATGATGGGGGTACCGTATTGGAGGCTGCAAGGGGATGATGGCGGTACCGTATTGGAGGCTGCAAGGGGATGATAAATGTTAATTTCTTTGTTCAACAATAAATGTGAATTCTTCTTCATGGACAAATAAGACTTCCCCCTAAAATAAGACATAGTGCATCTTTGGGAGCAAAAATTAATATGAGACGCTGTCCTCCCTTATCATTATCTACTATGTCCTCCCGTGTTACTGGGTCCGCTCTTATCTATTATATACTTACCCTGCCCTGTCTATTTTCTGATTGGCCTAGTAACCAGTCGCTGCCCCCTGCCCATCGCACATACCAAAATTAGATCCTATATGACTGTGTCATCACCACAGGTCCTTTAGCTCCCCTGGACTCCGCAGCAAGGAATGTGCCCCTGCCACAGGAACCTGTGCCCACACGCCAACCTATGCCCTCACCCCAGCTTATGTGCCCCCCCAGCAACCTGTCCTCACCCCAACCTATCTACCCCCCGTAGCCTGTGCCCCCACCCCAACCTATGTGCTCCCCAGTAGCCTGTGCCCCCACCCCAGCCTATGTGCTCCCCAGTAGCCTGTGCCCCCACCCCAGCCTATGTGCTCCCCAGTAGCCTGTGTACTCTCCCCAGTAGCCTATGTGCCCCCACCCCAGCCTATGTGCTCCCCAGTAGCCTATGTGCCCCCACCCCAGCCTATGTGCTCCCCAGTAGCCTGTGCCCCCACCACAGCCTATGTGCTCCCCAGTAGCCTGTGCCCCCACCCCAGCCTATGTGCTCCCCAGTAGCCTGTGTACTCTCCCCAGTAGCCTATGTGCCCCCACCCCAGCCTATGTGCTCCCCAGTAGCCTATGTGCCCCCACCCCAGCCTATGTGCTCCCCAGTAGCCTGTGCCCCCACCACAGCCTATGTGCTCCCCAGTAGCCTGTGCCCCCACCCCAGCCTATGTGCTCCCCAGTAGCCTGTGCCCCCACCCCAGCCTATGTGCTCCCCAGTAGCCTGTGCCCCCACCCCAGCCTATGTGCTCCCCAGTAGCCTGTGCCCCCACCCCAGCCTATGTGCTCCCCAGCAGCCTGTGCCTCAACCCCAGCCTATGGTCTCCCCAGCAGCCTGTGCCTCAACCCCAGCCTATGGTCTCCCCAGCAGCCTGTGCTCCAACCCCAGCCTGTGTACCCCCCAGCAGCCTGTGCCCCCAGCAGCCTATACCCCCACCCCAGCAGTGTATGTGGCCCCAGCAGCCTTTGTGCCCCCCATCAGCCTGCGCCCCCACCCCAGCCTAAGTGCTCCCCAGTAGCCTGTACCCCCACCCCAGCTTATGTTCTCCCCAGTAGCCTGTGCCCCCATTCCAGCCTATGTTCTCCCCAGTAGCCTGTGCCCCCACCCCAGCCTATGGTCTCCCCATCAGCCTGTGCTCCAACCCCATGTGCCCCCCAGCAGTCTGTGACCCCCACCCTAGCATCCTATGCCCGCACTGCAGCGGCATGTGCCCCCACCCCAGCCTATGTGCCTTCCAGCAGCCTGTGCCCCCATCCCGGCCTATGTGCTCCCCATCAGCCTATGTGGCCCCACCCCAGCCTATGTGCCTTCCAGCAGTTTATGTGCCCCCACCCCAGCAGTGTAATATTACCTTTTACACACTTTGTTTTAATTTTACTTTTACCTCAGTGAGAGGGGTGAGCGCACAGGGAGAGAGAGCACACATGGGTGGACAGCTCAAACGAGAGAGCACAATGGGGAGAAGACAGCACAGGGGAGAGAGAGAGAGCACACATGGGGGAGACAGCTCAAACGAGAATGCACAGAGGGGAGAAGACAGCACAGGGGGAAAGAGACAGCACACGAGGGAGAGAGAGAGAGAGCACAGGAGGGAGAGAGCGCACAGGAGGGAGAGAGACAGCACACAGAGGGGAGACCGCGCAAACAAAAGAGAGTGCACAGGGAGGAAACAGCTCAAACAAGAGAGCACAGAGGGGAGAAGACGGAACAACCTTTTCCGGGACATACTAAAAAGAATGAAGAAAAGGAATAAATAAAAAGAATGAACTTCATAACTCATAAGAGAAAGATTATGGAGATGTATAAAAGGTTTCTTGGGCATCTTAGACATGAAATTAATATAAGATATCTGTAGGTTACAGGGAATTAACACATATTCTATATAACCAGGTGTATATTATGTTACCTGAGCTTTATAGGTGTGGAATGAAGATGAAATATCAGTAGATAATAGGAAAATGAACACATATCCCATATATCCAGGTGTATATTATGTTACCTGAGTATTTTAGGTGTGGAATGAAGATGAAATATCAGTAGATAATAGGAAAATGAACACATATCCCATATATCCAGGTGTATATTATGTTACCTGAGCATTATAGGTGTGGAATGAACATGAAATATATGTACGAAATATATGCTCAGGTAACATAATATACACCTGGTTATATGAGCTATGTGCTCATTCTACTATTATCTTCATATATTTCATGTTCATTCCCCACCTATAATACTCAGGTAACACAATATACACCTTGTTATATGGAATATGTGATCATTCTCCTATTATCTACAGATATTTCATGTTCATTCCCCACCTAAAATGCTCAGGTAACATAATATACACCTGGTTATATGGGATATGTGTTCATTCTTCTATTATCTATGTATATTTCATGTTCATTCCACACCTATAATGCTCAGGTAACATAATATACATCTGGTTATATGGGCTATGTGTTCATTTTCCTATTATCTACTGATATTTCATCTTCATTCCACACCTAAAATGCTCAGGTAACATAATATACACCTGGTTATATGGGATATGTGTTCATTTTCCTATAATCTACTGATATTTCATCTTCATTCCACACCTAAAGTGCTCAGGTAACATAATATACACCTGGTTATATGGGATATGTGTTCCTTTTCCTATTATCTACATATATTTCATGTTCATTCCCCACCTATAATGCTCAGGTAACATAATATACACCTGGTTATATGGGATATGTGTTAATTCTCCTATTATCTACATATATTTCATGTTCATTCCACACCTATAATGCTCAGGTAACATAATATACACCTGGTTATATGTTCATTCCATGTCTAAGATGCCCAAGACACTGTGTAAACACAAGGAGACAAAGCGAGGCGCAGATTAGTGCCCTATCAATGATGACACTTGTTTGGATGTCCCTGAGGAAGGAGCTCAGAGGTGGCTTCGAAACGCGTAGGACAGGAAGAATAAAGGATGTTTTATTGAAGCACGGTCTTCTCCGTGATTTTGTGACACAGCAGCGAGGACCGTGACACACCTTTTCCTTACATCTGATATAAGATGCCCAAGAAACCTTTTATACATCTACATAATATATACCTAATAAGTTATTATCTTCATTCTTTTTATTTATTCTTTTTCTTCATTCTTTTCAGTATGTCCCACCTTTTCCATCTTTGATTGGAGCTCACTATACGAAAAACGATGCGGCTTTATTCTGCAGAAGGCACACATACTGCAGTTCCATCCCCCCCCCACATACTTCTCAATCCAGTTTTTACTGTTATATTCTAAGCAGATTGTATGCAGGGGTTTCCTGTATAATATAAACTGTACAATGAGGCCCAGAAGTGGAGAAACCCTGATGGTCCCTTTACACGCGGCCACAGGAAGGTAGGAACAGGCAGGCATTGGACACAATTGTGCCTGTTGCCTTGAAAAGACCTCGATGTGGCTGCGTGTAAGGCTACCTTCACATTACGATTTTTAGGGAGCCGATGCTGTCCGATATAAATCGGACAGCATCGGCTCCCTTCTGATGCCTGGAATCGGGTGCCAAATAGGCACCCGATTCCGGCATAAAATCGTTCCCTGTGGGGTGAAAAAAAGAAAAAAAAAAAAAGGTTATTCTCACCTCTCCACGAGCCCCCGCCGTCTTCCGCCATCTTCTTTGAGGCTCCCGGTGGCTCCCGCAGGCTGCCGGTGTCAGCAGAGGGCTTCCTCTGCTGTATAGGACCTGCGGTGATGTCACAGTCACGTGACCGCGGGTTCACCAACCCGCGGTCACGTGACTGTGACATCACCGCAGGTCCTATACAGCAGAGGAAGCCCTCTGCTGACACCGGCAGCCTGCGGGAGCCTCAAAGAAGATGGCGGAAGACGGCGGGGGCTCGTGGAGAGGTGAGAATAAACTTTTTTTTTTTTTTTTTTTTAACCCTTATGCTCCTAGAATCAGATGTTTCCTCGGACCCTTCTCCATAGGGCCCCATGTTATAGGGATCGGACCTAATTGGATGTGCACTAAATGCCATCCGATTTGGTCCGATCCGATTCTGTCCGATTTTATTATCGGTGCCAAAATCGGAGCTTGCTCCGATTTTGGCACCGATAATAAAATCGGACAGAATCGGATCGGACCAAATCGGATGGCATTTAGTGCACATCCGATTCGGTCCGATGCCCATAGGGATGCATGGAGGCCAAATTCGGATCCGATGCTGTCCGATTTTGATCGGACAGCATCGGAAATCCGAATATCGTAATGTGAAAGCAGCCTAATTCAGGACTTTCCTTCCTGTGTCTTCCCTGAAGGAAGGAAAGCCCTGAATTACACGCCGCCACATCGAGGTCTTTTCAAGGTAACAGGCACAATTGTGTCCGATGCCTGTCGCCTGTTCCTACCATCCTGTGGCCGCGTGTAAATGGACCATTAAGGTGAAAGGCAATGTCCCAATAGAAAGAAAGTCTCCAGAGAGATTCTGCAAAACCTTGATGCTCCTTTTATTTTCACAGGTGAATACATAGAGGTAACGCACCGCACCGGGGCTGAGACACCGACAACCCTCCATAGTATATATCATCTATAGGAAGTCAGTGAAGGTCCAAACTAACCCCCCTTCCCCCTCAAACACACACAAACTCAGGTGATACCTGGAACCATGTGAGAATCACAACCTACAGAGACAACAACTACAGAAGAAAAGAACAGTGACTTCATCAGCAGAATAGTGAGCGCCGCTCTGGAGGATAATATTCAGTAATAGTAATGATCTATAACCTACAATGGGGTCAGGACATTGTCATTACTTCACTTCACAGTTACTATTCATTAGAAGAGGCTGAAATCACAGTAGATGGGGCTTATTTGAATGTAATCCTGTCAGTATTCCCGACAGAGCAGGCAGCATGTAGAGGCTCGGAGAAGGTGGCGGTGAAGGAGTGCAGGTGTCTGGTGGGCTCGCCGTGCTCATAGAAGGACAGACGCCCGGCCTTGTAGTCCAGAAACATCACAAATCGCTTGGAATTAGGGACAGGAGATAAATAGTCCTTCTGGCCATTAGTTATCACTGCACATTGCTCCCCCTCCATCTGTATACACCAGGATTTGGGGTTCAATCCCAGACAGGACGAGTCCCCCTCCCGGTCCATACTGGGGTAGCACATTCCCACACTCCACCTCCCCGGTTGGGCGCCGACCTCCCATTCCACGTAGTTGTTTCCTGCTGAGAAGGTCTTGGTGCTCAGCACCTGGGGGAAGGTGTTGAATCTCTCCGGGGTTCTTGGCCGATTGTAATTCTCTTCCGTATATGAAACACTTTTAGAATTATCGGATATGTTTACATTATTGAAAGCCGTGTTCACATCCAGGACCAGGTCTGAAGGTATAGGCATCTCCTCGAATATGTTGAAGACCACGATGGAGACAATGTCAGCCAAGCCCGTACATAACGTCATCCACAGCAGCCCCTCGTCCAGTCCTCCGATCCTTGGGACCTCCTCAGTTTCGGTCTGTTCCGTGTCATAAAAGTCTTCACGTCCCGATTCCTCCTCTTGTAGGACAAGTAACGGATCGGTCATGGCACAGACCTTCTCCAGGTGAGACACCTTCTCGGACACCTCGTCCTTCTTTAACTCCAACTCATAAAGCAGATCAGAGTACTTGACTGACAACTGCACTGTCTGATCGTAAATGAGATTCTGGAGCTTCGTCTCCAGATCTTCTAACCGTCTCTTGAAGTCGTTAAACAAATCGTTGACCATCTCGGGAAATACATCTCCTTTGCCTTGGACTTCTCCAAAGCAGTCTTCCACTTTGTGGGTTGTGAGCAAAATGTTCACTTTCTTTTCCAATAGCTTGGTCATGAGGACTTGGAGCTTCTCCTTTTTCTTGTTGGAGGCTTCAATCAGCGGCTCCACTTTGTGTCCCTTGTGTTCTCCGGCCAGGCAGCAGGTGACACAGATGCAGGAGGCGTCCTCGGTGCAGTAGTACTCCAGGATCTTCTTGTGGACGGAGCATTTTCTGCTCTGCAGGGAATTGCTGGGCTCAGATAAGACGTGTTCTGGTGACGGGTTGTGGACGATCAGATGCTCCTCACACATGGAAGCTTCACAATGGAGACAGGACTTGACGGCAGCTACCTGAGCATGCACACAGTAGGTGCAGAAGACCCCGTCCACCCGCTCTTGGGGCACGGAGGGGACACATCTCTCTATAATGTTCCGGAGCGTTATATTCCGGGCCAGGTCAGGACGATCTGGAAATTCTTCTCTGCATTCAGGACATCTGTAAACATCGTCCTCCTCCTGTGACCCCAGCACCCCATCAATACAGACCCGGCAGAAGTTGTGTCCACACCTCAGGGTGACGGGGTCCGTGTAGATGTTCAGGCAGATGGAGCATCGCAGCTCTTCTCGAAGAATCGCAGACGCCATGGAGCAAAGCAGGAGACAATCCGGAGTGACTGAGAGGATGAATTAATCAAAGCCCATGTGACTGGACCTGGGAGGAAGAGGATAAGGAGGATCTGGTGGAGGTGGGGGGGTCACTTCCTGAGAGTGCAGCCAATAGATGTGAAGGAGGGGGATGAGAATCCTCCTCTTTGGTACAGAGATGTCTGGATCTTCCACCAATCACAGCACAGATGACTTCATCTCTATTTATAACAGTAAAGATCCATTTACTGATCAAAACCCTCCACAGTCTGAGATGGAACATTCAGGGATTGATACAATGTATCAGCGGAATGTTTGTAAACAAAGACTGACAACAACAACAAGTAATGTGCTCTCTGTTATCAGCCATTACTGAGGAGACTGTAGGACAGGTGACTACAATCTATTACTCCCTGTTATCAGCCATTACTGGGGGAGGAGACTATAGGACAGATGACTACAATCTAATACTCCCTGTTATCAGCCATTACTGGAGGAGGAGACTGTAGGACAGATGACTACAAGCTATTACTCCCTGTTATCAGCCATTACTGGAGGAGGAGACTGTAGGACAGATGACTACAATCTATTACTCCCTGTTATCAGCCATTACTGGAGGAGGAGACTGTAGGACAGGTGACTACAATCTATTACTCCCTGTTATCAGCTATTACTGGAGGAGCAGACTGTAGGACAGGTGACTACAATCTATTACTCCCTGTTATCAGCCATTACTGGAGGAGGAGACTGTAGGATAGATGACTACAATCTATTACTCCCTGTTATCAGCCATTACTGGAGGAGGAGACTGTAGGACAGGTGACTA
The DNA here is from genome assembly GCA_033576535.1 of Allobates femoralis. Classification (NCBI taxonomy): domain Eukaryota; kingdom Metazoa; phylum Chordata; class Amphibia; order Anura; family Aromobatidae; genus Allobates; species Allobates femoralis. The sequence goes on from JARQOC010000006.1 coordinate 503,560,249, forward strand.
CAATCTATTACTCCCTGTTATCAGCTATTACTGGAGGAGCAGACTGTAGGACAGGTGACTACAATCTATTACTCCCTGTTATCAGTCATTACTGGGGGTTGGAGACTGTAGAACAGGTGACTACAATCTATTACTCCCTGTTATCAGCTATTACTGGAGGAGCAGACTGTAGGACAGGTGACTACAATCTATTACTCCCTGTTATCAGTCATTACTGGGGGTTGGAGACTGTAGAACAGGTGACTACAATCTATTACTCCCTGTTATCAGCCATTACTGGAGGAGGACACTGTAGGACAGGTGACTACAATCTATTACTCCCTGTTATCAGCCATTACTGGAGGAGGAGACTGTAGGACAGGTGACTACAATCTATTACTCCCTGTTATCAGCCATTACTGGAGGAGGAGACTGTAGGACAGGTGACTACAATCTATTACTCCCTGTTATCAGCCATTAATTGATGAGGAGACTGTAGGACAGGTGACTACAATCTATTACTCCCTGTTATCAGCCATTACTGAGGGAGACTGTAGGACAGGTGACTACAATCTATTACTCCCTGTTATCAGCCATTACTGGAGGAGGAGACTGTGGGACAGGTGACTACAATCTATTACTCCCTGTTATCAGCCATTACTGGGGGAGGAGACTGTGGGACAGGTGACAACAATCTATTACTCCCTGTTATCAGCCATTACTGGAGGAGGAGACTGTAGGACAGGTGACTACAATCTATTACTCCCTGTTATCAGCCATTAATTGATGAGGAGACTGTAGGACAGGTGACTACAATCTATTACTCCCTGTTATCAGCCATTACTGGGGGAGACTGTAGGACAGGTGACTACAATCTATTACTCCCTGTTATCAGCCATTACTGGAGGAGGAGACTGTAGGACAGGTGACTACAATCTATTACTCCCTGTTATCAGCCATTACTGGGGAGGAGACTGTAGGACAGATGACTACAATCTATTACTCCCTGTTATCAGCCATTACTGGGGAGGAGACTGTAGGACAGGTGACTACAATCTATTACTCCCTGTTATCAGCCATTACTGGGGGAGGAGACTGTGGGACAGGTGACAACAATCTATTACTCTATGTTATCAGCCATTACTGGAGTAGAGAACTGTAGGACAGGTGACTACAATCTATTACTCCCTGTTATCAGCCATTAATTGATGAGGAGACTGTAGGACAGGTGACTACAATCTATTACTCCCTGTTATCAGCCATTACTGGGGGAGACTGTAGGACAGGTGACTACAATCTATTACTCTCTGTTATCAGCCATTACTGGAGGAGGAGACTGTAGGACAGGTGACTACAATCTATTACTCCCTGTTATCAGCCATTACTGGGGAGGAGACTGTAGGACAGGTGACTACAATCTATTACTCCCTGTTATCAGCCATTACTGGGGGAGGAGACTGTGGGACAGGTGACAACAATCTATTACTCCCTGTTATCAGCCATTACTGGAGGAGGAGACTGTAGGACAGGTGACTACAATCTATTACCTCCCTGTTATCAGCCTTTACTGGAGGAGGAGACTGTAGGACAGGTGACTACAATCTATTACTCTCTGTTATCAGCTATTACTGGAGGAGGAGACTGTAGGACAGGTGACTACAATCTATTACTCCCTGTTATCAGCCATTACTGGGGAGGAGACTGTAGGACAGGTGACTACAATCTATTACTCTCTGTTATCAGCCATTACTGGGGGAGGAGACTGTAGGACAGATGACTACAATCTATTAATCCCTGTTATCAGCCATTACTGGGGGAGGAGACTGTAGTACAGGTGACTACAATCTATTACTCCCTGTTATCAGCCATTACTGTGGGAGGAGACTGTAGGACAGGTGACTACAATCTATTACTCCCTGTTATCAGCCATTACTGGAGGAGGAGACTGTAGGACAGGTGACTACAATCTATTACTCCCTGTTATCAGCCATTACTGGATGAGGAGACTGTAGGACAGGTGACTACAATCTATTACTCCCTGTTATCAGCCATTACTGGGGAGACTGTAGGACAGGTGACTACAATCTATTACTCCCTGTTATCAGCCATTACTGGAGGAGGAGACTGTAGGACAGGTGACTACAATCTATTACTCCCTGTTATCAGCCATTACTGGGGAGGAGACTGTAGGACAGGTGACTACAATCTATTACTCCCTGTTATCAGCCATTACTGGAGGAGGAGACTGTAGGACAGGTGACTACAATCTATTACTCCCTGTTATCAGCCATTACTGGGGGAGGAGACTGTGGGACAGGTGACTACAATCTATTACACCCTGTTATCAGCCATTACTGGGGGAGGAGACTGTAGGACAGGTGACTACAATCTATTACTCCCTGTTATCAGCCATTACTGGAGGAGGAGACTGTAGGACAGGTGACTACAATCTATTACTCTCTGTTATCAGTCATTACTGGGGGAGGAGACTGTAGGACAGGTGACTACAATCTATTACTCCCTGTTATCAGTCATTACTGGGGGGAGGAGACTGTAGGACAGGTGACTACAATCTATTACTCCCTGTTATCAGCCATTACTGGAGGAGGAGACTGTAGGACAGGTGACTACAATCTATTACTCCTTGTTATCAGTCATTACTGGGGGGAGGAGACTGTAGGACAGGTCACTACAATCTATTACTCCCTGTTATCAGCCATTACTGGAGGAGGAGACTGTAGGACAGGTGACTACAATCTATTACTCCTTGTTATCAGTCATTACTGGGGGGAGGAGACTGTAGAGCAGGTGACTACAATCTAATACTCCCTGTTATCAGCCATTACTGGAGGAGGAGACTGTAGGACAGGTGACTACAATCTATTACTCCCTGTTATCAGCCATTACTGGGAGGAGACTGTAGGACAGGTGACTACAATCTATTACTCCCTGTTATCAGCCATTACTGGAGGAGGAGACTGTAGGACAGGTGACTACAATCTATTACTCCCTGTTATCAGCCATTACCTGGGGAGGAGACTGTGGGACAGTGACTACAATCTATTACACCCTGTTATCAGCCATTACTGGGGGAGGAGACTGTAGGACAGGTGACTACAATCTATTACTCTCTGTTATCAGCTATTACTGGAGGAGGAGACTGTAGGACAGGTGACTACAATCTATTACTCCCTGTTATCATCCATTACTGGGGAGGAGACTGTAGGACAGGTGACTACAATCTATTACTCTCTGTTATCAGCCATGACTGGGGGAGGAGACAGTAGGACAGGTGACTACAATCTATTACTCTCTGTTATCAGCCATGAGTGGAGGAGGAGACTGTAGGACAGGTGACTACAATCTATTACTCTCTGTTATCAGCCATTACTGGAGGAGGAGACTGTAGGACAGGTAACTACAATCTATTACTCCCTTTTATCAGCCATTACTGGGGGAGGAGACTGTAGGAGAGGTGACTAAAATCTATTACTCCCTGTTATCAGCCATTACTGGAGGAGGAGACTGTAAGACAGGTGAATATGGAGCAATGTATCCATGATTTCACTGCAACCAGAGATCTGTTCAGATATTGGACTCAGATATGTGTGTGGTGAAGTGGCCTTTATTGCAGGTCCCCCTCACTTGTTTGGTCTTTCCTTTCCTTTGCTAGATGTGCTGCTCTCTCATGTGACAATGTTGAGGGAGGGGTAGGATCATTTAGTCCTTTCTCCCTTCCTCTGAAGGGGACCACTGTGATGCACTGGGGTGGAGGTCTCATTGAAGATCCTCCTCACCAGGGTGGTCTTTCCAGCTTGGCCAGATGTACCGCCTTCTCATGTGACTATGCTGAGGAAGAGGAAGGCTCATACTGTGCTGTGGGGCGTGGAGAGAGCGTTGGGAGGAAGTCACAGCGTAGAAGACATGGTGGAAGGATCTTACTGAAACAGAACATCGGAATCATTGTCATCATGGCTTATCCTGACCTGAAAGAAGAGCTGAGCTGCTCCGTGTGCCACCACATCTTCACGGATCCGGTCACCCTGAGGTGCGGACACAATTTCTGCCTGGTCTGTATTGATCGTGTGCTGGAGACCCAGGAGGGGTTGGGGTTTTACAGCTGTCCCGACTGCAGATCGAGGTTTACTGAGCGTCCCACGCTTCAGAGTAACACAACCCTGCGGAACATCGCCGAGCATTTCATCAACTTTTGTCCGGAGAAGGTGGAAGTCGCCATTTATTGCACAAACTGTATTAATGCATCTGTTCGGGCGGTTAAGTCCTGCCTGCACTGTGAAGCTTCGCTATGTGGCAGCCACGTACGAGTCCATAGCAAGTCTCCGGAACACGTCCTCTGTTCACCCACCACCAACTTCAGCAAGAGGAAATGTTCCCTACACAACGACGTCCTGAAGTATTACTGCTCCAACGACCGCTCGTGTATCTGCGTCACTTGCTGCTTGGCCGGCGATCACAGCGGTCACAAGGTGGAACCGCTCAACAAAGCCTCGCAAAAGAAGAAGGCCACGCTGAAGAACGTCTTGAAGAACCTGTCCTCGTTATCCAAGGAGGCCGAAGAAAAGCTGCAGAATGCGCAGAAACGCCAGAGAGAGATCCAAGAAAAGGTGGCCGACACCAAGGACAAAGTCGCCAAACTCTTTGTAGACATCAAAAGGCAACTGGAGATCTTGGAGAACAAGGTCCAAGCCGAGATCTCACGGCAGGAATACCAGATCTCCGATCAGATCCGGCAGTTGGAGATCCAGAAGAACGAGCTCTCCTTGGTCATATATCACATCAAGGAGCTGTGCGACATATCGGACGCCTTAACGCTTCTACAGGAATGTCTATCTGTTCCCTACCAAACCTCGGAAGAAACGGACAACCAGGTTCGAGACAAAGACCAAGAAGAGAGCTACGTGGGAGACCTAGATGAAGGTCAGATCTCCGAGACGTTGCACACGGGATTGTCCGATATCATGAATTTAGTGAAGAGACAGATCTACGTTAAAGAAAATGGATTCACCAGTCTAGACGAGGACACGGTCGCCAAGAACCTCCTGTTATCCATCGACAAGAAAACCGTGTTTTGGACTCAGAAATTGCCGGATTTGGGACATCTGGAATTACCAGTGAGATTCAAGAATTGTTCCCAGGTTTTAAGTTTGGAGAGTTTTTGTTCCGGGAGACATTACTGGGACATTGAGACCAGCAAACACGGAGAATGGCGGCTGGGGGTCTCCTACTCCACCATCGAGAGAAGCGGAGATCGCTCGTATTTGGGATGTAACAACCAGTCCTGGTGCTTGTGCCGATCCAACAACAATCTGTACTCGGTGGTGTATGACAACAGGGAGACCATGCTGGGTCACAACATCTCCAGCCATAAATTCCGCATCTATCTGGATTATTATGGCAATCGGGTGTCCTTCTATGAAATGTGCTCCCCAATTAGACACCTGTACACCTTCACTGTCAAATTCACCGAGCCCCTCCATGTTGCTTTCTATGTATGTGGAGTGAACACCTTTGTAAGGATCAACTATTAGGTTTCAAAAGTCACCCGAAATCTGCTCCATGAGTAGGTCAATCTTCAAGCCCCAGGCCCTCGCCGATACGCGCTTTCCTTAACCACGACTCTGCCAAAACACTTATTCATGCTCCCATCATCTCCCACCTTGACTACTGCAACCTCCTGCTCACCGGCCTCCCCAATACATCCCTTGCATCTCTCCAATCTATCCTAAACTCCGCTGCCCGACTAATCCACTTGTCTTCCCGCTACTCCCCTGTCTCCCCCCTCTCCAAGCCCTTCATTGGCTCCCCACTTCTCAGAGATCCCGGTTTAAAACGCTAACCATAACATACAAAGCCATCCGCAACCTGTCCCCCCCTACATCTCTGACATTGTCTCCCGATATATACCCCCACGCAACCTGCGATCCTCCCAAGATCTCCTCCTCTACTCCCCTGTCATCTCATAGCCGCATACAGGATTTCTCCCGTGCATCTGCCATCCTCTGGAACTCTCGGCCCCAACACATCAGACACTCACCTTTTCCATCAATCCTATAACCTGCAATGAGACCAGGTCCACCGCACCGTCACACGACCGGCACTATCCCCTCCTACTGTATCCCCACCCGCCCCTCTTAGACTGTGAGCCCTCGCGGACAGGTTCCTCTCCACTCCTGTACCTTTATGACTTGATTGTCCACATTGATTGTACTTGTCCTTGTCTGCCCTTGCCATATGTAAAGCACCATGGAATCTAATGGCCCTATATACAGTAAATAAGTAATATATAATAATAACCCTATCTCTAAGTTTAACCCATCTAACTCTAACCCTTACCTAACCCTCTAACTCTGTCCATGACCCTACCTCTAAGGACCCCGTCACACCTGGCGACAGGGATGGGGACGTCGGCGGCGACTGGCGGGAGCCCTCACGTTTTTGGCGCTTTGCCAGCGTCGCCGTCCCCCATTTACACAGGGCGACATCTCCAGCCCCGTGCCGGCGAGCTGAGAGGTGGCATCGCCGCCGGGGTCATTCCATGTCAAGTGATCCAAAAATGAATATTTTTTTTCCCTGACGTCCTCAGATTTTTTAATTTTTTTTTCTATATGAAGAACAACTTTAGTTAATTACAAAAAAAAAGTTTTGAATTTTTTTCTTTATCTGTTAATTTTTTACAGATTTTTAAAGTTTTAAAAAAGTGCGAATTTTGGCCTGGTATGGCTTTACATTTTCTATCATATCTCGGGCTAGAAATAAGATAGAGAAACAAAATAAACACCATTCTACTCAGAACTGTGCAGGCTTTCACCAGATATGTCACAAGAGGATCTTTGTTAATATTTTACTCATGTGATCGCAAGCGCAAAACTTTAAAACGCATTTCCGAAAAATCGCGCGCTTTAAATTTTTCAAAAACTGCCCATGTGTCTGCTTTGCTCTTAGCCACATCTGTACCAAATTTCAAGTTGGGGTCTTGATGGATCATATTTTAAAATATTTTACTATTAATAGCGTCAATGGGTCATTCCATATCAAGTGATCTAAATATGAATATTTTTTTTTACCTGACGTCTTTAGATTTTTTTTTTTTTTTCCTTTATGAAGTACTACTTTAGTTAATTACAAATTAAAAGTTTAGAATTTTTTTCTTCATCAGTTAATTTTTTACAGATTTTTAAAGTTTAAAAAATGGGTGAATTTTGGCCTGGTATGACATTACATTTGTTTATCTCAGGCTAGAAATAAGATAATGAAGTGGGAGAGGCATCATTTTACTCAGAACGGTAACAGCTTTCATTTGAGATGTTACAAGACTATGTTTCTTTATATCAAATTCAAACTATTGATGGGCAATTGTGAAAAAATGACTGATTATGTTCTTGGTGATTTTTGAATTGACACTATAATAGTTAAATATTTTAAAATATGATCCCATCACGATCCCAACTTGAAATTTGGTACAGATGTGGCTAAGAGCATAAAAGACACATGGGCAGTTTTGGAAAATTTTTATTAAAACGTTTTTTCGGAAATGCGTTTCAAAATGTTGCGTTTGCATTCGCATTGGTAAAAAATTAAAATTAACAAATATACTCTTGTGATATATCTGGTGAAAGCCTGGACAGTTCTGAGTAGAATGGTGTTTATTTTGTTTCTCTATCTTATTTCTAGCCCGAGATATGATAGAAAATGTAAAGCCATACCAGGCCAAAATTCACCCTTTTTTAAATTTTAAAAATCTGTAAAAAATTAACTGATGAAGAAAAAAATTCTAAACTTTTAATTTGTAATTAACTAAAGTAGTACTTCATAAAGGAAAAAAAAAAAAAAAAATCTAAAGACGTCAGGTAAAAAAAAATATTCATATTAATCACTTGATATGAATGACCCATGACGCTTTTATAGTAAAATATTTAAATTAAATCCCATCAAGACCCCAACTTGAAATTTGGTACAGATGTGCTAAGAGCAAAGCACACATTTAGCAGTTTTGAATATTAAAGCGCGGCGATTTTTCGGAAATGCGTTTTAAGTTTTTGCGCTTGCGATCACCATGCAAAATATTAACAAGATCCTCTTGTAACATATCTGGTGAAAGCTGTATAGTTCTGAGTAGGAAACGTTTATTTTGTCTCTCTATCTACTCCTAGCCTGAGTTATGAGGAGAAACGTAAAGGCAGGCAACACCGAAATTCACACTGTTTCCGAACTTTGAAGATCATTTTAAAAAAAAATAAAAATTTTTTTTTTAAATTTTCTCTCACATTTGCATTGTCTGACTCTATTATCAAATAACAAAATCTCAAAAGATTAAATATAGAGTAATAATCATTGGTTTCCATTGACATGGAATGACCCGCCGGGTGTCTGAAAACCCTGCGGCGATGCAGACAATGGGAGCCATAGGTTCCCATCGCCTGTCAGCTCCCGGCCGGTTACATGGGCGATGTTTGCACATCGCCCATATCGGTCGCCTGGTTTCAGAGCACTACCGTGCAGTGTAACGGTACCTAACCCTGACCATACTCTAGCCTGACTACTACCACTAACTTTAACCTTCACCCTTACTCTAACTCTGATCCTGAACCTGCTCTACCCTGACCCTACCTTAACTCTGACCATGAACCTACCTCTAACACTGTCACCACTCTAACTTAACTCTGACCTACTATAACCTTTACCTCTAACTTGATCCTAAGTTCAACTTTGACCCTGAAACTACCTCTAACCCTACTCCAACCCCGACCCTACCACCAACACTAATCCTTATCCTACCTCTAACCCTGAACCCACCTGTAAGGTTAACCCTGACCCTACCACTAACTGTAATCCTGATCATACATCTAACCTGAGCCTACCTCTAACTCTGAACCTGAACCCACTTGTTAAAGTGACCCTTACCATGAACCCACCTCTAATTCTGACCCTGACCTTATCTCTTACTCTGACCCTGAACTTACCTCTAAACCTGACCCTACCTCTAATCCTAACCCTAACTCTGACCCTATCACTAACACTTCCATGCCTCTAACTGCAACCCTACCTCTCACCCTAACCCTACTCTCACCCTAACCCTAACCCTACCTCTAAAACTAACCCTTCCTCTAACATTAACCCTTACTTTGTCTAACAATTGCCCTTCATTTAATTCTAATCCTGACCCTTCCTCTAAACTTGACCATTTTTCTACTCTAACATGACCCTTCATCTAACTCTGACTTACACTAACTCTAACCGTACCTACATATAACCTGACCGTGCATCTAATTTATCCTACCTCTAATCCTGACCCTACACTAATCTAACCCTGACCCTACCTAATTATGACCTACACCTAATTCACCTGACCTACTCTAATCTGACCCTACACCTATCTAACCTTGACCCTACCTTAATCCTGACCCTACACCTAATTCTAACCTTGACCCTACTCTAATCTGACCCTACACCTAATTCTACCTGACCCTACCTCTAATCCTGACCGTACACCTAATTCTAACCTAACCTACCTTAATCCTGACCGACACTAATTCTAACCTAGACCCTACTCTAATTATGACCCTACACCTAATTCTAACCTTGACCCTACCTCTAATTATGACCCTACACCTAATTCTAACTTACCCTACCTCTAATTAGACCTACACCTAATTCTAACCTAGACCCTACCTCTAATCCTGACCGTAACCTAATTCTAACCCTGACCCTGCCTAATTAGACCTACCTATTCTACGTACCCTACTGCCCTGACTTTTCATCTAAATACTCTGACCTTCATCTAACTCTCTTACTGACCTACTTAACTTGACCCTCATCTAAATATCTTTAACCCTGACCCTACCTCTTAACGCTAACCCTTTATCTAACTCTATCACTAACCCTGACCCTACCTCTGCTTGCTGTCAGTGATTGCAAATTAACTCTCCTCTAAAAGAAAGACAATGGTCTCCCTCTGCTGCCACTTGTCAGAAGAAGTCAAAGGATATTTGTCTCCAAAAGAAGAGGCACCAATCTGCAGACAGTATTGGGGTTCCTCCCCCTCGTCAGTACTTGGGGTCTAGTTGGCCGGGGGAGAGGACTTGGATGTACTTTCCCATTTTTTTGGCCCTTCACGGGGCCATTTTGGGTCCTCCTGGTCCTTGCACCGCAGGGGCCCGGTCATGGCAGGAGGCAACGAGGAAGACGAGGGACTGGAGGTGATATGATGTCCGGCGTCCTCCACCAGTGGGGGAATCCGAACGACGGGGGCCATATTTGTACTTTTTATAGTTTTAATAACAAAGTTCCATCGTTGTATCAATATTTCATTTTTCTGTTTATTTCAAAGTCAGACAAAATACACCGAGACTCTGTACATTCTCAGCCTGACTTGTGGGACCGCCGGAGCCTCACAGCAGCACAGAGTGTACAGAAATGGTTATCTGCTGCGACACTACTATTTCATGAATAATGTAAATGAATGAGTGGCACTAGAAACAAGAGGATCAATGGGTATAATGCATGTGTGTATTGCAGAAACTGCCCTGTGCTAAATATGATAAACCGGAGATCTTAGTTTCAATAGTGGCCACTAAAGAGTAAGGGCCACTTTACACACCACACCCAACTTCTGAACAACTCACTGGTTGCAGTGAAAGTCGGCCCCCCATGGACCCGGAGAGGTGAGGAAAACTCTGCAGGGGGCAGAGGAGAAGAGGACAGGGGGCAGGAGGACATTAACAGGGGAACAGAGCAGAGAAGAAGAGGACAGGGGGGGGGGCAGAGGAGAAGGACAGGGGGGCAGGAGGACATTAACAGGGGAACAGAGCAGAGGAGAAGAGGACGGGGCAGGAGGACATTAACAGGGGAACAGAGCAGAGGAGAAGAGGACAGGGGGGGCAGAGGAGAAGAGGACAGGGGGGGCAGAGGAGACGAGGACGGGGGGCAGAGAAGAAGAGGACAGGGAGGGCAGAGGAGAAGAGGACAGGGGCAGGAGGACATTAACAGGGGAACAGAGCAGAGGAGAAGAGGACAGGGGGGGCAGAAGCACAGGAACAGGGCAGAGGAGAAGAGGACAGGGGGGGGCAGAGGAGAAGAGGACAGGGGGGGCAGAGGAGAAGAGGACAGGGGGGCAGGAGGACATTAACAGGGGAGCAGAGCAGAGGGAGGAGAAGAGGACAGGGGGGGCAGAAGGACAGGAACTGGGACAGAGGAGAAGACGAGCAGCTTGAGGGACAGAGGAGAGGAGGACGAGGGTTCAGGAGGACAGGGGTGCAGGAGGACGGAGATGCAGAAGGGACAGAGGAGCAGCAGGACAGACAGCGGAGAGGACGACAGGGGTGCAGGAGGACAGAGGAGAGGAGGACGGGGGTGCAGGAGGACGGGGATGCAGGAGGGACAGAGGGGCAGCAGGACAGACAGAGTAGAGGACGACAGGGGTGCAGGAGGACAGAGGAGAGGAGGACGGGGATGCAGGAGGACAGGGATGCAGGAGGACGGGGATGCAGGAGCAGCAAGAGGGACAAATGAAGGACGGTGCAGGAGGAGAGGAGGACGGGTGTGCAGGAGGGACAGAGGAGAGGAGGACTGGTGCGCAGGAGGAGTGGGGCTGTTTGTGGTGATAATGGCAGCTGTACCAGGTGTCTCTTCCTCCATGCGGCAGCCTCCACCTTCCTGTGTTGGAAGGGTGTGGCATGCTGTGAATTGTAGTTCTCCTGGCTGTTCTGGCATTACTATATGGTTTCTGGGCAGTGTGTTGGGTGCTGGGAGTTGTAGTTCTCCTGGGCGGGCTCAATGTTCTCCTGCCGCCTGTCTGTGGTTATTGTGCCTCTTCTGGGATGTCCTCAGCTCCGTGCTGTGCACAGACAGTGTACCACCATGTCTCCAGCTCCGTGCTGTGCATAGACAGTGTACCACCATGTCTCCAGCTCCGTGCTGTGCACAGTGCACCACCATGTCTTCATCTTCGTGCTGTGCACAGACAGTGTACCGTATATTGTCTGTGCATAGCACGGAGCTGAGGACATGGTGGTACACTGTGCACAGCACGGAGCTGGGGACTTGGTGGTACACTGTGCACAGCACGGAGCTGGGGACTTGGTGGTACACTGTGCACAGCACGGAGCTGAGGACGTGGTGGTACACTGTCTCCCGCCGCCTTAAAATCGGTCTGTTTCTCATCCAGGAGAGTCGGATGAGTGACATCCGTTTTTTGGTCCATTTGGCAACTGCTGTGCGAGTGTCCGACATTTCTCTCAGATCACATCCGTGTGCAATCTGTTCTTTCCTCAGCAGCTATTACTGTAGAATCATTTACAGGAACAGTTTACAGTGTTCTCAGTTACAGAATGATAATGTATCCGTGAAAAAAACAGATGCCTCTTGGATGATCCGTGTGCGGTCAGTGATTTTGTCAGACCCATAGACTTGCATTGGTGAGTCTCGTGCGGGAATCACATACTGTCGCAGCATGTTGCAACTTTTTTCTCATCCTGAATCTGGATGAGAAAAAAGCGTCCGACACTCGCCAATCTGCTCTCAGAGATTGATTGCAATGTGAGAAAATCACACATTAAACTCATCAGAGTTTCACCCCAGTGTGTCCGTACCCTAATACTAAAATCCATATAGTAATCCTACTGGTGTGGGGAGGATTTATGGCTCAGTACACACTCCATACTTCTTGTTATTAACCAGTTAATGCTCTCTTGTCCACCGCACTCCAGTGTCAAAAGAGGATGACAGCGAGGCAGACAGCAACATGGCATCAGAGAGCCCCTGACCTCCAAATAGAAGATCCTCAGATCCCGGTATTGTGACATAATATTAAGAATAAAGTTTTTTTGCACTTATATTACACTATGAACTCCACAGTACAGCGTTGAAAATTGCTCCGGCCCTGGACCCTCCTTGAGTCATGCTTGTTGCCATACACTGGGGTTGTGCAGAGGTGGCGGTGCACAGTGACAACCCCAATAGGTGAGTGGCCATTTGGCCCAATACTTACCCCCCAATTGCGCCCCTTCTCTTTGTGTTTTAGTATAGTAGTTATATTCTTGTATATAGGGGCAGACAGTGTATACTATGTATACTTCCGGATTATCAACTACCAAAGGGGCGGCAAATTTTTCGGGCGCCACAAACCGTTGCTACGCCACTGCAGTGAAATCATGGACACATTGTTCCATTGTACACAGCCACAAAATAGAACAATGTGTCCATGATTTCACTGCAACCAGAGATCTGTTCAGAAGTTGGACAGATAAGTTGGTGTGTGTAAAGTGGCCCTTAATTTTTGACTGAGCTCCCACTATATAATTTTTCCCTTTTCTCCCTTCCTTAGTCTGATAGCCACACATGGACACCATTGTGAGAGCCTAACACTAGGGCATAGTGTCAGGACCTGACGGTGGAGGCTCCTTGAAGTAGATGTCAGGCTTAGGCTGGTTTCACACTGTGGTCAGATCAGATCAGGTCAGGTCAGGTTTTATGTTTCTAAACCAGGAGTGTCTCCAAAACCTAGAACAGGGTCAAACTTTCAATTATAGTTTTTCTCTGAAAGTTCCTCTCCTGGTTTTGAAACACAAAACCTGACCTGACCTGACCTGATCTGACGGCAGCGTGAAACCAGCCTTACTCTTTAGTGGCCACTATTGAAACTAAGATCTCCGGTTTATCATATTTAGCACAGGGCAGTTTCTGCAATACACACATGCATTATACCCATTGATCCTCTTGTTTCTAGTGCCACTCATTCATTTACATTATTCATGAAATAGTAGTGTCGCGGCAGATAACCATTTCTGTAAGTATATTATTTTCTGCCTGCACCTACACTTATGGTGATGCCAGTCATACACTGATTAGCAGCACAGAGTGTGTCAGGAGAGGAGTCACAGAGATACATAGAGGAAGGAGCAGGTCCCAGCAGCACAGAGGATTTCAGGAGAGGAGTCACAGAGATACATAGAGGAAGAAGCAGGTCCCAGCAGCACAGAGGATGTCAGAGAGGAGTCACAGAGATACATAGGAAGAAGCAGGTCCCAGCAGCACAGAGGATGTCAGGAGAGGAGTCACAGAGATACATAGAGGAAGGAGCAGGTCTCAGCAGCACAGAGATTTCAGGTAGGCGTTGCAGAGATACATAGAGTAAGGAGCAGGTCCCAGCAGCACAGAAGATTTCAGGCCAGGAGTCACAGAGATACATAGAGGAAGGAGCAGTCCACCAGCACAGAGATTTCAGGAGAGGAGTCACAGAGATACATAAGGAAGAGCAGTCCCAGCAGCACAGAGGATTTCAGGAGAGGAGTCACAGAGATACATAGAGGAAGAAGCAGGTCCCAGCACACAGAGGATGTCAGGAGAGGATCACAGAGATACATAGAGGAAGAGCAGGTCCCAGCAGCACAGAGGATTTCAGGAGAGGAGTCACAGAGATACATAGAGGAAGAGAAAAAAAAAAAAAAAAAAAAAAAAAAAAAAAAAACGTGGAGGTACTAAGTAGAGAGCTAGCTGGTTCCACCAGCAATCAGATTTCAGGAGGAGTCACAGAGATTCCAAAATAGAACAGGTCAAACTTTCAATAAGTTTTTCAGAAAGTCCCTGTTTGAAACAAAATGACTGACAGCCTGCATGACAGGGATTTATGCCATATTGAAACAAGATCCGTACAATTTACAAGGGAGTTGCAATACCACAGCATCCATGATCCTTTGTCAGGCACTATCATTTACATTAAGAATAGTATCGCGCAGAATTCAGTAATTTGCGATAATTAGAGTATAGTACATGTAGCGCACAGAGGTGTCAGGAGAGTCACAGAGATACATAGAGGAAGACAGGTCACACACAGAGGATTCAGGAGAGGAGTCAAGAGATACATAAGGAAGAACAGTCCAGCACACAGAGGATTTCAGGAAGGAGTCACAGAGATAATAGAGAAGAGCAGGTCCCAGCAGCACAGAGGATGTCAGGAAGGAGTCACAGAGATACATAGAGAAGAGCAGTCAGCAGCACAGAGGATTCAGGAGAGGGTCAGAGATACATAGAGAAGGACAGGTCCCAGCAGCACAGAGGATTCAGGAGGAGTCACAGAGATACATAGAGGAAGGAGCAGTCCCACAGCACAGAGGATTTCAGGAGAGGAGTCCAGAGATACATAGAGAAGGAGCAGGTCCAGCAGCACAGAGGATTTCAGGAGAGGAGTCACAGAGATACATAGAGGAAGAGCAGGTCCCACAGCACAGAGGATTCAGGAGAGGAGTCACAGAGATACATAGAGAAGAGCAGTCCCAGCAGCACAGAGGATTTCAGAGAGGATCACAGAGATACATAGAGGAAGAAGCAGGCCCAGCAGCACAGAGGATTCAGGAGAGGAGTCACAGAGATACATAGAGGAAGGAGCAGGTCCAGCAGCACAGAGGATTTCAGGAAGAGTCCAGAGATACATAGAGAGGAGCAGTCCCAGCAGCACAGAGGATTTCAGGAGGAGTCAGAGATACATAGAGAAGGAGCAGGTCCCACAGCACAGAGGATTTCAGGAGAGGAGTCACAGAGATACATAGAGAAGAACAGTCCCAGCAGCACAGAGGATTTCAGGAAGGAGTCACAGAGATACATAGAGGAAGGAGCAGGTCCCAGCAGCACAGAGGATTTCAGGAGGAGTCACAGAGGATACATAGAGGAAGAAGCAGCCAGCAGCACAGAGGATTTCAGGAAGGAGTCACAGAGATACATAGAGGAAGAGAGGTCCCAGCAGCACAGAGGATTTCAGGAGGAGTTCAGAGATACATAGAGGAAGAAGCAGCCCAGCAGCACAGAGGATTCAGGAGAGGAGTCACAGAGATACATAGAGGAAGGAGCAGGTCCCACAGCACAGAGGATTTCAGGGAGAGGAGTACAGAGATACATAGAGAAGGAGCAGGCCCAGCAGCAAGAGGATTTCAGGAGAGGAGTCACAGAGATACATAGAGGAAGAGCAGGTCCACACACAGAGGATTCAGGAGAGGAGTCACAGAGATACATAGAGAAGGGCGTCCACAGCACAGAGGATTCAGGCAGGAGTCACAGAGATACATAAGGAAGAAGCAGGTCCACAGCACAGAGGATTCAGGAAGGATCACAGAGATACAAGAGAAGCAAGAAGCAGGACCCGCAGCACAGAGGATTTCAGGAGAGGAGTCACAGAGATACATAGAGAAGGAGCAGGTCCAGCAGCACAGAGGATTTCAGGAGGAGTTCCAGAGATACATAGAGAAGGAGCAGGTCCCAGCAGCACAGAGGATTTCAGGAGGAGTCACAGAGATACATAGAGGAAGGAGCAGGTCCAGCAGCACAGAGGATTTCAGGAGAGGAGTCACAGAGATACATAGAGGAAGAGCAGGTCCCAGCAGCACAGAGGATTTCAGGCAGGAGTCACAGAGATACATAGAGGAAGAGCAGTCCCAGCAGCACAGAGGATTTCAGGAGAGGAGTCACAGAGATACATAGAGGAAGAAGCAGTCCCAGCAGCACAGAGGATTTCAGGAGAGGAGTCACAGAGATACATAGAGGAAGAGCAGGTCCCAGCAGCACAGAGGATTTCAGGAGGGAGTCACAGAGATACATAGAGAAGAAGCAGGTCCCAGCAGCACAGAGGATTTCAGGAAGGAGAGTCACAGAGATACATAGAGGAAGGAGCAGGTCCACAGCACAGAGGATTTCAGAGAGGAGTTCACAGAGATACATAGAGGAAGGAGCAGGTCCCAGCAGCACAGAGGATTTCAGGAGAGGAGTCACAGAGATACATAGAGGAAGAAGCAGGTCCCAGCAGCACAGAGGATTTCAGGAAGGAGTCACAGAGATACATAGAGGAAGGAGCAGGTCCCAGCAGCACAGAGGATTTCAGGAGAGGAGTCACAGAGATACATAGAGGAAGGGAAGCAGGTCCCACAGCACAGAGGATTTCAGGAGAGGAGTCACAGAGATACATAGAGGAAGAGCAGTCCCAGCAGCACAGAGGATTTCAGGCAGGAGTCACAGAGATACATAGAGGAAGGAGCAGTGTCCCAGCAGCACAGAGGATTTCAGGAGGAGTCACAGAGATACATAGAGGAAGGAGCAGGTCCCACGCAGCACAGAGGATTTCAGGAGAGGAGTCACAGAGATACATAGAGGAAGAGAGCAGTCCAGCAGCACAGAGGATTTCAGGAGAGGAGTGCACAGAATACATAGAGAAGGAGCAGGTCCCAGCAGCACAGAGATTCAGGGAGTCAGAGTACAAGAGGAAGATCACACAGCACACAAGATTCAGGAAGGAGCAAGATAAGGGACGTCCACAGCACAGAGGATTTCAGGATAGGAGTCAGAGATACATAGAGGAAGGAGCAGGTCCCAGCAGCACAGAGGATTTCAGGAGAGGAGTCACAGAGATACATAGAGGAAGGAGCAGGTCCCAGCAGCACAGAGGATTTCAGGAGAGGAGTCACAGAGATACATAGAGGAAGGAGCAGGTCCCAGCAGCACAGAGGATTTCAGGAGAGGAGTCACAGAGATACATAGAGGAAGAAGCAGGTCCCAGCAGCACAGAGGATTTCAGGAGAGGAGTCACAGAGATACATAGAGGAAGGAGCAGGTCCCAGCAGCACAGAGGATTTCAGGGAGGAGTTGCAGAGATACATAGAGTAAGGAGCAGGTCCCAGCAGCACAGAGGATTTCAGGAGGAGTCACAGAGATACATAGAGGAAGGAGCAGGTCCCACAGCACACAGAGGATTTCAGGAGAGGAGTCACATGAGATACTAAGGAGAGGTCCCACACAGCACAGAGGATTTCAGGACAGGAGTCACAGAGATACATAGAGGAAGGAGCAGGGCACCCAGCAGACAGAGGATTCAGGAGAGGAGTCACAGAGATACATAGAGAAGAAGCAGGGCCCAGCAGCACAGAGGATTTCAGGCAGAGTCACAGAGATACATAGAGGAAGGAGCAGGTTCCAGCAGCACAGAGGATTTCAGGCAGGAGTGCAGAGATACATAGAGAATGACAGGGGCAGCACAGAGGATTTCAGGAGAGGAGTCACAGAGATACATAGAGGAAGGAGCAGGTCCCAGCCCGCACAGAGGATTTCAGGAGAGGAGTCACAGAGATACATAGAGGAAGGAGCAGGTCCCAGCAGCACAGAGGATTTCAGGAAGGAGTCACAGAGATACATAGAGGAAGAATGCAGTCCAGCAGCACAGAGGATTGTCAGGAGAGAGTTCACAGAGATACATAGATGGAAGGAGCAGGTCCCAGCAGCACAGAGGATTTCAGGAAGGAGTTGCACAGAGATACATAGAGGAAGAGAGCAGGATCTCAGCAGCACAGAGGATGTCAGGAAAGGAGTCACAGAGATACATAGAGGAAGGAGTTGGTCCCAGCATCACAGAGGATTTTAGGAGAGGAGTCACATAGATACATAGAGGAAGGAGCAGGTCCCAGCAGCACAGAGGATTTCAGGAGAGGAGTCACAGAGTATCATAGAGGAAGGAGCAGGTCCCAGCAGCACAGAGGATTTCAGGAGAGGAGTCACAGAGATACATAGAGGAAGGAGCAGGTTCCAGCAGCACAGAGGATTTCAGGAGAGGGTCACCAGAGATACATAGAGGAAGGAGCAGGTCCCAGCAGCACAGAGGATTTCAGGAGAGGAGTCACAGAGATACATAGAGGAAGGAGCAGGTTCCAGCAGCACAGAGGTATTTCAGGAGAGGAGTCACAGAGATACATAGAGGAAGGAGCAGGTTCCAGCAGCACAGAGTGTTTCAGGACAAGCACTTGACCTTCCGGGAAGCGAATCATATACACTTTGCTTTCATACAAAATGAGGAAGCCAATAACTGCTCCGGATTTCATGTGATGTCCGCCGTTCCCTCCCATTTCTCTTTCCTGATTGAATTCCATGCTGGTTTGCGGTTATCTTCTTTGTGGTGGATTACACATGGATGCTGCACAGAGTACTGTCAGGAAGGGACTGGAGGGCTCAATGGACTGCACATACACCACATGACACTCCTGAGGAAGTGGATGAACCCAGTCCTGAGGAAGTGGATGAACCCAGTCCTGAGGAAGTGGATGAACCGGTCCTGAGGAAGTGGATGAACCGGTCCTGAGGAGTGGAGGATCCAGTCCCGAGGAAGCGGAGGAACTCGGCCCTGAGGAAGTGGATGAACCCGGTCCTGAGGAAGTGGATGAACCGGTCCTGAGGAAGTGGACAACCCGGTCCTGAGGAAGTAGATGTACCCGGTCCTGAGGAAGTGGATTACCGGTCCTGAGGAAGTGGATGAACCCGGTCCTGAGGAATGGATGTACCCGGTCCTGAGGAAGTGGATGTACCCGGTCCTGAGGAAGTGGATTTAACCCGGTCCTGAGGAAGTGGATGAACCCGGTCCTGAGGAAGTTGGAATGTACCGGTCCTGAGGAAATGGATGAACCCGGTCCTGAGGAAGTGGATGAACCCGGTCCTGAGGAAGTGGATGAACCCGGTCCTGAGGAAGTGGATGACCGGTCCTGAGGAAGTGGATGAACCGGTCCTGAGGAAGTGGATGAACTCCGGTCCTGAGGAAGTGGATGAAACCCGTCCTGAGGAAGTGGATGAACCCGTCCTGAGGAAGTGGATGAACCCGTCCTGAGGAAGTGGATGAACCGGCCCTGAGGAAGTGGATGTACCACCGGTTCCTGAGGAAGTGGATGAACCCTGGGACCTCCTAGAAGGATAATTTGGGGTGATGAACCGGTCCTAGAGGAAAAGTTGGATGAATGAACCCGGTCCTGAGGAAGTGGATGAACTCAGTCCTGAGGAAGTGGATGTAACCCGGCCCTGAGGAAGTGGATGAACTCAGTCCTGAGGAAGTGGATGAAACTCAGTCCTGAGGAAGTGGATGCACTCGGTCCTGAGGAAGTGGATGCACTCGGTCCTGAGGAAGTGGAGGAACCGGTCCTGAGGAAGCGGATGAACCCGGTCCTGAGGAAGTGGATGAACCTGGTCCACTTCCTCAGTGAAGTGATAATTTGCATATTTCCCAGAGGAGCATTGTGGCTTTACGTTTCCTCATCAAGTTATCTGTCTCCTTATGGTTGCAGGCAAACTCCTCTCCATAAAGGCCTCGTTACGCACATCAAGATCGAAACGATCTCACTAACGATCTCGGTGGCGCGCAGTCGTTAGGACATGGTTGGTGAGATGTCATATGTCTAGATATTGTGGACCAACGATCCAGCGAGCAGCGATCATTCACACAACCCAGCAACTGGATGTGAATGGGCGAAATCATGAAGGACATCACTATCGCAGTGTCACACACAACGATGCAGCAGATTGGCTGATCCAGGATCGTCTGATTATAGAACATGTTCTCAAATCAGCGATCAACGATCAACGATTTATTGTAGTCGTATCTCGGGGTCACACGAAACGACTCCTAACGATGTCACTGGAACGACTCCAAACCTGTGATGTATCAGCGACATCGTTCACAATATCTTACCTTGTAACATGGGCCTTAAGGTGGCTAATACCCCAGACCTACATATACCATGAAAGTCTCATTATTCCCAGAGTGACCAGCAGATGGCAGGAGAGAACTGCAGATTGTTTTTATACAAAGAAGGAGAGATCCAATGGTAACAAGATTAGATACACAGCTCAGCAGACAGTATCACACAGGATAGGATTACATACACAGCTCAGCAGACAGTATCACACAGGATAGGATTAGATACACGCTCAGCAGACAGTATCACACAGGAAGGATTAGATACACGGCTCAGCAGACAGTATCACACAGGATGAGGATTAGATACAGCTCAGCAGACAGTATCACACAGGAGAGGATTAGATACACAGCTCAGCAGACTGTATCACACAGGATAGGATTAGATACACAGCTCAGCAGACAGTATCACACAGAGAGGATTAGATACACAGTTCAGCAGACAGTATCACAGGATAGGATTAGATACACAGCTCAGCAGACAGTATCACACAAGATATAATTAGATACACAGCTCAGCAGACAGTATCACACAGGATAGGATTAGATACACAGCTCGGCAGACAGTATCACACAGGAGAGGATTAGATACACAGCTCAGCAGACTATCACACAGGAGAGGATTAGATACACAGCTCAGCAGACAGTATCACACAGGACAGGATTAGATACACAGCTCAGCAGACAGTATCACACAGGACAGGATTAGATACACAGCTCAGCAGACAGTATCACAGGATAGGATTAGATACACGGCTCAGCAGACATTATCACACAGGAGAGGATTAGATACACAGCTCAGCAGACAGTATGACACAGGAGAGGATTAGATACACAGCTCAGCAGACTATCACACAGGAGAGGATTAGATACACAGCTCAGCAGACAGTATCACACAGGAGAGGATTAGATACACAGCTCAGCAGACAGTATCACACAGGAGAGGATTAGATACAGCTCAGCAGACAGTATCACACAGGAGAGGATTAGATACACAGCTCAGCAGACTGTATCACACAGGATAGGATTAGATACACAGCTCAGCAGACAGTATCACACAGGAGAGGATTAGATACACAGTTCAGCAGACAGTATCACAGGATAGGATTAGATACACAGCTCAGCAGACAGTATCACACAAGATATAATTAGATACACAGCTCAGCAGACAGTATCACACAGGATAGGATTAGATACACAGCTCGGCAGACAGTATCACACAGGAGAGGATTAGATACACAGCTCAGCAGACTATCACACAGGAGAGGATTAGATACACAGCTCAGCAGACAGTATCACACAGGACAGGATTAGATACACAGCTCAGCAGACAGTATCACACAGGACAGGATTAGATACACAGCTCAGCAGACTGTATCACACAGGAGAGGATTAGATACACAGCTCAGCAGACAGTATCACAGGATAGGATTAGATACACGGCTCAGCAGACATTATCACACAGGAGAGGATTAGATACACAGCTCAGCAGACAGTATGACACAGGAGAGGATTAGATACACAGCTCAGCAGACAGTATCACACAGGAGAGGATTAGATACACGGCTCAGCAGACAGTATCACATAGGATAGGATTAGATACACGGCTCAGCAGACAGCATCATACAGGAGAGGATTAGATACACAGCTCAGCAGACAGTATCACACAGGAGAGGATTAGATACACAGCTCAGCAGACAGTATCACACAGGACAGGATTAGATACACAGCTCAGCAGACAGTATCACACAGGAGAGGGTTAGATACACAGCTCAGCAGACAGTATCACACAGGAGAGAGGATTAGATACACAGCTCAGCAGACAGTATCACACAGGAGAGGATTAGATACGCAGCTCAGCAGACAGTATCACACAGGAGAGGGTTAGATACACAGCTCAGCAGACAGTATCACACAGGAGAGAGGATTAGATACACAGCTCAGCAGACAGTATCGCACAGGATAGGATTAGATACACGGCTCAGCAGACAGTATCGCACAGGAGAGGATTAGATACACGGCTCAGCAGACATTATCACACAGGAGAGGATTAGATACACAGCTCAGCAGACAGTATGACACAGGAGAGGATTAGATACACAGCTCAGCAGACAGTATCACACAGGAGAGGATTAGATACACGGCTCAGCAGACAGTATCACATAGGATAGGATTAGATACACAGCTCAGCAGACAGTATCACACAGGAGGGTTAGATACACAGCTCAGCAGACAGTATCACACAGGAGAGAGGATTAGATACACAGCTCAGCAGACACTGTCCGTCTGTCCCGATACTTGAGCTGTCTCTGGTGCCTTGTGGTGATGTCGCAGTCAGACAAGCCGTCAGTGTCTCGTTGTCGCTGCATTAATATGTGTCACAGCTATACGGATACGAGCAGCGTATTCCCTTCACATGTCGGCATTTAATTAATCAACTGCGAATATTTGTAATTATTAATGAGAGAGCCACGCCCTGTGTGACCGCCGGAGGAGGCTGAGAACTGCAAAGTAAAGCGGATTGTACAAGAGAAGAGATCAGGATGGGAAGGGCTGGAGACGGCTCACTGGTGTCACCCATCAGGAAATGTTTCTTGTGTGACACCTCCTTAGAATTGGATCAGCTGATATTACTTTACACTAAGTTGCAGGAATGAATTCTAATTGATTTTCTGCATGTTTCTTCATGTGTTGAATACTTTTTCCCCGTGTCATTTCTCATTATTACACTTAACTCATAGACACCCATGGTTTGGTTTCTTTGGCTGTGTGGATTGGATGGGTTGTTACTGACATCTGATGGAAAATTCATGTTAATATCACTTTTAGAAATTAGGAAACTAGTGACGTGTTCAATACTTATCACCTGCTGATTTCTTGGTGAATGTGTGTAATATATGACTTGTCCACTAGGTGTCAGCAGAGCACTGCATTGCAACTGATCCTGCACCATAATTGAGTCACATTTCACAGTTTTTGCATTGCAATTAACACTTGAGGTTTTGATTGCTCATTTATAACCTAATTCCGAGCTCCCCCATCCTGGTATATATGTGACCCATACTGGTATATATGTCCCCCATCCTGGTATATATGTGACCCATACTGGTACATGTTCCCATCCTGGTATATATATCCCTTCCTGGCAAATATATGTCCCCCATCCTGGTATATATGTCTGCCATCCTGGTATATATGTCTGCCATCCTGGTATATATGTCCCCCATCCTGGTATATATGTCTGCCATCCTGGTATATATGTCTGCCATCCTGGTATATATGTCCCCCATCCTGGTATATATGTCTGCCATCCTGGTATATATGTCTGCCATCCTGGTATATATGTCCCCCATCCTGGTATATATGTCTGCCATCCTGGTATATATGCCTCCATCCTGGTGTA
Organism: Allobates femoralis; assembly: GCA_033576535.1. NCBI lineage: Eukaryota > Metazoa > Chordata > Amphibia > Anura > Aromobatidae > Allobates > Allobates femoralis. Next base: position 503,584,137 of record JARQOC010000006.1, read on the forward strand.
TATGTCCCCCATCCCGGTATATATGTCCCCCCATCCTGGTGTATATGTCCCCATCCTGGTACATATGTCCCCATCCTGGTATATATGTCCCCCATCCTGGTATATATGTCTGCCATCCTGGTATATATGTCTGCCATCCTGGTATATATGTCCCCCATCCTGGTATATATGTCTGCCATCCTGGTATATATGTCTGCCATCCTGGTATATATGTCTGCCATCCTGTATATATGTCCGCCATCTGTATATGTCCCCATCCTGGTATATATGTCCCCCATCCTGTATATATGTCCCCATCCTGGTATATATGTCCCCATCCTGGTATATATGTCCCCATCCTGGTATATATGTCCCCCATCCTGGTATATATGTCCCCATCCTGGTATATATGTCCCACCTGGTTATAGTCTGCCATCCTGGTATATATGTCTGCCATCCTGGTATATATGTCCCCCATCCTGGTATATATGTCCCCATTCTGGTATATACCATGATGGCGGACATATATATAATCCCTGCTCCCCACCACCCAATCCATTCTCCCCACCACTCAGTCCACACTCTCTGCTCCCCACCACCTGGTCAACGCTCCACTCACCACACTCCCCACCGCCTAGTGCACGCTTCCCACTCCCCACCACTCAGTCAATGCTCTCTGATCCCCACCACTCGGTCCACACTCTCCATTGCCCAGTCAATGCTCTCTCATCCCCACCGCTGGGTCCACACTCCCTTTTCCCTACTGTCCGATCCACGCTCCCCACCTCCCAGTTTACGCTCTCCACCGCCCAGTCCAAACTCTGCTCCCCCACTGCCAAGTCCACGCTCCCCACCGCACAGTCCACACTTTCTGCTCCCCACCGTCTGATCCATGCTCCCCACTCCCCACCGCTTGGTTCAGACTCCTCGCTCCCCACAGCCCAGTCCATGCTCTCTGCTCTCCATTGCCCAGTCCATGCTCTCTGCTCTCCACAAACTGGTCCATGCTCCACTCCGCCCAGTCCACACTCTTTGCTTTCCACAGCCTGGTTCACTCTCTCTGTTCCCCACCACCCAGTCCATGCTCCCTGCTTCCTACCGCCCAGTCCACGCTGCCTGCTCCTCACCGCCCGGTCCACGCTCCCTGCTTCCTACCGCCCAGTCCACGCTCCCTGCTCCTCACCGCCCGGTCCACGCTGCCTGCTTCCCACCGCCCGGTCCACGCTGCTTGCTCCTCACCGCCCGGTCCACGCTGCCTGCTCCTCACCGCCCGGTCCACGCTGCCTGCTTCCCACCGCCCAGTCCACGCTGCCTGCTCCTCACCACCCGGTCCACGCTCCCTGCTTCCTACCGCCCGGTCCACGCTCCCTGCTCCTCACTGCCCGGTCCACGCTGCCTGCTTCCCACCGCCCGGTCCACGCTGCTTGCTCCTCACCGCCCGGTCCACGCTGCCTGCTCCTCACCACCCGGTCCACGCTGCCTGCTCCTCACCGCCCGGTCCACGCTGCCTGCTTCCCACCGCCCAGTCCACGCTGCCTGCTCCTCACCGCCCGGTCCACGCTGCCTGCTCCTCACCGCCCAGTCCACGCTGCCTGCTCCTCACCGCCTGGTCCACGCTGCCTGCTCCTCACCGACCGGTCCACGCTGCTTGCTCCTCACCGACCGGTCCACGCTGCCTGCTCCTCACCGCCCGGTCCACGCTGCCTGCTCCTCACCGCCCGGTCCACGCTGCCTGCTCCTCACCGCCCGGTCCACGCTGCCTGCTCCTCACCGCCCGGTCCACGCTGCCTGCTCCTCACCGCCCGGTCCACGCTGCCTGCTCCTCACCGCCCGGTCCACGCTGCCTGCTCCTCACCGCCCGGTCCACGCTGCCTGCTCCTCACCGCCCGGTCCACGCTGCCTGCTCCCCACCGCCTGGTCCAATGCTTCCTGCTCCCCACCCCCTGGTACACGCTTCCTGCTCCCCACCGCCCGGTTCACACTCCCTTCTCACCACCCAGTCCACAGAGAGACAACATGGGGAAGGGGGGGGTGCAAAGAAACAGCACATTGGGGTAGGCCAGAGAGCGACCTTGGGGGTGCAGAGACAAAACGGGGAGTCAGAGAGAGCACGTGTGCACACACTCAAGCGGCCGCCATCTGTGGACACTTGGTTATACAAAGATGGTGGCAGTGTGATGCATCAAACCGCCCCTCCCCAAGATCTCAGTGTTGTGTTTTATTTCCCCTTACTGAAAGTATTGCTAATGGCCGGCTGTCACTGATGACTGACATTAGCAATTGGGGTTGATGTCAGCTGCCAAAAAAGCTGACATCAACCCCTTTATTACCCAATCTACCACTGCTACACGGCAGCTGGAAGAGCGGGGTAACTGCCAGTTTTGGTGTCTCTCATGGAGGTGCCAATTCTGGGCCGGCTGCTGGCTGTGATTTTCATCATGGGGGGCTCATGGCCCCACCACGGTGTGAATCCAGCCCCCAGCTGTCTGTTTTACCTGCGTCGGATGCCACAGAGCCCACCCAAATTGTGATGTCACCTCCCTCCTGATGTGATAGTGGGGGTGATATCCTTAGATTTGTCCTTCATCCATTGGATATCAGCAGACTTTTCACTTATTATTTTCTATCTTGGCACATTGGAGCCACTTTGCAGATTTCTGTTTTTTTGATCACAGACGTTCATTATTGGATGATTCCCTCTGTCTCCACCAGGGGGAGCTCTTCCTCTGTTGCTCTTTATATCTTCTGGACCAGACTGCAATAATGGGAAAAGTTGACTAATATTTTTATGTCCCTCCGGATAACACAACACTATCAGATACAGCGAATGAATGCAGCAACCTCACTGTGTGCCATGTTATAACCATATAACAAATAGAAGCGCGGACTGTGTTATGCTGCATAAGTGAGCATCATGGCCCCTCTATAATACTGCCATATAGTGCTCACATCTACTAACCACTGCCCATATAGGAACGCCATACATCACTATGTACATACATTACATTACTGATCCTGAGTTACCTCCTGTATTATACTCCAGAGCTGCACTCACTATTCTGCTGGTGCAGTCACTGTGTACATACATTACATTACTGATCCTGAGTCACCTCCTGTATTATACTCCAGAGCTGCACTCACTATTCTGCTGGTGCAGTCACTGTGTACATACATTACATTACTGATCCTGAGTCACCTCCTGTATTATACTCCAGAGCTGCACTCTCTATTCTGCTGGTGCAGTCACTGTGCACATACATTACATTACTGATCCTGAGTCACCTCCTGTATTATACTCCAGAGCTGCACTCACTATTCTGCTGGTGCAGTCACTGTGTACATACATTACATTACTGATCCTGAGTCACCTCCTGTATTATACTCCAGAGCTGCACTCACTATTCTGCTGGTGCAGTCACTGTGTACATACATTACATTACTGATCCTGAGTCACCTCCTGTATTATACTCCAGAGCTACACTCACTATTCTGCTGGTGCAGTCACTGTGTACATACATTACATTACTGATCCTGAGTCACCTCCTGTATTATCCTCCAGAGCTGCACTCACTATTCTGCTGGTGCAGTCACTGTGTACATACATTACATTACTGATCCTGAGTTACCTCCTGTATTATACTCCAGAGCTGCACTCACTATTCTGCTGGAGCAGTCACTGTGTACATACATTACATTACTGATCCTGAGTTACCTCCTGTATTATACTCCAGAGCTACACTCACTATTCTGCTGGTGCAGTCACTGTGTACATACATTACATTACTGATCCTGAGTTACCTCCTGTATTATACTCCAGAGCTGCACTCACTATTCTGCTGGAGCAGTCACTGTGTACATACATTACATTACTGATCCTGAGTTACCTCCTGTATTATACTCCAGAGCTACACTCACTATTCTGCTGGTGCAGTCACTGTGTCCATACATTACATTACTGATCCTGAGTTACTTCCTGTATTATACTCCAGAGCTGCACTCACTATTCTGCTGGTACAGTCACTGTGTACATACATTACATTACTGATCCTGAGTTACCTCCTGTATTATACTCCAGAGCTGCACTCACTATTCTGCTGGTGCAGTCACTGTGTACATACATTACATTACTGATCCTGAGTTACCTCCTGTATTATACTCCAGAGCTGCACTCACTATTCTGCTGGTGCAGTCACTGTGTACATACATTACATTACTGATCCTGAGTTACCTCCTGTATTATACTCCAGAGCTGCACTCACTATTCTGCTGGTGCAGTCACTGTGTCCATACATTACCTTACTGATCCTGAGTTACCTCCTGTATTATCCTCCAGAGCTGCACTCACTATTCTGCTGGTGCAGTCACTGTGTACATACATTACATTACTGATCCTGAGTTACCTCCTGTATTATACTCCAGAGCTGCACTCACTATTCTGCTGGTGCAGTCACTGTGTACATACATTACATTACTGATCCTGAGTCACCTCCTGTATTATACTCCAGAGCTGCACTCACTATTCTGCTGGTGCAGTCACTGTGTACATACATTACATTACTGATCCTGAGTCACCTCCTGTATTATACTCCAGAGCTACACTCACTATTCTGCTGGTGCAGTCACTGTGTACATACATTACATTACTGATCCTGAGTTACCTCCTGTATTATACTCCAGAGCTGCACTCACTATTCTGCTGGTGCAGTCACTGTGTACATACATTACATTACTGATCCTGAGTTACCTCCTGTATTATACTCCAGAGCTGCACTCACTATTCTGCTGGTGCAGTCACTGTGTACATACATTACATTACTGATCCTGAGTCACCTCCTGTATTATACTCCAGAGCTGCACTCACTATTCTGCTGGTGCAGTCACTGTGTACATACATTACATTACTGATCCTGAGTCACCTCCTGTATTATACTCCAGAGCTGCACTCACTATTCTGCTGGTGCAGTCACTGTGTACATACATTACATTACTGATCCTGAGTTACCTCCTGTATTATACTCCAGAGCTGCACTCACTATTCTGCTGGTGCAGTCACTGTGTACATACATTACATTACTGATCCTGAGTTACCTCCTGTATTATACTCCAGAGCTGCACTCACTATTCTGCTGGTGCAGTCACTGTGTACATACATTACATTACTGATCCTGAGTTCCCTCCTGTATTCTACTCCAGAGCTGCACTCACTATTCTGCTGGTGCAGTCACTGTGTACATACATTACATTACTGATCCTGAGTTACCTCCTGTATTATACTCCAGAGCTGCACTCACTATTCTGCTGGTGCAGTCACTGTGTACCTACATTTACATTACTGATCCTGAGTTACCTCCTGTATTATACTCCAGAGATGCACTCACTATTCTGCTGGTGCAGTCACTGTGTACATACATTACTGATCCTGAGTACCTCCTGTATTATACCCCCAGAGCTGCACTCACTATTCTGCTGTGCAGTCCTGTGTACATACATTACATTACTGATCCTGAGTTACCTCTGATTATCTCCAGAGCTGCACTCACTATTCTGCTGGTGCAGTCACTGGTACATACATTACATTACTGATCCTGGAGTTACCTCCTGTATTATCCTCCAGAGCTGCACTCACTATTCTGTTGGTGCAGTCACTGTGTACATACATTACATTACTGATCCTGAGTTACCTCCTGTATTATACTCCAGAGCTGCACTCTCTATTCTGTGGTGCAGTCACTGTGTACATACATTATCAGTGCAGTTATGTGGGGTTTACTCCCCTGCGCTCAGCTTTGTTTGGTCTCCGGGGGCGCCTGCGCTGTCTCAGCTTTACTCATTAAACCTGTTTTATAATTGCAGGAAAGCAAAAGTGTCAGCGTTGATGTCAGGAGTCACAGTAATTACCAGTGAGCAAAGCCACAGCCTCTCTGTACTGCGTGGAGGACCCTTCCTGCAATTGGCTCCCTACTCTCCTGAAACACTCTGTGCTGCTGGAGGACCCTTCCTGCATTCGGCTCCCTACTCTCCTGAAACACTCTGTGCTACTGGAGGACCCTTCCTGCAATCAGATCCTCTACTCCTGAAACACTCTGTGCTGCTAGAGGACCCTTCCTGTAATCGCGGCTCCATTCTCCTCTGAAATACTCTGTGCTGCTGGAGGACCCTTCTGTAATCTGGCTCCCTACTCTCCGATGCACCACATCTGCTGTGCTCTATGGACCCTTCCTGCAATCGGCTCTCCTATCTCCTGAAACACTTTGCTGCTGGGGGACCTTCCTGCAATGGCTCCTACTTCCTGAAACACTTGTTGCTGCTGGACACTTCCATAATCGGCTCCCTACTCTCTGAAACACTCTGTGCTGCTTGAAGACCCTGTTTCTGCAATCGCTCCCTACTCTCCTGAGCACTCTGTTGCTGCTGGAGCACCTCCTGGACAATGGCTTCCTACTCTCTGAAACCTCTGTCTGCTGGAGGAACTTCCTGAATGGCTCCCTACTTCTGAAAACTTGTGCTGCTGAGGACCTTCATCAATGGCTCCCTACTCTCCTGAAAACTCTGTGCTGCTGGAGACCCTTCTGCAATGGCTCCCTACTCTCTGAAACACTCTATGCTGCTGAAGGACCCCTTTCTGCAATCGGCTCCCTACTTCCTGAAACACTCTGTGCTGTGAGACCTTGCTGTAAATGGCTCCCTACTCTCCTGAAACACCTGTGCTGCTGGAGGCACCCTTCCCTGTAATCGGCTCCTACTCCTGAAATACTCTGTGCTGATGCAGGACTCTCCTGTAATCAGGCTCCTATTTCTCCTGAATACTCTGTGCTGCTGGAGCAGCCTTGCTGTAATGGCTCCTACTCTCCTGAAACACTCTGTGGCTGCTGGAGGACCCTTCCTGCAATCAGCTCCTATTCTCCTAAACACTTGTGCTGCTGGAGGACCTTCCGCATTCGGTTCCCTACTCTCCTGAAACACTCTGTGCTGCGGGGAAACCCTTCCTGCAATCGGCTCCCTACTCCCTGAAACACTCTGTGCTGCTGCAGGACCCTTCCTGAATCGGCTCCCTACTCCTCTGAAACACTCTGGTGCTGGAGGATCCTGCAATCGATCCCTACTTCCTGAAACACTCTGTGCTGCTGAGCACCTTCCTGAATGGCTCCCAACTCTCCTGAAACACTCTGTGCTGCTGGAGCACCCTTCCTGCAATCGGCTCCCTACTCTCCTGAAACACTCTGTGCTGCTGGAGACCTTCGCAATGGCTCCTACTCTCCTGAAACACTCTGTGCTGCTAGAGGACCCTTCCTGTAATCGGTCCCTACTCTCCTGAAACACTCTGTGCTGCTGGAGCACCCTTCCTGCAAATGGCTCCCTACTCTCCTGAAACACTCTGTGCTGCTGAGGACCCTTTTAATCGGCTCCTACTCTCCTGAAACACTCTGTGCTGCTGAGCACCTTCCTGAAAGGCTCCTACCTCTGAAACACTTGTGCTGCTGGAGACCTTCTGAATCGGCTCCCTACTCTCCTGAAACACTCTGTGCTGCTGGAGGACCCTTCCGCAATCGCTCCCTACTCTCCTGAAACACTCTGTGCTCTGAGAGACCCTTCCTGCAATCGGCTGCTACAGGGGGTCCTGAAACACTCGAGTGCTGGAGGAGGACCTTCATGAAACGGTCCCTATCTCCTGTAAGAGACTGGCGTAGGGGGACCTTTGCATCACAAATATTCTCCTGAATTACTCTGTGCTGCTGGAGCACCCTTCCTGCTAATCGGCTCCCTACTCTCCTGAAACACTCTGTGCTGCTGGAGGACCCTTCCTGAATCAGCTCCTACTCTCCTGAAACACTCTGTCTGTGGAGCACCCTTCTTGCAATGCTCCTACTCTCCTGAAAACTCTGTGCTGCTGGGACCCTTCCTGAATCGCTCAACTCTCCGAACACTCTGGCTGCTGAGACACCCTTCCTGCAATGGCTCCCTACCTCCTGAAACACCTGTCTGTGGAGCACCCTTCCTGCAAAGCTCATACTCTCCTGAAACACTCTGTGCTTCTGGAGGACCCTTCCTGCAATCGGCTCCCTACTCTCCTGAAACACTCTGTGCTGCTGGAGGACCCTTCCTGCAATCGGCTCCCTACTCTCCTGAAACACTCTGTGCTGCTGGAGGACCCTTCCTGCAATCGCTCCTACTCTCCTGAAACACTCTGTGCTCTGGAGACCCTTCCTGCAATCGGCTCCCTACTCTCCTGAAACACTCTGTGCTGCTGGGGACCCTTCCTGCAATCGGCTCCCTACTCTCCTGAAACACTCTGTGCTGCTGGAGGACCCTTCTTGCAATCGGCTCCTACTCTCCTGAAACACTCTGTGCTGCTGGAGACCTTCCTGCAATCAGCTCCACAACTCTCCTGAAACACTCTGTGACTGTTGAGACCCTTCTGTATACAGACTCTATCTATTCCTGAAGTACTATGTGCTGCTGGAGAGACCCTCCTGCAATCGGCTCCCTACTCTCCTGAAGCACTCTGTGCTGCTAGAGCACCCTTCCTGTAATCGGCTCCCTACTCTCCTGAACACTCTGTGCTGCTGGAGGACCCTTCCTGCAATCGGTCTCCTACTCTCCTGAAACCTCTGTGCTGCTGGAGGACCCTTCCTGCAATCGGCTCCCTACTCTCTGAAACACTCTGTGCTGCTGGGGACCCTTCCTGCAATCGCTCCCTACTCTCCTGAAACACTCTGTGCTGCTGGAGGACCCTTCCTGAATCAGCTCCCTACTCTCCTGAACACTCTGTGCTGCTGGAGGACCCTTCCTGCAATCAGCTCCTACTCTCCTGAAACACTCTGTGCTGCTGGAGGAACCCTTCCTGCAATCAGCTCCCTACTCTCCTGAAACACTCTGTGCTGCTGGAGGACCCTTCCAGCAATCAGCTCCCTACTCTCCTGAAACACTCTGTGTGCTGAGGACCCTTCCAGAATCGCTCCTACTCTCCTGAAACCTCTGTGTGCATGGGGGACCTCTTCAATCGCTCCTACTCACCTGAAACACTCTGTGCTGCTGGAGGACCCTTCCTGCAATCGGTCCTACTCTCTGAATTACTCTGTGCTGCTGGAGGACCCTCCTGCAATCAGCTCCATACTCTCCTGAAACACTCTGTGCTGCTGGAGGACCCTTCCTGCAATCGCTCCCTACTCTCCTGAAACACTCTGTGCTGCTGGGCACCCTTCCTGCAATCAATGGCTCCCTACTCTCCTGAACACTCTGTGCTGCTGGTAGCACCCTTCTTGAATCGCTCCCTACTCTCCTGAAACACTCTGTGCTGCTGAGCACCCTTCCTGCAATGCTCCTACTCTCTGAACACTGGTGCTGTGCTGGAAGGACCCTTCCAGCAATCAAGAGCTTCAGACACTCCTGAAACACTACTGTGCTGTGAGGACCCTTCCTGCAATCAGCTCCTACTCTCTGAAATACCGGGCTGTGCAGGAGGCCCTCTGCAATGTTCGCATATGAACCTCTGTTGCGGAGGACCTCTCCTGAATCCTCCCTACTCCTGAATACTCTGTGCTGCTTAGACCCTTCCTGTAATCGGCTCCCTACTCTCCTGAAACACTGTGCTGCTGGAGGACCCTTCCTGTAATCAGCTCCATACTCTCCTGAAACACTCTGTGCTGCTGGGGGACCCTTCTGCAATCGGCTCCCTACTCTCTAAACACTCTGTGCTGCTGAGGACCTTTCTTGCAATCGCTCCTACTCTCCTGAAACACTCTGTGCTGCTGGAGGACCTTCCTGCAATCAGCTCTCTACTCTCCTGAAAACTCTGTCTGTTGGAGCACCCTTCCTGAAATAAGCTCTCTACTCTCCTGAATACTCTGTGCTGCTGGAACCCTCCTGTAATCAGCTCTATACTTCCTGAAATACTCTGTGCTGCTGGAGACCCTTCTGATTGGCTCCCTACTCTCCTGAAGCACTTGTGCTGCTGGAGGACCCTTCTTCAATCGGCTCCCTACTCTCTGAAACACTCTGTGCTGCTGGAGGACCCTTCCTGCAATCGACTCCCTACTCTCCTGAATTACTCTGTGCTGCTGGAGGACCCTTCCTGCAATCGCTCCTACTCTCTGAAAACTCTGTGCTGCTGGAGGACCCTTCCTGCAATCAGCTCCCTACTCTCGTAAACACTCTGTGCTGCTGGAGGACCCTTCCTGCAATCGGCTCCCTACTCTCCTGAAACACTCTGTGCTGCTGGAGGACCCTTCCTGCAATCTGCTCCCTCTCTCCTGAAACACTCTGTGCTGCTGGGCACCCTCCTGAATCGCTCCCTACTCTCCTGAAATCACTCTGTGCTGCTGGAGAGACCCTTCTGCAATCGCTCCCTACTCTCTGAAACACTCTGTGCTGCTGGAGGACCCTTCCAGCAATCAGCTCCTACTCTCCTGAAACACTCTGTGCTGCTGGAGGACCCTTCTCAATGGCTCCCTACTCTCTGAAACACTCTGTGCTGCTGGAGGACCCTCCTGCAATCGGCTCCCTACTCTCTGAAACACTCTGTGCTGCTGGAGGACCCTTCCTGCAATCGGCTCCCTACTCTCCTGAAACACTCTGTGCTGCTGGAGCACCCTTCCTGCAATCGGCTCCCTACTCTCCTGAAAACACCTGTGCTGCTGAGGACCCTTCCTGAAAATCGGCTCCCTACTCTCCTGAAACACTCTGTGCTGCTGGAGGACCCTTCCTGCAATCGGCTCCCTACTCTCCTGAAACACTCTGTGCTGCTGGAGGACCCTTCTGCAATCGGCTCCCTACTCTCTCCTGAAACACTCTGTGCTGCTGGAGGACCCTTCCTGCAATCGGCTCCCTACTCTCCTGAACACTCTGTGCTGCTGGAGGACCCTTCCTGCAATCGGCTCCTACTCTCCTGAAACACTCTGTGCTGCTGGAGGACACCTCTCTCCCTGACATATCTGATCTCCATCTACTCTCCTGAAACACTCTGTGCTGCTGGAGGACCCTTCCTGCAATCGGCTCCCTACTCTCCTGAACACTCTGTGCTGCTGGAGGACCCTTCCTGCAATCGCTCTATATTCTCCTGAAACACTCTGTGCTGCTGGAGGACCTTTCCTGCAGTCGGCTCCCTACTCTCCTGAAACACTCTGTGCTGCTGGAGGACCCTTCCTGCAATCGGCTCCCTACTCTCCTGAAACACTCTGTGCTGCTGGAGCACCCTTCCTGCAATCGGCTCCCTACTCTCCTGAAACACCCTGTGCTGCTAGAGCACCCTTCCTGAAATGGCTCCCTACTCTCCTGAAACACTCTGTGCTGCTGGAGGACCCTTCCTGCAAACGGCTTCCTACTCTCCTGAAACACTCTGTGCTGCTGGTGCACCCTTCCTGGAAACGGCTCCCTACTCTCCTGAATCACTTTGTGCTGCTGGAGGACCCTTCCTGCAAATGGCTCCCTACTCTACTGATACACTCTGTGCTGCTGGAGGACCCTTCCTGCAATCGGCTTCCCACTCTCCTGAAACACTCTGTGCTGCTGGAGGAACCTCCCTGCAATCATCTCCCTACTCTCCTGAAACACTCTGTGCTGCTGGAGGACCCTTCCTGCAATCGGCTCCCTACTCTCCTGAAGCCCTCTGTGCTGCTGGAGGACCCTTCCAGCAATCAGCTCCCTACTCTCCTGAAACACTCTGTGCTGTTGGAGGACCCTTCCTGAAATCAGCTCCCTACTCTGCTGAAACACTCTGTGCTGCTGGAGGACCCCTCCTGCAATCGGCTCCCTACTCTAGTGAAACACTCTGTGCTGCTGGAGGACCCTTCCTGCAATCGGCTCCCTACTCTACTGAAACACTCTGTGCTGCTGAGGACCCTTCCTGCAATCGGCTCCCTACTCTCCTGAAACACTCTGTGCTGCTGGAGGACCCTTCCTGCAATCGGCTCCCTACTCTCCTGAAACATTCTGTGCTGCTGGAGGACCCTTCCATCAATCGGCTCCCTACTCTTCTGAAACACTCTGTGCTGCTGGAGAACCCTTCCTGCAATCGGCTCCCTACTCTCCTGAAACACTGTGCTGCTGGAGGACTTTTCCTGCAATCGGCTCCCTACTCTCCTGAAACACTCTGTGCTGCTGGGGACCTTTCCTGCAATCAGCTCCCTACTCTCCTGAAACACTCTGTGCTGCTGGAGGACTCTTCCTGCAATCGGCTCCCTACTCTCCTGAAACACTCTGTGCTGCTGGAGGACCCTTCCTGCAATCGGCTCCATACTCTCCTGAAACACTCTGTGCTGCGGAGGACCCTTCCAGCAATCAGCTCCCTACTCTCCTGAAACACTCTGTGCTGCTGGAGCACCCTCCCTGCAATCGGCCCCCTACTCTCCTGAAATACTCTGTGCTGCTAGAGCACCCTTCATGCAATCGGCAGTAGGGAGCTGAGGGCAGGAAGGGTCCTCCAGCAGCACAGAGTGTTTCAGGAGAGTATGGAGCCGATAGCAGGAAGGGTCCTCCAGTAGCACAGAATATACTCTCCTGAATTACTCTGTGCTGCTCTAGCACTCTTCCTGTTATCAGCTCCCTACTCTCCTGAAACACTCTGTGCTGCTGGAGGACCCTTCCTGTAATCAGCTCCATACTCTTCTGAAATACTCTGTACTGTTGGAGCACCCTTCTTGTATAAGCTCTCTACTTTCCTGAAGTACTCTGTGCTGCTGTGAACCCTTCCTGTAATCAGCTCTCTACTCTCCTGAAACACTCTGTGCTGCTGGAGGACCCTCCGGCAATCAGCTCTCTACTCCCGAAACACCCTGTGCTGCTAGAGCACCCTTCCTGCAATCGGCTCCCTACTCTCCTGAAACACTCTGTGCTGCTGGAGGACCCTTCCTGCAATCGGCTCCCTACTCTCCTGAATCACTCTGTGCTGCTGGAGGACCCTTCCTGCAATCGGCTCTCTACTCTCCTGAAACACTCTGTGCTGCTGGAGGACCCTCCCTGCAATCATCTCCCTACTCTCCTGAAACACTCTGTGCTGCTGAAGGACCCTTCCTGCAATCGGCTCCCTACTCTCCTGAAGCCCTCTGTGCTGCTGGAAGAGCCTTCCTGCAAATGGCTCCCTACTCTCCTGAAACACTCTGTGCTGCTGGAGCACCCTTCTTACAATCGGCTCCCTACTCTCCTGAAATACTCTGTGCTGCTAGAGCACCCTTCCTGCAATCGGCAGTAGGGAGCTGATTGTAGGAAGTTCCTCCAGCAGCACAGAGTGTTTCAGGAGAGTAGGGAGCCGATTGCAGGAAGGGTCCTCCAAAAGCACAGAATATACTCTCCTGAATTACTCTGTGCTGCTCTAGCACCCTTCCTGTTATCAGCTCCCTACTCTCCTGAAACACTCTGTGCTGCTGGAGGACCCTTCCTGTAATCAGCTCCATACTCTCCTGAAATACTTTGTGCTGTTGGAGGACCCTTCCTGTAATCAGTTCCATACTCTCCTGAAACACTCTGTGCTGCTGGAGGACCCTTCCTGTAATCAGCTCCATACTCTCCTGAAATACTTTGTGCAGCTTGAGGACCCTTCCTGTAATCTACTTCATACTCTCCTGAAATACTCTGTGCTGCTGGAGGACCTTTCCTGCAATCAGATCCTTACTCTTCTGAAATACTCTGTGCTGCTAGAGGACCCTTCCTTTAATCAGATCCTTACTCTTCTGAAATACTCTGCGCTGCTGGTGCACCCTTCCTGTATACAGCTCTCTACTTTCCTGAAGTACTCTGTGCTGCTGGAGGACCCTTCCTTTATCAGCTCTCTACTTTCCTGAAATACTCTGTGCTGCTGGAGGATCCTTCCTGTAATGAGCTCCATACTCTCCTGAAATACTCTGTGCTGGTGGAGCACCCCTCCTGTATATAGCTCCTTACGCACCTAAAATACTATATGCTGCTGGAGGACCCTTCCTGTAATCATCTCCATACTCTCCTGAAATACTCTGTGCTGCTGGAGCACCCTTTCTGTAATTAGCTCCATACTCTCCTGAAATACTCTGTGCTACTGAGGGATCATGCATCTCTGCATACAGGGAGCTCCCGCTTGTGGTTGTTACAGACAGGATCTTATCATGTATCTTTTTATACAGGGATCTCCCCCTAGTGGTGACTGCAGACAGGATCTTATCATGTATTTTTTTATACAGGGAGCTCCCCCTAGTGGTGACTGTAGACAGGATCTTATCATATATCTCTGTATACAGGGAGCTCCCCCTAGTGGTGACTGCAGACAGGATCTTATCATGTATCTCTGTATACAGGGAGCTCCCCCTAGTGGTGACTGTAGACAGGATCTTATCATATATCTCTGTATACAGGGAGCTCCCCCTAGTGGTGACTGTAGACAGATCTTATCATGTATCTCTATATACAGGGAGCTCCCCCTAGTGGTGACTGTAGACAGGATCTTATCATGTATCTCTGTATACAGGGAGCTCCCCCTAGTGATGGCTGCAGACAGAATCGTATCATGTATCTCTGAAATACAGTTGCTCCCCTAGGGGTGGCTGCAACAGATCTTACATTGTATTTTTGTATACAGGGAGCTCCCCTATGTGACTGCAGACAGGATCTTATCCATGAATCTCTGTATACAGTGAGCTCACCTAGTGGGGCTGCAGACCGGATCTTATCATGTATCTCTGTAACAGGAGCTCCCCCTAGTGTGACTGCAGACAGGATCTTATCTGAATCTCTGTATACAGGAGCTCCCTCTAGTGGGGCTGCAGACAGGATTTTACTTGTATCTCTGTATAGTGGGTAGCTCCCTTGTGGTGACTGCAGACAGATCTTATCATGTATCTTTGTATACCTAGGGAGCTCCCCTAGTGGGTCCTCAGACAGAATCTATCATGTATCTTAGTAATACAGGAGCTCCCCCTTGTGGTGACTGCAGACAGGATCTTATGAATCTCAATACAGGGAGCTCCATTAGTGTGACTGCTGACAGGATGTTATCATATATATCTGTATACAGGGAGCTCCCCCTAGTGGTGACTGCAGACAGGATCTTATCATGTATCTCTGTATATAGGGAGCTCCCCCTAGTGGTGACTGCAGACAGAATCCTATCATGATCTCTGTATGCAGGGAGCTCCCTCTAGTGGTGACTGCAGACATGATCTTATCATGAATCTGTGTATGCAGTGAGCTCCCCCTAGTGGGTGACTGCAGACAGGATCTTATCATGTATCTCTGTATACTGGGAGCTCCCTCTTGTGGTGACTGCAGACAGATCTTATCATGAATCTCTGTATACAGGGAGTCCCCCTAGTCGTGGCTGCAGACAGGATCTTATCATGTATCTCTGTATACAGGGAGCTCCCCCTAGTGGTGGCTGCAGACAGGATCTTTTAATGTATCTCTGTATAACGGGGAGCTCCCCCTTGTGGTGACTGCAGACAGGATCTTATCATGTATCTCTGTATACAGGGAGCTCCCCCTAGTGGTGACTGCAGACAGGATCTTATCATGTATCTCTGTATACAGGGAGTCCCCCTAGTGGTCACTGTAGAAAGGTTCTTATCATGAATCTCAGTATACAGGGAGCTCCCCTTAGTGGTGACTGCAGACAGGATGTTATCATATATATCTGTATACAGGGAGCTCCCCCTAGTGGTGACTGCAGACAGGATCTTATCATGTATTTCTGTATATAGGGAACTCCCCTAGTGGTGACTGCAGACAGGATCTTATCATGTATCTTGTATACAGGGCGCTCCCCCTAGTGATGGACTGCAGACAGGATCTTATCATGTATCTCTGTATACAGGGAGCTCCCCCTAGTGGTGTCTGCAGACAGGATCTTATCATGTATCTCTGTATACAGGGAGCTCCCCCTAGTGGTGTCTGCAGACAGGATCTTATCATGTATCCCTGTATACAGGGAGCTCCCCCTAGTGGTGACTGCAGACAGGATCTTCATGTATCTCTGTATACAGGGAGCTCCCCTAGTGGTGACTGCAGACAGGATCTTATCATGTATCTCTGTATACAGGGAGATCCCCCTAATGATGGCTGCAGACAGGATCTTATCATGTATCTGTATCAGGAAGTCCCCTTAGTGGTCACTGTAGACAGGATCTTATCATGTATCTCTGTATACAGGGAGCTCCCCCTAATGATGGCTGCAGACAGGATCTTATCATGTATCTCTGTATACAGGGAGCTCCCCTAATGATGGCTGCAGACAGAATCTTATCATGTATCTCTGTATACAGGGAGCTCCCCCTAGTGGTGACTGCAGACAGGATCTTATCATGTATCTCTGTATACAGGGAGATCCCCCTAGTGGTGCTGCAGACAGGATCTTATCATGTATCTGTATGCAGGAAGTCCCCCTAATGATGACTGCAGACAGAAATCTTATCATGTATCTCTGTATACAGGGAGCTCCCCCTAGTGGTGACTGCAGACAGGATCTTATCATGTATCTGTATGCAGGAAGCCCCTTAGTGGTCACTGTAGACAGGATCTTATCATGTATCTCTGTATACAGGGAGCTCCCCCTAGTGGTGTCTGCAGACAGGATCTTATCATGTATCCTGTATACAGGAGCTCCCCCTAGTGGTGACTGCAGACAGGATCTTATCATGTATCTCTGTATACAGGGAGCTCCCCCTAATGAGGGGCTGCAGACAGGATCTTATCATGTATCTGTATGCAGGGAGCTCCCCCTAATGATGACTGCAGACAGAATCTTATCATGTATCTCTGTATACAGGGAGCTCCCCCTAGTGGTGACTGCAGACAGGATCTTATCATGTATCTCTGTATACAGGGAGATCCCCCTAATGATGGCTGCAGACAGGATCTTATCATGTATCTGTATGCAGGAAGGTCCCCTTAGTGGTCACTGAGACAGGATCTTATCATGTATCTCTGTATACAGGGAGCTCCCCCTAATGATGACTGCAGACAGGATCTTATCATGTATCTCTGTATACAGGGAGCTCCCACTAGTGGTGACTGCAGTCAGATCTTATAATGTATCTCTGTATACAGGGAGCCCCCCTAGTGGTGACTGCAGACAGATCTTATCATGTATCTCTGTATACAGGGAGCTCCCCCTAGTGGTGACTGCAGACAGGATCTTATCTCTTGTCTGTATACAGGGAGCTCCCCCTAGTGGTGACTGCAGATAGCATCTATTGTGTATGTAGTTTTCTGTTACTCTTCAGTGGATTTTGTTGGTACATGTGGAGTAACAGACTATATTAGACCTTGTCATCAGCATTTTTTTTTAGAACTATAAGTTTATTATATGAGTGAATAAAACCCCCAAATTCCTCTATGACGAACAGTTCACACTTGATCTCTGCATTGAATGATGGACATGTATCGGTAACGTCTTTGGACGCCTTTTGATCCCTGTTGGATCTATACATGTGGCATGGGCTGAGGTTCTCAGGGACGGGTAAGATGTTGGCAGTGTCCACGAAATGGCTCTACCCAAAGTCATCACTGCTTTGCTTCTTCGCCACCGTGTACACCAACTGTGAGGAACAAGGTGGCTGACAACATTAAGATGAAAACAATCAGCAAGACTAAGAAGGCTTTTTCGGAGGAGGATCGGTGACCACCACGGTTGGGGTTGACTCGTTCAATAGTACCGAGACCTTGACTTGGGCCTTCATTGTTCCTAGCCAGCAGGCGTAGACTCCGCGTAGTCAATCGGCTTGACGTTGTCCAAGTTGACTTCCAACCCTGTTGACAGCAAGCAGTCAATGTTTGTCTTGGTGTTCCAGTGGAAGTACTTGGAACGGTTAAGGAGAGTCTTCCCTAACGAGATCTCCTTGTCATCGACACTTTTTAGAGTGAATAAATCCCAAAGATTCCACCATATTCAACAGTTCCCA
This sequence comes from Allobates femoralis, assembly GCA_033576535.1. Classification (NCBI taxonomy): domain Eukaryota; kingdom Metazoa; phylum Chordata; class Amphibia; order Anura; family Aromobatidae; genus Allobates; species Allobates femoralis. The sequence goes on from JARQOC010000006.1 coordinate 503,601,974, forward strand.
TTTGGACTATGGCCTTGAAGGGTCAAAGTTCTGAATTCTTTAGTCCCTCTTGGATCTATACATGTGGCATGGGCTGAGGGTTCTCCGGGACGGGTAAGATGTTGGGGGTGTCCACAAAACGGCTGAACTCAAAGTCATCACTGCTTTGTTCTTTGCCACCCTGTACACCAACCGTGAAATATAGGCTACGACGAAGAACAAGACGGCTGACAACATTAAGATGAAGACAATTAGCAAAACGAAAGAAGGCTTCTTTGGAGGAGGATCGGTGACCACCACGGCCTTTGATAGTACGGAGACCTTGACCAGGGCCACTGAGGTGCCTTCACTGTTCCTCGCCAAGCAGGCGTAGATTCCAGAGTCCCCTGCTTAACATTGCTAATGGAGAACGTTGAAGTGCCCAAGTTGACTTCCAACCCTGTTGGCATCAACCAAGTCAACATCGGTCTTGGTATTCCAGTGGAAGTACATGGAAGGGTTATAGAAGAGTCTTCCTTAACGTAGATCTCCTGGAAGGTCTCCATAATCTTGGGTGTAGAGCATTGAGGCACCATCGAGGAGGCCAACGAGTCATTTGGAAACAGAGACTTCTTAAACCAACCGATTTTCGGTCAACTCAACTTGCCGGAAGCCACACTCGTTAGTGAGGTTATTTCCCACCACGGAGATCCTTAAGGAAGAAGAATAGTTACTGAAGGGCTTAAACCAAAGAGGGGTGACGGAGGTCAAACTGTTGGTGTCAAGATTCAGCAGTGTTAACATTGGAAAGTTCTCGAAAGCCAAGTCTTGTATGGTGGCAATGTTGTTCTCCGATAAGTCCAGAATCCGTAGGTTATGGAGACCCCGGAACATCTGGGATGGAATCAACCTAAGTTGTTTCTCTTTAAGTCCAGTAACTGAACGGGAAGGTCGGTCGAAGGCCAATGGATGGAGGTTGGATACGCTAAGGTTCAACTCATTCAGAATTAAGATCTTCAACTTGGGAAGGTCAATGAAGGCTCGAGCGTCAACGTAAGACACGGCCGTCCTCCTCAGAGAGAGCTCCTCAAGGGACTTCAGGTTCCCGATACTCAGCCTGGAGATAACGAAGTGCGGACAGCGAGTGAAGCTCAACTTAGTAATGTTATCAAAAGCGATGACCGGAACCTGAAGAAATGTCTCTGAGTCACAGCAAGTAATGGAGGAGGAAATGCAACTGCATCCCGGATGACAGGCACTAGAGACCACCGGACCGTGGTTATAAAGGGCAAATAGGAGGGTCATCAGGGTCATCAGAAGGGGGCCCATAGAATCTGAGGGGTAGAAGAAGAGATTAGGACATAATTACTGTAATACCGCCACTATATTCAAGAATACCTAATACATAAAGCTGAGTGTGTGTGTGTATGCCATAGCCCTGCCCCTCATAGCTCCCAGTATACAGCAGGAGACTGCACTCAGCCCCCAGTATATAGCAGGAGGCCACACACAGGCCCCTAGAATATAGCAGGAGGACACACAGCCCCAGTATACAGCAAGAGACCACACAACCCCAGTATACAGCAGAAGTCCGCACTGCACTCAGTATACAGCAGGAGGCTGCACACAGACCCTCTATACAGCAGGGAGCCGCACTTAGCCCCCAGTATACAGCAAGAGGAAGCACCCGGCCTGAATATGCAGCATTAGGCCACACACAGCCCTCAGTATACAGCAGGCAGCCACACACAGCCCCAGTATACAGCAGGAGGCAGTACACAGCCCCGAGTATACAACAGGAGGCCTCACACAGCCTTCAGTATACAGCAGGATGCCGCACACAGCCCCCAGTATACAGCAGGAGGCCGCACACAGCCCCAAGCATACAGCAGGAGTTCGCACACAGCCCCCATATACAGCAGGAGGCCACACACAGTCCCCAGTATACAGCAGGAGGCCACACACAGCCCCCTATTATATAGCAGGAGGCAGCACACAGCCCCCAGTATACAGCAGGAGGCCGCACACAGCCCCAAGCATACAGCAGGAGTTCGCACATAGCCTCCCAGTATACAGCAGGAGGCTGCACACAGCCCCCAGTATACAGCAGGAGGCCACACACAGCCCCCTATTATATAGCAGGAGGCAGCACACAGCCCCCAGTATACAGCAGGAGGCCGCACACAGCCCCAAGCATACAGCAGGAGTTCGCACATAGCCTCCCAGTATACAGCAGGAGGCCGCACACAGCCCCCAGTATACAGCAGGAGGCCACACCCAGCCCCCTATTATATAGCAGGAGGCAGCACACAACCCCCAGTATACAGCTGGAGGCTGCACACAGCTCTCAGTATACAGCAGGAAGCCACCCAGCCCCCAGTATACAGCAGGAGGCAGCACACAGCCCCCAGTATACAGCAGGAGGCCACACACAGCCCCCAGTATACAGCAGGAGGCAGCACACAGCCCCCAGTATACAGCAGGAAGCCGCACACAGCCCACAGTATACAGCATATCACACACAGCCCCCACTATACAAAAGGAGGCTACACACAGCCCCCAGTATACAGCAGGATGCCTCACATGGCCCCCAGTATACAGCAGGAGCCCGCACACACCCACCAATATATAGCATGAGCCCACAAACAGCTCCCAGTATACAGCAGGAGCCTACGCACAGTCCCCAGTATAAAGCAGGAGGCCACACATCCTCCAGTATACAGTAGGAGGCCACACAGAGCCCCCAATATACAGCAGGAAGCAGGACATAGCCCCAGTATACAGCAGGAGGCCACACACAACCCCCACTGTACAGCAGGAAGCCACACACAGCCCCCAGTATACAGTAGGAGGTCGCACACAGCCTTTAGTATACAGCAGGAGGCCGCTCACAGCCCCCAGTATACAGCAGGAGGCCGCACTCAGCCCCCAGTATACAGCAGGAGGCCGCACTCAGCCCCCAGTATACAGCAGGAGGCCGCACATAGTCCCCAGTATACAGCAGGAGGCCACCCACAGTCCCCAGTATACAGCAGGAGTCCGCACTCAGCCCCCAATATACATCAGGAGGCCACGCACAGTTCCCAGTATACAGCAGGAGGCCGCACTCAGCCCCCAGTATACAGCAGGAGGCCACATACAGTCCCCAGTATACAGCAGGAGGCTGCACTCAGCCCCAGTGTACAGCAGGAGGCCACACACAGTCCACAGTATACAGCAGGAGGCCACACTCAGCCCCCAGTATACAGCAGGAGGCATATTTACTACCATGTTTCCCCGAAAGTAAGACCCTGTCTTACATTTTTTTGGGGGCCAAAAGTGGCCCCCGGTCTTACTTTCGGGGGGGGTCTTACATTGGGTGCCCCAGCAGTGTGGCCTACAGGCCCCCTCCTGCTGGCACACTGCGGGAGCGGGTCGCATGTCACGTGCGCCCGCTCATTACATATGCACTGCATCCCCCTGTCAATCAGCGACAGGGGGAGCAGTGCATTATACGGTATATATGGGCCCCCTCCTGCTGGCACACTACCCCCCTGTTCTGAGCCCCCCCCTGCTGCTGCTGCAGACATCTTACCCTCCAGGGTCTTCTTGAAGCAGCCAGCGCGTCCGTCCTCTGTCCTCGGCTGTCTCCCGGATCATGTGACCCGTCGCAGCGCATGACGTCATCGCGACTGCGACCGGCCGGTCACATGATCCGGGAGACAGCCGAGGACAGAGGACGGACGCGCTGGCTGCTTCAAGAAGACCCTGGAGGGTAAGATGTCTGCAGCAGCAGCAGGGGGGGGGCTCAGAACAGGGGGGTAGTGTGCCAGCAGGAGGGGGCCCATATATACCGTATAATGCACTGCTCCCCCTGTCGCTGATTGACAGGGGGATGCAGTGCATATCTAATGAGCGGGCGCATGTGACGTGCGACCCGCTCCCGCTCCCCCCCCCTCCGCTAGGGGCCTTACATTAGCCCCCCCCGGTTGTAAGACCTTATATTGGGGGAGGCCTTACATTAGCAGGCCCCCCCTTTACCCCCAAGCGGCCTTACAATCGGGGGGGACTTACTTTCGGGGAAACACGGTATGTCCGGGCAACGCCGTGCTCTACAGCCAGTAAGTATTATAATAATGCCCTTATGTATTAGACTATATATTCGTCAGGACTCGATGTTTCCGGCTCTTCTCCATGTAGAATCCGTGACATTTCTTATAGTGACACTTTTCTCGTCGTACGGTAATTATACAGGGACAAGACTCTCCATTCCCAGACGTCGGCCGTTCTCCTGAGACTTCGTCTTACTTTCCTTCTGAATTAATAGGAAACTCATCGGTGTTATTTCAGGAATTGTCAGCACCGGGGTGACGATATCATGATGATGATGATGAAGATGAAGATGAAGGGTTCATGGATACATTGTATCAAGACGGTGATTGTATTTAATGTTTAGTCTTCATTAAGGCTGGTGATATATTAAGGTCGTCCGGAAGCGCGTTCAGGATAATGTGGATGTGCCGGAGGCGTCTCTCCCCCCAGGGAATCGAGGCTGGAGGAGGAAGAGGCGTCTGTGGACATCTCATCCATAGGGAGCGGTCACATGGTTAATAATGATTGTAAATAATCACGGAATATTCTCTGGATCCAAACATTCCGCCATTCTCCGGATTGTAAAGTGCTGCGGAATATGTTGGCGCTATATAAATAAAAATTATTATTATTATTATTATTATAGTGATTTTGTGCCTCAGTGTCCGGTACCTTTAGTCCTGGTGTCTAGTGGTTTTTGCCTTGGTATCTGGTTCTTTAGTGCTTCAGTATCTGTCATTACCTACCCATCCCACCTGGTCCCTGGTCATAGTCTTCTCCCGGGCCCCTTTAGCCCACATGGGCTGTGCATGTCGTTCCCCACCTCATTGTCTCTTCACTATCTCTGCCATCTCATATTCCATCATTGTCAGCTCAATGTCAGGCGGAGGCTCGTCAGCACCACAAAAAATGTCGTTTTACCATCTGCAAATTTTCATTTTTCTTTCTTCGCTCAAGATCCAAAATCTATTCCTGACTCCAGTAATTAGACAGACGCTAATTACCGTGTAATTGTGACCATTAAATGGAATCATTCACCTAAATCTCACAGACAATCCTTCATAGCAACCACTGACTCCATTCACTGCTACAAATCCACCCCGACACCGAGAGAAGCCACAAACCGGAGACTCACATACATAGAAATACCAATTATATCACATTGTAGAACGAGCGGCTCTAATTGATCTCATAAAGCAATTAACTCCGGTATTAATTGTCAGAGACCTGAGAAATACAAGAGATGACTCACATCCCGAGTTATTATCCTCCAGAGCTGCACTCACTATTCTGCTGGTGCAGTCACTGTGTACATACATTACATTACTGATCCTGAGTTACCTCCTGTATTATACTCCGGAGCTGCACTCACTATTCTGCTGGTGCAGTCACTGTGTACATACATTACATTACTGATCCTGAGTCACCTCCTGTATTATACTCCGGAGCTGCACTCACTATTCTGCTGGTGCAGTCACTGTGTACATACATTACATTACTGATCCTGAGTTACCTCCTGTATTATCCTCCAGAGCTGCACTCACTATTCTGCTGGTGCGGTCACTGTGTACATACATTACATTACTGAGTTATCTCCTGTATTATACTCCAGAGCTGCACTCACTATTCTGCTGGTGCAGTCACTGTGTACATACATTACATTACTGATCCTGAGTTACCTCCTGTATTATACTCCAGAGCTGCACTCACTATTCTGCTGGTGCAGTCACTGTGTACATACATTACATTACTGATCCTGAGTTACCTCCTGTATTATACTCCAGAGCTGCACTCACTATTCTGCTGGTGCAGTCACTGTGTACATACATTACATTACTGATCCTGAGTCACCTCCTGTATTATACTCCAGAGCTGCACTCACTATTCAGCTGGTGCAGTCACTGTGTACATACATTACATTACTGATCCTGAGTTACCTCCTGTATTATACTCCAGAGCTGCACTCACTATTCTGCTGGTGCAGTCACTGTGTACATTCATTACATTACTGATCCTGAGTTACCTCCTGTATTATACTCCAGAGCTGCACTCACTATTCTGCTGGTGCAGTCACTGTGTACATACATTACATTACTGATCCTGAGTTACCTCCTGTATTATACTCCAGAGCTGCACTCACTATTCTGCTGGTGCAGTCACTGTGTACATACATTACATTACTGATCCTGAGTTACCTCCTGTATTATACTCCAGAGCTGCACTCACTATTCTGCTGGTGCAGTCACTGTGTACATTCATTACATTACTGATCCTGAGTTACCTCCTGTATTATACTCCAGAGCTGCACTCACTATTCTGCTGGTGCAGTCACTGTGTACATACATTACATTACTGATCCTGAGTTACCTCCTGTATTATACTCCAGAGCTGCACTCACTATTCTGCTGGTGCAGTCACTGTGTACATACATTACATTACTGATCCTGTGCAGATAATCTCCCACCTCCGGCTATGATATAAATTTCCATTTCTGGATATTCTCGGTGTCCGGTAATTTGCTGTAGCCGGCGGAGGCCCCTCAGGTTCTGCACAGATTTCATTGCCCTCAGCTGGGAAGCTTAGGAGAAGGTAATGAGTTTCCTCAGATATGTATAATATTCAGTTTTTCACCTTCTATAAAATCAGTGCAGTCCTCTCCTGAAATCCTCTGTGCTGCTGGGTCCTGCTCCTTCCTCTATGTATCTCTGTGACTCCTCCCCTGAAATGCTCTGTGCTGCTGGGACCTGCTCCTTCCTCTATGTATCTCTGTGACTCCTCTCCTGAAATCCTCTGTGCTGCTGGGACCTGCTCCTTCCTCTATGTATCTCTGTGACTCCTCTCCTGACATCCTCTGTGCTGCAGGGACCTGCTCCTTCCTCTATGTATCTCTGTGACTCCTCTCCTGAAATCCTCTGTGCTGCTGGGACCTGCTTCTTCCTCTATGTATCTCTGTGACTCCTCTCCTGACATCCTCTGTGCTGCTGGGACCTGCTCCTTCCTCTATGTATCTCTTTGACTCCTCTCCTGATATCCTCTGTGCTGCTGGGACCTGCTCCTTCCTCTATGTATCTCTGTGACTCCTCTCCTGAAATCCTCTGCGCTGCTGGGACTTGCTCCTTTCTCTATGTATCTCTGTGACTCCTCTCCTGAAATCCTCTGTGCTGCCGGGACCCGCTCCTTCCTCTATGTATCTCTGTGACTCCTCTCCAGAAATCCTCTGTACTGCTGGGACCTGCTCCTTCCTGTATGTATCTCTGTGACTCCTCACCTGACATCCTCTGTGCTGCTGGGACCTGCTCCTTCCTCTATGTATCTCTGTGACTCCTCCCCTGACATCCTCTGTGCTGCTGGGACCTGCTCCTTCCTCTATGTATCTCTGTGACTCCTGCCCTGAAATCCTCTGTGCTGCTGGGACCTGCTCCTTCCTCTATGTATCTCTGTGACTCCTCTCCTGAAATCCTCTGTGCTGCTGGGACCTGCTCCTTCCTCTATGTATCTTTGTGACTTCTCTCCTGAAATCCTCTGTGCTGCTGGGAACTGCTCCTTCCTCTATGTATCTCTGTGACTCCTCTCCTGAAATCCTCTGTGCTGCTGGGAACTGCTCCTTCCTCTATGTATCTCTGTGAGTCTTCTCCTGAAATCCTCTGTGCTGCTGGGAGCTGCTCCTTCCTCTATGTATCTCTGTGACTCCTCTCCTGAAATCCTCTGTGCTGCTGGGACCTGCACCTTCCTCTATGTATCTCTGTGACTCCTGTCCTGAAATCCTCTGTGCTGCTGGGACCTGCCCCTTCCTCTATGTATCTCTGTGACTCCTCTCCTGACATCCTCTGTGCTGCTGGGAACTGCTCCTTCCTCTATGTATCTCTGTGACTCCTCTCCTGAAATCCTCTGTGCTGCTGGGACCTGCTCCTTCCTCTATGTATCTCTGTGACTCCTCTCCTGAAATCCTCTGTGCTGCTGGGACCTGCTCCTTCCTCTATGTATCCCCGTGACTCCTCTCCTGACATCCTCTGTGCTGCTCCTCTATGGGGCTGGTGTCCGTTACTCACTGGCCTGTGTAGGATGCTGCTATGGACCGTCCACCGTCTCCAGATCTCCAGTATGGCTGATCACTTCTCCTCCCTGGATTGTGGGGTGACTCCACCTTCGTGGGGGGAACCTTGTGTGTCCACATGGGATATTTTTTTCCTTTTTATTGATATTGTTGCTATTTTCTTGCTTTCTTATTGTTGTCAGTGTTGAGAAATATTTCTGTCCTTAATGCAGATGTTTTCTAATTCTTTGTATAGAGTATTTTCCTATCTCCCCTCCTCCAGGTGATGGTTTCGCCCACACACCTGTTCAGGTGCTTTAATGAATTCCCCTGGTGATGTGATGTTGGTAAGGAGATGTCAGGTGAGAGGTCTGTGTACGACATTTCTATATGAAGCTTTACCGGCAGCCACCTGGCACTGAGTCACCATCTTTAGTGATGGTTAAGGATTACTTCTGTTTATTCCCAAGTGTCCAGGGGGTGTTCCCTATATAAAGAGTCCTGGTCCCCCTGTACTATATCCTCCCCATTCCCCCTCTTGCCATAGTGTCCATCTACTCTACATGATCTGGTGAGCAGAGATTGGGGCTGGGGAGAGAACACAGGACACTTCCCATGGAGGGAACGCCCTCTGCACACTTCCCATGGATGGAACGCCCTCTGCACACTTTCTATGGAGGGAACGCCCTCTGCACACTTCCTATGGTGGGAACGAACTCTGTACACTTTCTATGGAGGGAACACCCTCTGCACACTTCCTATGGAGGGAACGCCCCCTGGACACTTTCTATGGAGGGAACGCTCTCTGTACACTTTCTATGGAGGGAACGCCCTTTGCATACTTTCTACGGAGGGAACGCCCTCTGCACACTTTCTTTGGAAGGAACGCCCTCTGCACACTTCCTATGGAGGGAACACAATCTGCACACTTCCTATGGAGGGAACGCCCTGCACACTTCCTATGGAGGGAACGCCCTCTGCACACTTCCTATGGAGGGAACGCCCTCTGCACACTTCTATGGAGGGAACGCCCTCTGCACACCTCCTATGGAGGGAACGCCCACTGCACACTTCCCATGGAGGGAACATCCTCTGCACACTTCCTATGGAGGGAACGCCCATGCACACTTCCTATGGTGGGAACACCCTCTGCACACTTCTTATGGTGGGAACACCCTCTGCACACTTCCTATGGTGGGGACGCCTCTGGACTCTTCCTATGGTGGGAACACCTCTGCACACTTCCTATGGTGGGAACACTCTCTGCACACTTCCTATGGAGGGAAACCCCTCTGCACACTTCCTATGGTGGGAACACCCTCTGCACACTTCCTATGGTGGGAACACCCTCTGCACACATTCTATGGTGGGGACACCCTCTGCACACTTCCTATGGTGGGAACACCCTCTGCACACTTCCTATGGTGGGAACACCCTCTGCACACTTCCTATGGTGGGGACGCCCTCTGGACACTTCCTATGGAGGGAACGCCCTCTGCACACTTCCTATGCTGGGAACACCCTGTGGACACTTCCTATGGTGGGGACGCCCTCTGGACACTTCCTATGGTGGGAACGCCCCTGGACTCTTCCTATGGTGGGAACACCCTCTGCACACTTCCTATGGTGGGAACCCCTCTGCACACTTCCTATGGAGGGAACGCCCTCTGCACACGCCCTATGGAGGGAACACCCCCTGCACACTTCCTATGGTGGGGACGCCCTCTGCACACTTCCTATGGTGGGAACACCCTCTGGACATTTCCTATGGTGGGAACGCCCCCTGGACACTTCCTATGGTGGGAACACCCTCTGCACACTTCCTATGGTGGGAACGCCCTCTGCACACTTCCTATGGTGGGAACGCCCCTGGACACTTCCTATGATGGGAACACCCTCTGCACACTTCCTATGGTGGGAACACCCTCTGCACACTTCCTATGGAGGGAACGCCTGCTGGATACTTCCTATGGTGGGAACACCCTCTGCACACTTCCTATGGTGGGAACACCCTCTGCACACTTCCTATGGAGGGAAAGCCCCCTGGACACTTCCTATGGAGGGAACACCCTCTGCACACTTCCTATGGAGGGAACGCCCCCTGGACACTTCCTATGGTGGGAACACCCTCTGCACACATTCCTATGGAGGGAACGCCCCTGGACACTTCCTATGGAGGGAATACCCTCTGCACACTTCCTATGGAGGGAACGCCTCCTGGACTCTTCCTATGGTGGGAACATCCTCTGCACACTTCCTATGGTGGGAACACCCTCTGCACACTTCCTATGGAGGGAACGCCCTCTGCACACGCCCTATGGAGGGAACACCCCCTGCACACTTCCTATGGTAGGGGACGCCTCTGCACACTTCCTATGGTGGGAACACCCATCTGGACATTTCTATGGTGGGAACGCCCCTGGACACTTCCTATGGTGGGAACACCCTCTGCACACTTCCTATGGTGGGAACGCCCTCTGCACACTTCCTATGGTGGGAACGCCCCCTGGACACTTCCTATGGTGAGAACACCTCTGCACACTTCCTATGGTGGGAACACCCTCTGCACACTTCTATGGAGGGAACGCCTCTGTGGACACTTCCTATGGTGGGAACACCCTCTGCACACTTCCTATGGTGGGAACACCCTCCACCCTCTGGACATTTCCTATGGAGGGAACGCCCCTGGACACTTCCTATGGTGGGAACACCCTCTTGCACACTTCCTATGGAGGGAACGCCCTCTGCACACTTCCTATGGAGGGAACGCCCTCTGAACACTTCCTATGGAGGAACGCCCTCTGCACACTTCCTATGGAGGGAACGCCCACTGCACACTTCCTATGGAGGGAACGCCACTGCACATTCCTATGGTGGGAACACCCTCTGCACACTTCCTATGGATGGGAACACCCTCTGCACACTTCCTATGGTGGGACGCCCTCTGTACACTTTCTATGGAGGGAACACCCTCTGCACACTTCCTATGGAGGGAACGCCCCCTGGACACTTCTATGGAGGGAACGCCTCTGTGACACTTTCTATGGAGGGAACGCCCTTTGCAACTTCCTATGGAGGGAACGCCCTCTGCACACTTTCTATGGAAGGAACGCCCTCTGCACACTTCCTATGGAGGGAACCACTCTGCACACTTCCTATGGAGGGAACGCCCTGCACACTTCCTATGGAGGGAACGCCCTCTGCACACTTCCTATGGAGGGAACGCCCCTCTGCACACTTTTCTATGGAGGGAACGCCCTCTGCACACTCCTATGGAGGGAACGCCCCACTGCACACTTCCTATGGAGGGAACGACCTCTGCACACTTCCTATGGAGGGAACGCCCCTGCACACTTCCTATGGTGGGAACGCCCTCTGCACACTTCTTATGGGGGAACGCCCTCTGCACACTTCCTATGGTGGGACGCCCTCTCTGGACTCTCCTTATGGTAGGGAACGACCCTCTGCACACTTCCTATGGTGGGAACACTCCTCTGCACACTTCCTATGGAGGGAACACCCTCTGCACACTTCCTATGGTGGGGACACCCTCTGCACACTTCCTATGGTGGGAACACCCTCTGCACACTTCCTATGGTGGGACGCCCTCTGCACACTTCCTATGGAGGGAACGCCCTCTGCACACTTCCTATGGTGGGAACACCCTGTGGACACTTCCTATGGTGGGGAACACCCTCTGCACACTTCCTATGGTGGGAACGCCCCTGGACACTTCCTATGGTGGGAACACCCTCTGCACACTTCCTATGGTGGGAACACCCTCTGCACACTTCCTATGGAGGGAACCCCTTGCACACCTCCTATGGAGGGAACACCCCTGCACACTTCCTATGGTGGGAACCCCTCTGCACACTTCCTATGGTGGGAACCCCTCTGGACACTTCCTATGGGGGAACGCCCCCTGCACACTTCCTATGGTGGGAACACCCTCTGCACACTTCCTATGGTGGGAACGCCCTCTGCACACTTCCTATGGTGGGAACGCCCCCTGGACACTTCCTATGGATGGGAACACCCTCTGCACACTTCCTATGGTGGGAACACCCTCTGCACACTTCCTATGGAGGGAACGCCCTCTGGAACTTCCTATGGTGGGAACACCCTCTGCACACTTCCTATGGTGGGAACACCCTCTGCACACTTCCTATGGAGGGAAGCCCTCTGGACAACTTCCTATGGTGGGAAACACCCTCTGCACACTTCCTATGGAGGGAACGCCCTCTGCACACTTCCTATGGGGGAAACACCCTCCTGCACACTTCCTATGGAGGGAACGCCCCTGGACACTTCCTATGGAGGGAACACCCTCTGCACACTTCCTATGGAGGGAACGCCTCCTGGACACTTCCTATGGTACCCCACCGGGGAACCCTCTGCACACTTCCTATGGTGGGAACACCCTCTGCACAACCACATTCCTATGGAGGGAACGCCCTCTGCACACGCCCTATGGAGGAACACCCCTGCACACTTCCTATGGTGGGGACGCCCTCTGCACACTTCCTATGGTGGGAACAACCTCTGGACATTTCCTATGGTGGGAACCCCCTGGACACTTCCTATGGTGGGAACACCCTCTGCACACTTTCTATGGTGGGAACGCCCTCTGCACACTTCCTATGGTGGGAACGCCCCTGGACACTTCCTATGGTGAGAACACCCTCTGCACACTTCTATGTTGGGAACACCTCTGCACACTTCCTATGGAGGGAACGCCTGCTGGACACTTCCTATGGTGGGAACACCCTCTGCACACTTCCTATGGTGGGAACACCCTCTGCACACTTCCTATGGAGGGAACGCCCCCTGGACACTTCCTATGGAGGGAACACCCTCTGCACACTTCCTATGGAGGGAACGCCCCCTGGACACTTCCTATGGTGGGAACACCCTCTGCACACTTCCTATGGAGGGAACGCCCCCTGGACACTTCCTATGGAGGGAATACCCTCTGCACACTTCCTATGGAGGGAACGCCCCCTGGACTCTTCCTATGGTGGGAACGCCCTCTGCACACTTCCCATGGAGGGAACATCCTCTGGACACTTCCTATGGTGGGAACACCCTCTGCACACTTCCTATGGAGGGAACGCCCCCTGGACACTTCCTATGGAGGGAACACCCTCTGCACACTTCCTATGGAGGGAACGCCCCTGGACTCTTCCTATGGTGGGAACGCCCTCTACACACTTCCTATGGTGGGAACACCCTCTGCACACTTCCTATGGTGGGAACACCCTCTGCACACTTCCTATGGAGGGAACGCCCCCTGCACACTTCCTATGGTGGGAACACCCCCTGGACTCTTCCTATGGTGGGAACACTCCCTGGACATTTTCAGCTGCAGCACAAAGAAAAAGACTCATCCTTGGGCCATATGATAACCCAGAAACCCCAGGGTGAAAACCGTCAATAGATTTCTGCCTTGAATTAATGCTTCTATACGATACCATCTTGGCTTTAGGAGCAGCTTACTGGCATTGGTTAACCTTCAATGGAAAACTTCATTATAAAAAAAGTACAAACTTGTAGGTCGGCGCCTGCACCTCTATCTGGTGATTCGGATTGGTCAGCGCCATCTGGGGGTGATTTTAGTTTTAGGAATGGGGGTCAGTGACTATGTGGCCCCCCAGTCTGATGCACCGGGTCCCCTCCTTTCTTATGGGGACCCTGGTGGTTCTGGAGACCCCTGACTTCCATCCCACTTGTTCTTACCTAATTCTTAGTCCCATTCTCCCCATCCCCTCCCCCCTTGTCTGTTGCCATGGATACAGAATGCCGTGTGTTTCATTCTCCACAGCCAATCTCCTGCTAATGAAAGATTCTCAATCCCCGTGGACTCGGCCGCCGCCGCAAACATTGGGTCTATTAAAGAAAAAAATGCATATTATTAACTTTTTAATGAACAGGAATTTGGCTGCAAACAGCTAAAATTGCATTGAGAATTTCCTGCCGCGATTAACCCCTTATAGAGGGCGAGACGCCGATCAACAGCCCGGGAGTATTAATACTAGTTATACTACAGAGGGAAAGCGTCCCGGCTCAGTCCCTCCAATTACAGCATTTAAAGGGAAACTCGAACACTTCTATGTGTCTAACTCCTCCCCCTCTAATTCTAGCTCCTCCCCTTTGTCAGTGTCTATTTCTAAATCCTCCTCCTCTGACTCTGTTTGACACTAGCTCCTCCCCGTCTGTCACTGTCCAGCTCCTCCTCCTCCTATTCTAGCTCCTCCTCGTCTGTCACTGTCCAGCTCCTCCTCCTCCTATTCTAGCTCCTCCCCCTCTATCTTACTCCTTCACTTATCTCAGTGTCTAACCCTTCCCCTTTGTCCCTGTTTTTAGCTCCTCCCATTCTGCATCTTGCTCCTCCCCCTATCACCTAGCTCCTCATCATTTGTCCCTTTCTAGCTCGTCCCCTCTATATCTTACTGTCCCTGTCTAGAAGGCGGCCATTATGCGTCTGTGATACACTCCTGTGCTGTGTCAGTAAATGTCTCCAGCAGTCAGTATAGCGGGGTCTGTGATTCACCAGAACCTCACTTGTTAGGTAGTATTATCTCTCTTCTCTTGCAGTTCCACCTGTGACCTGACTGCCAGAACCTCACTGGATGGCACAGCCAGGTAACTCCCACACTTCTGCCCGCCAGTGCCGCCACTTGAACCTAAAATGGATGGCACAGCCGCACAGACGGCTGCCCAACTGAGGTAGTAGGCAGGCCACATGTGTGTCTTCACCGCGCAGTCTTTTCCCGCTGTCCTCCTACGCACATCGGACATCATGTCATGATGTATGGACGGTCGGTGCGAAGGAGAAGGGGAGCGAAGCGTAATCGTCACTTGGCAGGCGGTCAGTGCAACTTCCAAAACAGGTGGGCTGGTGGTGGCGGCTGGCGGCGACGGCGCAGTGGTGGATTACAATGGGGGACATTTAGCCCCTGAGCTGTGGGCCCCCCCACACCATTGGGCCCGGGGCAAAAGCCCATAATGACCTCATTATAATCCTCCACCGCTGGGGGCGCATAGGCTGGGGTGGAGTCACAGGATGCTGGGGGCACATAGGCTGGCGTGGGGTCACAGGATTCTGGGGGCACATAGGCTGGAGTGGGGTCACAGGATGCTGGGGGCACATAGGCTGGTGTGGGGTCACAGGATTCTGGGGGCACATAGGCTGGAGTGGGGTCACAGGATGCTGGGGGCACATAGGCTGGCATGGGGTCACAGAATTCTGGGGGCACATAGGCTGGCGTGGGGTCACAGGATTCTGGGGGCACATAGGCTGAAGTGGGGTCACAGGATTCTGGGGGCACATAGGCTGGAGTGGGGTCACAGGATGCTGGGGGCACAGAGGCTAGAGTGGGTTCACTGGCTCCTGGGGGCACAGAGGCTAGAGTGGGTTCACTGGCTCCTGGGGGCACATAGGCTGGAGTGGGTTCACTGGCTCCTGGGGGCACAGAGGCTAGAGTGGGTTCACTGGCTCCTGGGGCACATAGGCTGGAGTGGGTTCACAGGCTGCTGGGGGCACATAGGCTGGAATGGGTTCACAGGCTGCTGGGGGCACATAGGTTGGAGTGGGGGGTACATACTTAGCTGTGGAGACCGGGGTAGATAAAGGACCCATGGTGATGTCACGATCATGTGATCAGTCACGTGCACCTGGTCCACCCATGAGGTCCTGTAGAATTTCATTCTGCGGTGTTTGCATCGGGCTGCGGCGACTTGTTTGTAGGGGGCGGGTGTGGGAAACAGGCGGCATGTGCAGCGAGTTTCTAGTGTCGGTGGCACCGCTATTGGGCGCTGTATTTTGACACTCATCGCTTGGGTGTTCAAATATGGCGCCTGAAGCTTGTGCTGGCCAATCACGTGATAGGAGGACACAGTTACTGCGGAGGTGGATGATGGACGACACAAGGTAATTATGTATGTAGATGTGTGTAATATGTATATTATATATGTGTGTAATGTGTATATTATATACTGTATATTATATATGTGTGTAATGTGTTTACAAACAAAAAGAAGGTTACAATCCACACTGATTGTCCTATGACGAGTGACCGCTCCTCTGTGACCAGTTCCTATTAGAAGCCTCGTCCTCTGAACAATCCATTCAAATTCATCACCGGAGGGGGAATAATTACAATCTACAGCGCTGGAGGACAAGACGTCTTAGAATCGCTGATTATCTCTGGTTAATGGACGTTATTACCTGATCACAAATGAATTCCAAGAAGACGATCGTCAGAGGCGATGATGTACGGTGAGACGAGGAGCTCAGGCCGGGGCGGGATCTATTATAATATGTAATTACTACCTGCACCACAGACAACCATCATCATCATCATCATCCTTCATCCTTCATCTTTCATCCCAGCTTTATGTTAATTAAACAAGTCAACATATTAAGATGATTGTAATCTCTGCCAACAGGATATAAAAGCTGTACATATATAATTATATACAGGAGATGTCCAGGTTATACCGGCTGTACATATATAATTATATACAGGAGATGTCCAGGTTATACCGGCTGTACATATATAATTATATACAGGAGATGTCCAGGTTATACCGGCTGTACATATATAATTATATACAGGAGATGTCCAGGTTATACCGGCTGTACATATATAATTATATACAGGAGATGTCCAGGTTATACCCGCTGTACATATATAATTATATACAGGAGATGTCCAGGTTATACCCGCTGTACATATATAATTATATACAGGAGATGCCCAGGTTATACCGGCTGTACATATATAATTATATACAGGAGATGTCCAGGTTATACCGGCTGTACATATATAATTATATACAGGAGATGTCCAGGTTATACCGGCTGTACATGTATAATTATATACAGGAGATGCCCAGGTTATACCGGCTGTACATATATAATTATATACAGGAGATGTCCAGGTTATACCAGCTGTACATGTATAATTATATACAGGAGATGCCCAGGTTATACCGGCATGTACATATATAATCATATACAGGAGATGCCCAGGTTATACCAGCTGTACATATATAATCATATACAGGAGATGCCCAGGTTATACCAGCTGTACATATATAATTATTATATACAGGAGATGCCCAGGTTATACCGGCTTGTACATATATAATTATTATATACAGGAGATGTCCAGGTTATACCGGCTGTACATATATAATTATATACAGGAGATGTCCAGGTTATACCGGCTGTACATATATAATTATATACAGGAGATGCCCAGGTTATATCGCTGTACATATATAATTATATACAGGAGATGCCCAGGTTATACCGGCTGTACATATATAATTATATACAGGAGATGCCCAGGTTATACCGGCTGTACATATATAATTATATACAGGAGATGTACAGGTTATACCGGCTGTACATATATAATTATATACAGGAGATGCCCAGGTTATACCGGCTGTACATATATAATTATATACAGGAGATGCCCAGGTTATACCGGCTGTACATATATAATTATATACAGAGATGTCCAGTTACACCAGCTGTACATATATAATTATATACAGGAGATGCCCAGGTTATACCGGCTGTACATATATAATTATATACAGGAGATGTCCAGGTTATACCGGCTGTACATATATAATTATATACAGGAGATGCCCAGGTTATACCGGCAGTACATATATAATTATATACAGGGGATGCCCAGGTTATACCGGCTGTACATATATAATTATATACAGGAGATGCCAGGTTATACCGGCAGTACATATATAATTATATACAGGAGATGCCCAGGTTATACCGGCTGTACATATATAATTATATACAGGAGATGGCCAGGTTATACCGGCTGTACATATATAATTATATACAGGAGATGCTCAGGTTATATCGGCTGTACATATATAATTATATACAGGAGATGCCCAGGTTATACCGGCTGTACATATATAAATATATACAGGAGATGTCCAGGTTATACCGGCTGTACATATATAATTATATACAGGAGATGTACAGGTTATACCAGCTGTACATATATAATTATATACAGGAGATGTCCAGGTTATACCAGCTGTACATATATAATTATATACAGGAGATGTCCAGGTTACACCAGCTGTACATATATAATTATATACAGGAGATGCCCAGGTTATACCGGCAGTACATATATAATTATACAAGAGATGTCCAGGTTATACCGGCTGTACATATATAATTATATACAGGAGATGCCCAGGTTATACCGGCGTACATATATAATATATATACAGGAGATGCCAGGTTATACCGCTGTACATATATAATTATATACAGGAGATGTCCAGGTTATACCGCTGTACATATCATAATTTATACAGGAGGAATGCCCAGTCTATACCGGCTGTACATATATAATTATATACAGGAGATGGCCAGTTATACCGCTGTACATATATAATTATAAATACAGGAGATGCCACAGGTATACCGGTGTACATTATATAATTATATACAGGAGATCCAGGTTATACCGCTTACATATATAATTATATACAGAGATGCTCAGGTTATACCGGCTGTACATATATAATTATATACAGGAGATGTCCAGGTTATACCGGCTGAACATATATAATTATATACAGGAGATGCCCAGGTTATACCGGCTGTACATATATAATTATATACAGGAGATGGCCAGGTTATACCGGCTGTACATATATAATTATATACAGGAGATGTCCAGGTTATACCGGCTGTACATATATAATTATATACAGGAGATGCCCAGGTTATACCGGCTGTACATATATAATTATGTACAGGAGATGTCCAGGTTACACCCGGCTGTACATATATAATTATGTACAGGAGATGCCCAGGTTATACCGGCTGTACATATATAATTATATACAGGAGATGCCCAGGTTATACCGGCTGTACATATATAATTATATACAGGAGATGTCCAGGTTATACCGGCTGTACATATATAATTATATACAGGAGATGCCCAGGTTATACCGGCTGTACATATATAATTATATACAGGAGATGGCCAGGTTATACCGGCTGTACATATATAATTATATACAGGAGATGTCCAGGTTATACCGGCTGTACATATATAATTATATACAGGAGATGCCCAGGTTATACCGGCTGTACATATATAATTATATACAGGAGATGTCCAGGTTACACCCGGCTGTACATATATAATTATGTACAGGAGATGCCCAGGTTATACCGGCTGTACATATATAATTATATACAGGAGATGCCCAGGTTATACCGGCTGTACATATATAATTATATACAGGAGATGTCCAGGTTATACCGGCTGTACATATATAATTATATACAGGAGATGCCCAGGTTATACCGGCTGTACATATATACAGGAGATGTCCTGGTTATACCGGCTGTACATATATAATTATATACAGGAGATGTCCAGGTTATACCGGCTGTACATATATAATTATATACAGGAGATGTCCAGGTTATACCAGCTGTACATATATAATTATATACAGGAGATGCCCAGGTTATAGCAGCTGTAGATATATAATTATATACAGGAGATGCCAATGTTATATCGGCTGTAGATATATAATTATATACAGGAGATTTCCAGGTTATACCGGCTGTACATATATAATTATATACAGGAGATGCCCAGGTTATACCAGCTGTACATATATAATTATATACAGGAGATGCCCAGGTTATAGCAGCTGTAGATATATAATTATATACAGGAGATGCCAATGTTATACCGGCTGTAGATATATAATTATATACAGGAGATGTCCAGGTTATAGCAGCTGTAGATATATAATTATATACAGGAGATGCCTATGTTATATCGGCTGTAGATATATAGCATGTTCTTTTCTGCTTGGCAGTCAGACCATACTCTCTCTTCTGTATGTTCTTCTATTTATTCCTCACGCGTTTCATCCTATACATCTTGATCCATTCGACAAGACAATGACCTTTGCTCGATCAAACTGGTGAAGCATCCTGCACGAGGTAAAGGGCAGCCATCATTATAAAGCTACAATACGGCTCCAGTGACCGGGATGCTCTTTTGTTATTGAGAATCACAACCTTAATCCCAGAGGTCCCTCTATTAACTGAGCGTAAGTGGAGCCGAGAAAATCAAAACCTTTTACTTGAGCGTAGAACATGGACATAAAACCGTCACGGGAGACGTGTGTCATCAGATACTTCAATGGTTACTTTGTATTGATTTATTAGTAGTCTTGTGTTATGTATGAATCCTCTAAAATTACAAAGCGCCACCAATTTTCACAAAACTAGGACCCCACCAGTGTCTGAACCACCATCTCCCTAGATGACAGGGTAAAAGAGTCCCCATGTATTGTAGCCCAATGAGAAAAGTGTGATGACCACATCTATTTCTACTACTCTTGTGTTTCCTAAAAGTCCCCATCTACATGAGAATAAGTAGACGTGAGACCTTCAACAACCCAATAAGTAGCGGTTATAAGAGTTAAGACCTTTCACCAACTTGATAAGTAGAGGTGAGACCTTCATCAACCCAATTAGTAAAGCTTGTAGAGGTGAGACCTTCATCAACCTGATAAGAAGAGGTGAGACCTTCATCAACCTGATAAGTGGAAGTCGTATAGTTGAGACCTTCTTCAATCTGATAAGAAGAGGTCAAAGAGGGGAGAGCTTCATCAACCAATAAGTAGAAGTCTAGAGGTGAGACCTTCATCTCCCAAAGATGACACCTTCAGCAACCTAATAAATAGAGGTCAAGAGGTGAAGCATTTATCTACCTGAGAAGTAGAGGTCAACGAGGTTAAACCTTTCATCAACTTAATAAGTAGAGGTTATAGAGGTGAGATCTTCATCAACTCAAAAAGTAGAGGTTGTAGAGGTGAGATCTTCATCAACCAATAAGTAGAAGTCATAGAGGTGAGACCTTCATCTCCCCAAAGGTGATACCTTCAGCAACCTAATAAGTAGAGGTCGTAGAGGTGAAGCATTTATCTACCTGAGAAGTAGAGGTCTACAAGGTGAGACCTTTAATCAACTTGATAAATAGAGGTTATAGAGTTGAGACCTTCATCAACTCGATAAATAGAGGTTGTAGAGGTGAGACCTTCATCAACCCGATAAGTAGATGTTGTAGAGGTGAGACCTTCATCAACCAGATAAATGGAGGTTGTATAGTTTAGACCTTCTTCAACCCGATAAGAGGTGAGGCCTTCAGCAACCAATATGAAGAAGATGTAGAAATGAAGTCTTCATCTCCCCAATAAGTAGAGGCAGTAAAGGAGAAACATTCATCAACTCGATAAGTAGATGTGAGATCTTCATCAACCCAATATGAAGAGGTGAGACCTTCACCAACCTGATAACTGGAGGTTGTATAGTTGAGACCTTTTTCAACTGGATAAATAAAGGACAAAGAGGAGAGACCTTCATCAACCAATAAGAAGTCGTAGAGGTGAAGCCTTTATCAATCCAATTAGTATAGGTTTAGAGGCAAGATCTTCATCAACCCGATAAGAAGAGGTGTAAGGTCTCAACCAAATAAGCAGAGGTCATAGTACAAATATAACCATAATAAGTATAGAGGTACATTTAGAACCCCATAGTAGAGGTTATAGAGGTGAGACATTTATGTAACCCGATATGTAGAAGTCTTAGAGGTGAGACCTTCATCACCTATAAGTAGAAGTCATAGAGGTGAGACCTTCACTCAACCCAATAAGTAGAAGTCGAAGTAGAGGTGAGGCGTATCATCATTAACCCATAAGTATATGTCATAGAGGTGGGACCATCATCTACCTGATAAGTAGAGGTTATAGAGTGAGACCTTTATCAACCTGATAAGTAGAAGTCATGGAGGTGAGACCTTCATCTTCCTGAAAAGTAGAGGTCATAGATGGTGAGACTTTCATCTACTAAACAAGTGAATTCATAGAGGTGAAATCTATTCAATAAATAGAACTTGTATAGGTGATACCTTCATCTTATGGGAAAGGCAGAGGTTAGACTTTTATCTACTCTATAAGTAGAGGTCATAGAGGTGAGTCTTTCATCTCACCCGACAGTGAAGTATTATGGCCACATAAAGGGAACAGGAAATCAAAACTGAAGAGTGTGGAGGACAATGTACCTTACTTCAAACACTTGAAGTGCTGCGTGTAATTAGTATCTGAGTGATTTGAAGGTAAGTACAATTGTCTCGACTGCGTTTTATTCCTATTGCAGTGTAAAGTGGCATTAGAGGTGAAATCTTCATTATATCGGTAATAGAGATCGTTAGAGGTTAGATCTCTATTAGCTGATAAGCAGAGTCATAGAGGTGAGACCTTCATCAACCGAATAAGTAGAGATCGAGAGGTGAACCTTCATCAACCCAATAAGTAGAGATGTAGAGGTGAGACCTCATCACCTGATAGTAGAGATTAGAAGGTGAATCTTCAATCAACCGTTGATTAGAGATTTAGAGGTGAGACTTTATCTATTGATAAGTGAGGTTGTAGAGGTGAGACCTTATTAACCTATAAGGCAAAGGCCATAGTGGTGAGACCTTTATTACCTGATAGTAGAGTTGAGATACCTCCATCACCAAAAGTAGAGGTCATAGAGGTGAGATTCATCTACTCAATAATTAAGTCCTATAATGGTGAATCTTCTGCATCAATAATAGAGGTCGGAAATTAATATATCTATAATAAGTCATGAGTGAGACTTATCTACCTGACAGTGAGTATTAGAGTGAAACTCTTAAATTCATAATAGAGGTGTAGGGTGAGACCTTCTCTGCCTGAGAAGAGAGGTCAAAATAGGAAGACTATGACCGAAAGGGAAAACCTTATCTCTTTCATAAGTAGAAGCGTAGAGTTAATCTCTACTCATAAGTAGATCTGTAGGTGAGACTTTTCTGCTACAAGATCGAGAGGAGACTTCATCAACCAATAAGTAGCTTAGGTCATAATAAGACTTTCTCATCCTGATAAGTAAATGGATCTTAGAGGTGAACCTCCTTTATCTACCAATAATGATGTCAGGTTAATTTATGTAACTTTATCTTCCAATAATAGAAGGTCGTTAGAGGGAGACCTTTCATAGCATGTATAAAGAGGCTAGAGATGAACTTAATCCCAATAAGTGGAGTCAGAAGATGAGTCCTTCATGCCACCATAAGTAACTTTTAAGGTGATATCTTTATCTAGCCCTATAAGTAGAGGTCAGAAACAGTGACTTCATCCTATATAAGTGCGAGATTTAGAATATGACCATCTACCGATAATAGATTCTAGAGTGGAACCTTCTACCAGACAAGTAGTCGTAGAGGTGAGGTCTTCATAACCTGTAAGTAAGTTTAGAGGTGAGACCTTCATCCACCCTGAGTAGAAGTCAAACATGTGACCATTCCTCCATTGAAGATAATTGTGGCTAATTTCTTTCCGGCCTTTCTAAACTTTCAGATTCAGGAAAATGTTATCAATGCAGAAAACTTTGACTTTAAAGTAAATAATGTAATTAAAGATTAATCAAGGGAACTAAGTGGTAGATTTCGGAAGGATAACATTTGTGATCTTCACAAACAAACCTGAAATAGATCTACCATGAAGAGAGGAAAATGGAAAATAATTGGTAAAATAACAAGGAGGACGCCCGCTGAGAAGATGGGCGCAATCATTTGGATCTAATTATTAAAAATTGTATTTAAGAAAATGATATGACAGGAGTGGAGGTAACATGGAAGGATTATTTGGGGGTCACTTGTAGGACAATTATTAAAGATAACTAAACATCAAACTGTGAAGATGCTCCAGTAACAGCAGATACTTAGAGGTTCATTGATAAGTCTAAGGACACTGTTGGCAAAAATTATCATGAAGGTCCTGTCCACCATTGTAGTAACAGGAATGAAGGCAATGTTCATCATCGTTGTCGGAACCATGAAGATAATGTTGTTCATGATGGAAACAACAAGAAGCTAATGTTTCATATGATGGCAACAACATGAAGCAAATTTCATCATGATGTATCAACCATAAAGTGAATAATTTATTATGACGGTGACATCATGAAGCTTTTTCTTCAAACATGAGATATTCTCATGATGGTAAGCCAGTGAGGTGAAAGTTCCTTTGGTAACGAATAAAATGAAGCCAATTCTATGATGGAAACTCATGAACTCCATGTTCTTCATATTGGTAACACTGAAGCCAATGCTTCGTAATGGAACAACCATGAGCATGTTTCTCATGACGGTTTACAACTGGCTGAGGTTCGTCTGAGGTCAATGTGAAGTATGTTACAAACTGAAGTACTGTCTCTATTAAACAAAAGGAATGTTTTTATGGTAACAACTGTAAAAGCAAGTGATTCTTCATAGAACCAACCATAACAATTCTTCAAATGTACAACCATATAGCCATATGTCTCTATGGTCACACCCTCGGACTCTGGTTTATGATGAAATCACAGTGAACCAATGTTCTTCATATGGTAAAACCTTAAGCAATGTCTTTGATACACCCATGAAAAATGTTTCAGATGTACCCATTAAGCCAATGTTCTTCATGTGGTCAACCAAACCAGGTTTTTCTGATGGTACAACCAAAAGCTGATTCGTCATGTGAGCAATGTCGAGGTTAATGTTATTCAATACTTGAACTATTGACCTCTTTTTATCCATAAAGTATGTTTCTCATCATGGTAAAAACCATGAAGCTTATGTTCTTCATGATGGTACCAACAACAAAGCTAATGTTCATCATGATGGTACGAACCTTGAAGCTAATGTTCTTAAAAACATTTTCCTTGCACATTTGATCATTTTTGCAGGGTGTATTGGAGCTTTCTGAGTTTGGCTGGTAAAATGGTTGAGTCTGTCGTGTGAGGTTTACTCGTATAATGTCTAACCTGCGCGCCATACTAGGCGTAACTAATAGGCCGCTGTTCAGACACACTGCATATTGTCATGCAGTGTTAACTCGTCCGTCACACCAGGCGTCACTAATAAGCCTGTGTTCTGATACTATGTGTATATCTCACTTATCTATATGACTGACTCCCTGTGTAGCTTCATGAGTGTGCATTTATGTATGCAGCTGCTCCCCTCTATTTAAAGTATGTAAGTGGCTGGTGTATCTACATAGTGCACCAGGGCTGCCTCCAGCTTCTACTTGGCGAGTTCCTTGCACCTAGCACCTGCAGGATTATTTTTGGCCATGGGTGATCTTTCCAAATGTTTTTTTTTTTAAAGACAAAATAACTTTTTTTCTTTGTTTAGCTACCAACCATGAAGCCAATGGTCTTAAAAATATGAAGTTATTTTTCATCATGATGCTACTAACCATGAAGGTAATATTACTCATCCTGGTTCCAACCAACCATAAAGCTAATGCTCTTCATAATGATTCCAACTATGAAGCCAATGTTCTCATGATGGTAACAACCATGAAGCCAATGTTCTCATGATGGTAACAACCATGAAGCCAATGTTCTCATGATGATTCCAACCATGAAGCTAATGTTTTCTATGATGATATCAACCATGAAGCTAATGTTGGACATACCACCATTTAGTTCTGCTATAACTTTGGAACATTCTTGACCTACTAAGATTTTCAACTTGCTAGTTGTCAAGACATAGAGATATATAATGTAAACAAATATTGGTTGACGACTTGGATATTTGAGTATTCAGCCGTGACTACCAGCGGTCATGCCAAATCTTAATGAGGCTTTGAACTCTCCAAACATGTCCACCCGTTCAGCAGCATTATGCTATTTCACCACCGGGGTACTGTGTAAAGACGCAGCTTTTCTCAGTACATGTCGGGGTTAATGTTCTTAATTTGGCCCAACGTATTGACCTTTTGTTTGCTATCTCATGTTTACTAAGTCATTGCTTATTGCCAGATCATTGTCCTAAGTTTGTGTATTGCTAATTTAATGTAAATTACCTTACCCTATTACCCACTATGTCTACATCACTCACAAGAGAATTATGCAGATATTGGATAGAAATGCCAACCAATAAGAGCCCAGCCTTGTTCCACTATCCTGGAATAACACAATATACCCTGTGGTACAGGTTCGGGATATAAAAAGGTCTTGTTTCAGTCACCATGAGTGATATGCTTTGTGGCCTCAGTCTAGGGACTTCGGTCCCGACTAGAGGTCAACCAGAACTGGATTATATTCTGCCGGAATTCAGCCTAGGTTTGTAGGATTCGGCTGAGATATCAGAAACTACGTAAAGAAGAAACTCAGGTTGGGACAATTCGGTCACCTGGCTGCAGACTTTGCTGTGCTCGGTCAGCTTCCTAAGCTTGTCACTATTACTCTCTCGGTGGGTGCCGTCAAAAGCTGGGAAAGGAGTTCATGGGTTCAGTAGGGATAAGCCCTGGTCCATGCAGTCTTTCTAAAGGTGGCCGGGCAAGTGGACGAGAACACCCACTGATCCCCATGTCTCCACATACTGAATTCTTTATGTACTGGTCAACAAGACGGCAACATATTTTCTGTAGTTACTTGTACTTTGCCGGATCTTGCCTGAAGTCCCGTAGGACGTAGTCAACTCTTTAACTAAGAGCGTTTTGTGTTATAATCAAGAATCTTCATCAGATATGTCTTCTGGTTGATGGTCGTTATCTCCATCTCGACATGACCACCTTTGTAGATACATTTACCCCCCAAGAAGCTGAAATTGATCCTCAGAAATAACCAAAAGAACAGCTGAGTCACTCTTATTTTTGCTACAGAAAGGAAAGCAGTTTCCGAAACAAAATTATCTTCTCTCCCAGCCAGTTACTACAGTGATGGTGATACGGGAAGACTGGCGAGAAATGTTTAGCAGCAAGAAAGCCTCCTTGCCTTTTTGAAGATTTCCGTTGGTAAAACAGAGGGATTTCCAGACTCGCCGAGTCCTTAATTGCCGTGGAAAAGTCGATTGCGGCCAATTTCAGCACAGATGGTACTTTCAGCTCTATAAATTGCTTTTCAGTATTTTTGATTGGGCGCCAGTCCTGTTCAGTCATCGCTGATTTTGGCAGCTTGTAGCTTTCAGATAATAAATTCGGCTGTAACTTGTACGACGGCCATCAATGGAGATGTGATCAGGTCCTGGAGATACATTTGTTCATCTCAGTAGAACAAAGAAGTCGATCAATAGCCCTTAACGTTGGCTGGTGTTACTTAACGTTGGCTGGTGTTACTTAACGTTGGCTGGTGTTCCTCAACATCGTCCAGTGTCTATTAACGTTGGCCGGTGTTCTTTAACATCGTCCGGTGTATTCTAATGTTGGTCAGTGTTCTTTAACATCGTCTGGTGTATTCTAACGTTGACCGATGTCCCTTAATATCGTCCGGTGTTCCTTAATGTTGGCCGGTGTTCCTCAACATTGGCCGGTGTTCCTTAACATCGTCAGGTGTTTTTTATCATTGGCTGGTGTTCCTTAACATCGTCAGGTGTTTTTTAACATTGGCCAGTGTTCTTTAACATCGTCCGGTGTTTTTTAACGTTGACCAGTGTTGCTCAAAGTTGGGAGGTGTGCCTTAACATCATCCGGTGTTTTTTTTAAATTGACCAGTGTTGCTCAACGTTGGCTGGTGTTCCTTAATATCGTTCGGTGTTTTTTAACGTTGGCCGGTCTTTCTTAACATTGGCTGGTGCTCCTTAACGTTAGCCAGTGTTCCTTAATATCGTCCAGTGTTTTTTAACATTGTCCGGTGTTCCTTAATGTTGGCCAGTGTTCTTTAACATCGTCCGGTGTATTCTAACGTTGGCCAGTGTTCCTTAACATCGTCCTGTGTTTTTTAACATTGACCGATGTTCCTTAAGATCGTCCGGTGTTTTTTAACGTTGACCGATGTGCCTTAACATTGTCCGGTGTTCCTTAATGTTGGCCGGTGTTCCTCAACATTGGCCGGTGTTTCTTAACATTGTCAGGTGTTTTTTATCATTGGCCGGTGTTCCTTAACATTGGCCGGTGTTCCTTAACATCGTCAGGTGTTTTTTATCATTGGCCAGTGTTCCTTAACATCGTCCGGTGTTTTTTAACGTTGACCGATGTTCCTTAAGATCGTCCGGTTTTTTAACGTTGACCGATGTCCCTTAACATTGTCCGGTGTTCCTTAATGTTGGCCGGTGTTCCTCAACATCGTCAGGTGTTTTTTATCATTGGCCGGTGTTCTTTAACATCGTCCGGTGTTTTTTAATGTTGACCAGTGTTGCTCAAAGTTGGTCGGTGTGCCTTAATATCATCCGGTGTTTTTTTTAAATTGACCAGTGTTGCTCAACGTTGGCCGGTGTTCCTTAATATCATTCGGTGTTTTTTAACGTTGGCCGGTGTTCCTTAATGTTGGCCAGTGTTCTTTAACATTGTCCGGTGTATTCTAACGTTGGCCAGTGTTCCTTAACATCGTCCGGTGTTTTTTAACGTTGACCGATGTCCTTTAACGTTGTCCAGTGCTCCTTAATGTTGGCCGGTGTTCCTCAACATTGGCCGGTGTTCTTTAACATCATCCGATGTTTTTTAACGTTGACCAGTGTTGCTCAAAGTTGGCCGGTGTTCCTTAACACTGGCTGGTGTTCTTTAACATTGGCCGGTTCCTCATTCTCTCGTGACGGAGTCTTACAGCTGTTGATACTTTGATGAGTATCAGATCTTATTCAGCTTTGGTTAAATTAAGGCTCCTTTTATATTTTTGGAAACAGCCCTGTTCACCCCACATTGGAATTAACCAGATTTGTTGTTACATTTTCACAGAGATTTCAGCGTTTTATAACTTTCCCTCCCTCTGTTTATAGCTATGGATAACTGTTCTTGACTCCATTGCTGTCACACACTATTTGTACAGTTTATTCAATGTTTTATTACTTTCCCTCTCTATGACTATGGGTGACTGTCCTCCACTCCAGAGCTGTCACACACTATCTGTACAGTTTATTCAGTATTTTATGATTTTCTATCTTCTCTTTAGCTATGGATAACTGTTCTCCTCTCCAGAGCTGTCACACACTATCAGTACAGTTTATTCAATGTTTTATTACTTTCTTGCTATGGTGACTGTCCTCCACTCTAGAGCTGTCACCACTATCAGTACAGTTTATCAATGTTTATTACTTGTCCTCCATCTACTGTAACTATGTGTACAGTTCTATTCGTACTCTAGGGGGCTCCTACACACACTATCTGTACATTTTATTCAATGTTTTATTACTTTCTCTCTCTATGACTATGGGTGACTGTCCTCCACTCCAGAGCTGTTACACACTATCTGTACAGGTTATTCAGTATTTTATGATTTTCTCTCCTCTCTTTAGCTATGGATAATTGTTCTCCACTCCAGAGCTGTCATACACTATCTGTGCAGTTTCTCCAGTGTTTTATGACTTTCTCTCCCTTTCTCTATGAATATGGGTAACTGTTCTCCATTACTGTACTGTCACACATATCGGTACAATTTCTGCAATGTTTTATGACTTTTACTCCCTCTCTCTATAGCTTTGGGTAACTGTTCTTGACTCTAGTGCTGTCACACACCATCAGTACAGTTTCTTCGGTGTTTTATGACTTTCTCTTCCTGTTTCTGACTATGGGTAACTGTTCTTCACACTCGTGCTGCCACACACTATGAATGGTAATTGGTCTTTACTGCTGTGCTGTCATACACTATTGGTAAAGTTTCTTCAGTGTTTTATGGCTTTCTATCCCAATCTTTATAACTAAGCATAGATCCTTGAAGACCTCTCACTATCCAGATTCAGCACAGAATAGCTGCTGCTGCGCTCCCTGCCTCGGCTTTTATATAGACTATGTGATTTATTAGCCCACCCAGCTACACCTGAGGTCTTGAGATCCTTCTCAGGTCTATTCTTTGCAATTGTGTGCAAAATGGTGATTTGTGCAAAGTACATTCAACAAATTTCTACAAATTTGAGACAAAATGTGATCTTGATTTGCACATCTCTACTCTCCATTTACTTTTAGTAGAGAGAATATAGTTGAAAAATATAGCAAAATATATGCATTTTTTGTATGGTGAACCCTACATGAAAAACTGCCTACATGCTCCCTGAGCGTTATGAATTCTAGCTCCTCCTTCTTGTATAATTTGGAAAAAATAGCTATAGGAAATGGTGAAAAAAAAGGTCCTGCCAAATATACAGGATTCTGAGCAATCATCCCCATGCCCGATCACCACTGATCGACTGGCACCACTCAGCCTGCAGCTGATTACTTTCTCTGAAGTGGCCACTGTGACAACACAGCATATTACCATCTGTCTCGTGGGTTAAATATTCTTAATTAGGCCAGACGTATTGTTCTTTTGTTTATCAACTCATGAGAAGAAAGTCATTATTTCTTCCCAGTTTGCTCAGAGCCTCCATTGTCTTAATATGTGAATTATTACCTAAATATAAATTGTCTCAACTCCTTCTGTCTACATCATTCAGAGGAAAATTATGCAGTCAGATTGTACTGTCGACCAATAAGAGAACAGCCTCATCAGAACCAATCCTGTAAGAACACAATACCCTGAGGTGAAGTCTCGGGTTTAAAAAAGGCTAGGGTCACTTTGAGGGTGACCCACGCCTGACACCTCCGCTAATTTATCCCCCGCAGCGCATAGCGTTAGCGCTATGAGCTGCCTGCCAATGCTGCCCCATAGAAACCCGCTGTTTACCTTAGCAGCTGCCACACAAGACATGCGTCTTAGCTGAGTGCACAGGAAAATGCTGCAGACAGCCTTACTGCTTCTGTCACCAGTTCTATGCTACATGACTTCAGCCTAGGGGCTTCAGTCCTGGCTGGAAGATCATAACCTGGATCATATCCTACAGACATTCAACCTAGGATCCTAGGATTCGGCTGGCAGATACCCAGATTGGGACAATTCGGTCACCTGGCTACAGACTTCGCTGTGCTCAGTCAGCTTCCTAAGCTTGCGGCTATTCCTTTCTCGATAGGTGCCTGCCAAAAGCAGCGTGTTGCTGGATTGGCGTAGTTGACCCTGGAAACCCCGAAGGCACGAATATTCTAATCCCTGGTGAGCCAGAGGAAGGGTGAGACTGTTGCCTGTTACATTGTGTGTTAAATGCCTTTGACTGTTGGGGATCCAATAAAGCCTTGTCATTGTGTTGTTCCCTCACGCTGTGTTGTCTGAGTAGTGTTCTTCCCATGGGTAAGGAATTCGGGCGTTCAGTTGGGGTGAACCCTAGTTCATGTGGTCTTTCTAAAGGTGGTCACTGATCTCTGTGTCTACAGAGAGAGCACCCACTGACCCCCGTGTCTCTACAGAAAGCACCCACTGACCCCCGTGTCGCCACAGAGGAGAGCACCCACTGACCCCCGTGTCGCTACAGAGGAGAGCACCCACTGACCCCCGTGTCTCCACAGAGGAGAGCACCCACTGACCCCCGTGTCTCCACAGAGGAGACACCCACTTACCCCCGTGTCTCCACAGAGGAAATCACCCACGACCCCGTGTCTCCACAGAGGAAATCACCCCTGACCCCCGTGTCTCCACAGAAGAGAGCATCCACTGACCCCCGTGTTCTCCACAGAAGAGAGCACCCACTGACCCCCGTGTCTCCACAGAGCAGAGCACCCACTGACCCCCGTGTCTCCACAGAGGAGAGCACCCACTGACCCCCGTGTCTCCACAGAGGAGAGCACCCACTGACCCCCGTGTCTCCACAGAGGAGAGCACCCACTGACCCCTGTGTCTCCACAGAGGAGAGCCCCCACTGACCCCCGTGTCTCCACAGAGAGCACCCACTGACCCCCGTGTCTCCACAGAAGAGACACCCACTGCCCCCCGTGTCTCCACAGAGGAAATCACCCGCTGACCCCCGTGTCTCCACAGAAGAGAGCATCCACTGACCCCCGTGTCTCCACAGAGGAGAGCACCCACTGACCCCCATGTCTCCACAGAGCAGAGCACCCACTGACCCCCGTGTCTCCACAGAGGAGAGCACCTACTGACCCCCGTGTCTCCACAGAGGAGAGCACCCACTGACCCCCGTGTCTCCACAGAGGAGAGCACCCACTGACCCCCGTGTCTTCACAGAGGAGAGCACCCACTGACCCCCGTGTCTCAACAGAGGAGAGCACCCACTGACCCCCGTGTCTCCACAGAGGAGAGCACCCACTGACCCCCGTGTCTCCACAGAGGAGAGCACCCACTGACCCCCGTGTCTCCACAGAGAGACACCCACTGACCCCCGTGTCTCCACAGAGGAGAGCACCCACTGACCCCCGTGTCTCCACAGAGGAGAGCACCCACTGACCCCCGTGTCTCCACAGAGAAGAGCACCCACTGACCCCGTGTCTCCACAGAGGAGAGCACCCGCTGACCCCCGTGTCTCCACAGAGGAGAGCACCCACTGACCCCCGTGTCTCCACAGAGGAGAGCCCCCACTGACCCCCGTGTCTCCACAGAGGAGAGCACCCACTGACCCCTGTGTCTTCTCAGAGGAGAGCGCCCACTGACCCCCGTGTCTCCACAGAGGAGAGCACCCACTGACCCCCGTGTCTCCACAGAGGAGAGCACCCACTGACCCCCGTGTCTCCACAGAGGAGAGCACCCACTGACCCCCGTGTCTCCACAGAGGAGAGCACCCACTGACCCCCGTGTCTCCACAGAGGAGAGCACCCACTGACCCCCGTGTCTCCACAGAGGAGTGCACCCACTGACCCCCGTGTCTCCACAGAGGAGAGCACCCACTGACCCCCATGTCTCCACAGAGCAGAGCACCCACTGACCCCCGTGTCTCCACAGAGGAGAGCACCTACTGACCCCCGTGTCTCCACAGAGGAGAGCATCCACTGACCCCCGTGTCTCCACAGAGGAGAGCACCCACTGACCCCCATGTCTCCACAGAGCAGAGCACCCACTGACCCCCGTGTCTCCACAGAAGAGAGCATCCACTGACCCCCGTGTCTCCACAGAGGAGAGCACCCACTGACCCCCGTGTCTCCACAGAGAGCACCCACTGACCCCCGTGTCTCCACAGAGGAGAGCACCCACTGACCCCCGTGTCTCCACAGAGGAGAGCACCCACTGACCCCCGTGTCTCCACAGAGAAGAGCACCCACTGACCCCCGTGTCTCCACAGAGGAGAGCACCCGCTGACCCCGTGTCTCCACAGAGGAGAGCATCCACTGACCCCCGTGTCTCCACAGAGGAGAGCACCCACTGACCCCCGTGTCTCCACAGAGGAGAGCACCCACTGACCCCCGTGTCTTCACAGAGGAGAGCACCCACTGACCCCGTGTCTCAACAGAGGAGAGCACCCACTGACCCCCGTGTCTCCACAGAGGAGAGCACCCACTGACCCCCGTGTCTCCACAGAGGAGAGCACCCACTGACCCCCGTGTCTCCACAGAGAGCACCCACTGACCCCCGTGTCTCCACAGAGGAGAGCACCCACTGACCCCCGTGTCTCCACAGAGGAGAGCACCCACTGACCCCCGTGTCTCCACAGAGAAGAGCACCCACTGACCCCCGTGTCTCCACAGAGGAGAGCACCCGCTGACCCCCGTGTCTCCACAGAGGAGAGCACCCACTGACCCCCGTGTCTCCACAGAGGAGAGCCCCCACTGACCCCGTGTCTCCACAGAGGAGAGCACCCACTGACCCCCGTGTCTCCACAGAGGAGAGCACCCACTGACCCCTGTGTCTTCTCAGAGGAGAGCGCCCACTGACCCCCGTGTCTCCACAGAGGAGAGCACCCACTGACCCCCGTGTCTCCACAGAGGAGAGCACCCACTGACCCCCGTGTCTCCACAGAGGAGAGCACCCACTGACCCCCGTGTCTCCACAGAGGAGAGCACCCACTGACCCCCGTGTCTCCACAGAGGAGAGCACCCACTGACCCCCGTGTCTCCACAGAGGAGAGCACCCACTGACCCCCGTGTCTCCACAGAGGAGAGCACCCACTGACGCCGTGTCTCCACAGAGGAAAGCACCCACCGACCCCCGTGTCTCCCCAGAGGAGAGCACCCACTGACCCCCGTGTCTCCACAGAGAGGAAAGCACCCACTGACTCCCGTGTCTCCACAGAGGAGAGCACCCACTGACCCCCGTGTCTCTACAGAGGAGAGCACCCACTGACCCCCGTGTCTCCACAGAGGAGAGCACCCACTGACCCCCGTGTCTCTACAGAGGAGAGCACCCACTGACCCCCGTGTCTCCACAGAGGAGAGCACCCACTGACTCCCCGTGTCTCCACAGAGGAAAGCACCTACTGACTCCCGTGTCTCCACAGAGGAGAGCACCCACTGACCCCCGTGTCTCCACAGAGGAGATCACCCACTGACCCCCCGTGTCTCCACAGAGGAGAGCACCCACTGACCCCCGTGTCTCCACAGAGGAGAGCACCCACTGACCTCCGTGTCTCCACAGAGGAGAGCACCCACTGACCCCCGTGTCTCCACAGAGGAGAGCACCCACTGACCCCCGTGTCTCCACACAGGAGAGCACCCACTGACCCCCGTGTCTCCACAGAGGAGAGCGCCCACTGACCTCCGTGTCTCCACAGAGGAGAGCACCCACTGACCCCCGTGTCTCCACAGAGGAGAGCACCCACTGACCCCCGTGTCTCCACAGAGGAGAGCACCCACTGACCCCCGTGTCTCCACAGAGGAGAGCACCCACTGACCCCCGTGTCTCCATAGAGGAGAGCACCACTGACCCCCGTGTCTCCACAGAGGAGAGCACCCACTGACCCCTGTGTCTCCACAGAGGAGAGCCCCCACTGACCCCCGTGTCTCCACAGAGGAGAGCACCCACTGACCCCCGTGTCTCCACAGAGGAGAGCACCCACTGACCCCCGTGTCTCCACAGAGGAGAGCACCCACTGACCCCCGTGTCTCCACAGAGGAGAGCCCCCACTGACCCCCGTGTCTCCACAGGGGAGAGCACCCACTGACCCCCGTGTCTCCACAGGGAGAGCACCCACTGACCCCCGTGTCTCCACAGAGGAGAGCACCCACTGACCCCCATGTCTCCACAGAAGAGAATACCCACTGACCCCCGTGTCTCCACAGAGAGCACCCACTGACCCCCGTGTCTCTACAGAGGAGTGCACCCACTGACCCCCGTGTCTCCATAGAGGAGAGCACCCACTGACCCCCGTGTCTCCACAGAGAAGAGCACCCACTGACCCCCGTGTCTCCACAGAGGAGAGCACCCACTGACCCCTGTGTCTCCACAGAGGAGAGCCCCCACTGACCCCCGTGTCTCCACAGAGGAGAGCACCCACTGACCCCCGTGTCTCCACAGAGGAGAGCACCCACTGACCCCCGTGTCTCCACAGAGGAGAGCACCCACTGACCCCCGTGTCTCCACAGAGGAGAGCCCCCACTGACCCCCGTGTCTCCACAGGGGAGAGCACCCACTGACCCCCGTGTCTCCACAGGGGAGAGCACCCACTGACCCCCGTGTCTCCACAGAGGAGAGCACCCACTGACCCCCATGTCTCCACAGAAGAGAATACCCACTGACCCCCGTGTCTCCACAGAGAGCACCCACTGACCCCCGTGTCTCTACAGAGGAGTGCACCCACTGACCCCCGTGTCTCCATAGAGGAGAGCACCCACTGACCCCCGTGTCTCCACAGAGAAGAGCACCCACTGACCTCCGTGACTCCACAGAGGAGAGCACCCACTGACCCCCGTGTCTCCATAGAGGAGAGCACCCACTGACCCCCGTGTCTCCACAGAAGAGAGCATCCACTGACCCCCGTGTCTCCACAAAGGAGAGCACCCACTGACCCCCGTGTCTCCACAGAGGAGAGCACCCACTGACCCCCGTGTCCCCACAGAGGAGAGCACCCACTGACCCCCGTGTCTCCACAGAGGAGAGCACCCACTGACCCCCGTGTCTCCACAGAGGAGAGCACCCACTGACCCCCGTGTCTCCACAGAGGAGAGCACCCACTGACCCCCGTGTCTCCACAGAGGAGAGCACCCACTGACCCCCGTGTCTCCACAGAGGAGAGCACCCACTGACCCCCGTGTCTCCACAGAGGAGAGCACCCACTGACCCCCGTGTCTCCACAGAGGAGAGCACCCACTGACTCCCGTGTCTCCACAGAGAAGAGCACCCACTGACCTCCGTGACTCCACAGAGGAGAGCACCCACTGACCCCCGTGTCTCCACAGAGGAGAGCACCCACT
Source organism: Allobates femoralis (assembly GCA_033576535.1). Classification (NCBI taxonomy): domain Eukaryota; kingdom Metazoa; phylum Chordata; class Amphibia; order Anura; family Aromobatidae; genus Allobates; species Allobates femoralis. The sequence continues at coordinate 503,638,230 of JARQOC010000006.1, forward strand.
GACCCCCGTGTCTCCACAGACAAATGAATGGGGTGAGCAAGTAAGACATAGTAGGGTGAGTCCTTCAAAGTGGGAGCTTCTCATAGATGGGGGGGTCTGAGGAGTAACCCCCCACTGTAGATCCCCGGAATGAGAAAGATTTCCGCTGCTCTTAGAATGATTGACCTGGAAGGTTCGTAGACTTTATAGTTTCCTTCCGAGCTCAGGTGAACTTCTATTATTACTTCTATTATTAGTAAGTCGTCCCCCCCCCACAAAGAAAAGCCAACAAAATACCGGGTTACGTAAATCCCCACTCTGACATTGTGGACCATTACGGCCGTTATTAAAGTATTAACTCACCGGGTCTCCAATGGTGATAAAACACTTACATCACTCTGCGGATTACAGGTCTGGAATATGAGTGGCCAAAATGGCAAAACTAAAAAAAAATACGTCCCCCCGGCGGAGCCTTCCTGACCAACCGGAACGGTAAAGTTATATTAAAACACAAATTAAGACAGCAACAACAATTTCCTGACTCATGAATGGAATTCCAGGACGACGGTGTGGACTGACACAGCCTGAGAGGATGATAGAGGATAACAACCCAGCACCTGCAGAAATGTGTCAGGAAAATGCAGATTTCTACATCTTAAAGTGAGCGCACTTGCAGCAGATTGTGCAAAGTTCTAGATTTTGCTACAAAATTGTCACAGATTTGTTGTTTGCAGCCAGTATCTGCAGATATGTACAGGTACGGAAAAATGAAGCTTTCACCTGTACATTTGACCATGAGCGCACTTGCAGCAGATTGTGCAAACTTGCAGCAAAACTTTCATATTTTGTTACAATTCTTCACAGATTTCTTCTGCTTGCAATCAGCCAGTATCTGCAGAAATTTGTCACAAAAATGCAGATGTCACCTGTCTACATTTGACCATGAGCGCACTTGCAGCAGATTGTGCAAGCTTGCAGTAAACGTGTAGATTTTGTTCGAAACTGGTCACAGATGTCTTCTGCTTGCAATCAGCCAGTATCTGCAGTGATGTACAGAAAAATGAAGGTTTCACCTGTCTACATTTCTCTATGAGCGCACTTGCAGCAGATTGTGCAAACTTGCAGCAAAACTTTCATATTTTGTTACAATTGGTCACAGATTTCTTCTGTTTGCAATCAACTGGTATCAGCAGAAATATGTCAGAAAAATTCAGATGTCACCTGTCTACATTTGACTGTGAGCGAACTTGCAGCAGATTGTGCAAACTTGCAGCAAACCTATATTTTGATACAAATCGGTCACAGATTCTTCTGTCTGCAATCAACTGGTATCTGCAGACGTTTACAGAAAAATGCAGATTTCACCTGTTTACATTTCGATGTGAGCGCACTTGCAGCAGATTGTACAAACTTGCAGCAAATCTTTTAGATTTTGTTGCAAATTGGCCACAGAGTTCTTCTGTTTGCAATCAACCAGTATCTGCAGAAATGTTTCAGAAAAATGCAGATTTCACCTCCTGTACATTTTACTGTGAGCGCACTTGCAGCAGATTGTGCAAACTTGCAGTAAACATTTAAATTTTGTTACAAAATTGTTGCAATCAGCCAATATCTGCAGAAATGTACAGAAAAATGAAGGTTTAACCTGTCTACATTTCAATTTGAGAGCACTTGCAGCAGATTTTGAAAACTTGCAGCAAAACCTTCAGATTTTGTTGCAAATTGGTCACATATTGCTTCTGTTTGCAATCAACCAGTATCTGCAGAAATTTGTCAGAAAAAGGCAGATGTCACCTGTCTACATTTGACCATGAGCGCACTTGCAACAGATTGCGCAAACTTGCAGCAAAATGTTTAGATGTTGTTGCAAATTGGTCACATATTTGTTCTGTTTGCAATCAACTAGTATCTGCAGAAATGCAGATTTCACCTATCTAGATTTCTCTGTGAGCGCACTTGCAGCAGATTGTGCAAACGTGCAGCAACACTTTGAGATTTTTTTGCTTCAAACTGGTGGCAGATTTCTTCTGTTTGCAATCAACCGGTATTTGCAGAATATTTTCAGAAAAACGCAGGTTTCACCTGTCTAAATTTGACCATGAGTGCACTTGCAGCAAAACATTCGGAATTTGTTACAAATTGGCCACAGATTTGTTCGGTTTGCAATCAACTGGTATCTGCAGACATAAGTCAGGTAAATGCAGATTTCAACATTTCACCATGAGCGCACTTGCAGCAGATTTATTGCACGTTTGTGTTCCAAATTGGTTACAGATTTCATCTGTTCGCAAACAACTGATACCTGCAGAAATTTAGGAAAAATTCAGATTTCATCTGTCAACATTTCACCGTGAGCACACTTGCAGCAGATTGTGCAAACTTGCAGCAAAACTTTCAGATTTTGTTACAAAGTGGTCACAGATTTCATCTGTTCGCAATCAACTGATACCTGCAGAAATGTACAGAAAAATGCAGATTTCACCTGTCTACATTTCACCATGAGTGCACTTGCAGCAGATTGTGCAAACTTGCAGCAATCTGCGAGATTTTGTTGGAAATTGGTAACAGATTTCTTCTTTTTTCAATCAACTGGTATGGACAGAAAATCAACTGGTATTTGTTAGAAAAATGCAGATTATATCTGTATACATTTCACCGTGAGCGCACTTGCAGCAGATTGTGCAAACTTGCAGCAAAATTTACAGATTTCGTTGCAAATTGGTCACAGGTTTCTCCCATTGGAAAGGACTGAGACTGAGGGGGTTTTCATGCCAAAAATGTTCATCTAGTGTGAAAAATGTGCAGTTTCAGTTTTCTGCTCCTGATATTTGGCTCATAAGTCAGTGAGGGAAAATCAGGCAGATACTGCAGCAAAAAAATGCCTGAAAAATTATCAGAAAATGCTCAAAAGATTGAACATTATATTAAAAATCTGACATGTTTTAATGATTTTAAACATACAAAACAACAGTGAAAAAATGTAAAAACTGTTGGAAAACTCCTCGAAATAAAAAAGGCAGAAAACAACTAAAAAGGTACAAAAGACACAAAAGTTACAAAGAACAGCCCCGGAATGTAAATGTCGTCCGCTAATAATAATATTTACATGAAAGCATCTTTTGCATAAATAAATAAGGAGAAGAAAGCAGCGGCTGGAGGTTCAGGTGCGTCGGCAGATCGGGGTCAGGACCCTTCTCCTTCTGCTGCTTGTTCAGAAGCTGCGCCGTGCAGATTGACTCGTCCTAATTAAGCCCGGTGGATCAAGAGCGGATCCCGCAGGACCGCCGCCAAAGAAGATTAGAAAAAAAAACCCGAGCTTTTCAAAAGCTTTTATCAAGTCAGATGTGCAAATTACAGCCGACGAAATCCGGAAACCAGGTAATTACGTAACCTCTCGTGGCTCCGAGGAGAAAAGTGCGGACCACGGACGGCTGAAACCAGAGCTGTAACGGCAGAATGATAGCCAGAGGACCCCCATTATCAGTACCAGTCACAATGCCTCCTTTACCAGTACTATCCAGCATGCCCCCATTATTAGTATCACTCACAGTGACTCTATTACCAGTACTATCCAGCATGCCCCCATTATTAGTATCACTCCCAGTGCCTCTATTACCAGTACTATCCAGCATGCCTCCATTATCAGTATCACTTACAATGCCTCAATTACCAGTACTATCCAGAGTGCCCCCATCATCAGTATCACTCACAGTGCCTCTATTACCAGTACTATCCAGAGAGCCCCCATTATTAGTATCACTCACAGTGCCTCCTTTACCAGTACTATCCAGCATGCCCCCATTATCAGTATCACGTACAGTGCCTCCTTTACCAGTACTATCCAGCATGCCCCCATTATCAGAATCACTTTCAGTGCCTCTATTACCAGTACTATTCAGAGTACCCCCATCATCAGTATCACTCATAGTGCCTCTATTACCAGTACTATCCAGAGTGCCCCCATCATCAGTATCACTCACAGTGGCTCTATTACCAGTACTATCCAGCATGCCCCCATTATCAGTATCACTCACAGTGCCTCTATTACCAGTACTATCCAGCATGCCCCCATTATCAGTATCACTCACAGTGCCTCTATTACCAGTACTTTCCAGAGTGACCCCATTATCAGTATCACTCACAGTGCCTCTATTACCAGTACAATCCAGCCTGACCCCATTATCAGTATCACTCACAGTGCCTTTATTACCAATACTATCCAGAGATCCCCCATTATCAGTATCACTCACAGTGCCTCTTTTACCAGTACTAGCCAGAGTGCCTCCATTATCTGCATCACTCACAGTGCCTCTATTACCAGTACTAGTCAGCGTGCCAACATTATTAGTATCACTCACAGTGCCTGTATTACCAGTACTTGCCAGAGTGCCCCCATTATCAGTATCACTCACAGTGCCTCTATTACCAGTACTAGCCAGAGTGCCCCCATTATCAGTATCACTCACAGTGCCTCTATTACCAGTACTTGCCAGAGTGCCCCCATTATCAGTATCACTCACAGTTCCTCTATTACCAGTACTATCCAGCATGCCCCCATTATCAGTATCACTCACAGTGCCTCTATTACCAGTACTAGCCAGAGTGCCCCCATTATCAGTATCACTCACAGTGCCTCTATTACCAGTACTATCCAGCATGCCCCCATTATCAGTATCACTCACAGTTCCTCTATTACCAGTACTATCCAGCATGCCCCCATTATCAGTATCACTCACAGTGCCTCTATTACCAGTACTTTCCAGAGTGACTCCATTATCAGTATCACTCACAGTGCCTCTATTACCAGTACAAGCCAGCCTGACCCCATTATCAGTATCACTCAAGGTCCCTTTACATGCGGCTACATTTCTAGGGTGGCTACAGGTAACTTACTGGTTGCAGTGAAATCATGGAGAGATTATTCCATTTGTACACAACAACAAGATAGAACCTTGTCTCCATGATTTCACTGCAACCAGTAAGTTACCTGTAGCCACCCTAGAAATGTAGCCGCGTGTAAAGGTACCCTCACAGTGCCTTTATTACCAATACTATCCAGAGATCCCCCATTATCAGTATCACTCACAGTGCCTCTTTTACCAGTACTAGCCAGAGTGCCTCCATTATCTGCATCACTCACAGTGCCTCTATTACCAGTACTAGTCAGCGTGCCAACATTATTAGTATCACTCACAGTGCCTGTATTACCAGTACTTGCCAGAGTGCCCCCATTATCAGTATCACTCACAGTGCCTCTATTACCAGTACTAGCCAGAGTGCCCCCATTATCAGTATCACTCACAGTGCCTCTATTACCAGTACTTGCCAGAGTGCCCCCATTATCAGTATCACTCACAGTTCCTCTATTACCAGTACTATCCAGCATGCCCCCATTATCAGTATCACTCACAGTGCCTCTATTACCAGTACTAGCCAGAGTGCCCCCATTATCAGTATCACTCACAGTGCCTCTATTACCAGTACTATCCAGCATGCCCCCATTATCAGTATCACTCACAGTTCCTCTATTACCAGTACTATCCAGCATGCCCCCATTATCAGTATCACTCACAGTGACTCTATTACCAGTACTAGCCAGAGATCCCCCATTATCAGTATCACTCACAGTGACTCTATTACCAGTACTAGCCAGAGTGCCCCATTATCAGTATCACTCACAGTGACTCTATTACCAGTACTAGCCAGAGATCCCCCATTATCAGTATCACTCACAGTGACTCTATTACCAGTACTAGCCAGAGTGCCCCCATTATCAGTATCACTCACAGTGACTCTATTACCAGTACTAGCCAGAGTGCCCCCATTATCAGTATCACTCACAGTGCCTCTATTACCAGTACTAGCCAGAGTGCCCATATTAGTAGAAACAACCAAGTAACATCTTCACTAACTGAGTATGCCATGTAGTATCTCTGGTTGACACTGTTACTGGGGGCACACTCAGGATGATATTGTTATTGTTCTGGCACTGAACAGGTCCCTATTAACATTACTGATCAGAAAATATCAACTTTACCAGTATTAACCAGAATATACATTATCAACCTAAAAGAGCCCCTAATGACAATGTCAGACCAACAATATCTCTAATACCAGTGACAATCACAATGCCCTTATTAAACTATACTGACTAGGAAGAATTCTGAACAACGCTATTGATCAAAGTGTCCAACTTAACAATACCAATCCAAAGTGACCCCCATTAACAGTGTCAGACACAGAGTAACCTCCCTTAGACTGTCGTAATGAACTCACTAATGGATTCTCAGTTGACTCACTTTACAGCCAGTGATAAACCTCCAACACAAATGTTACAGGAGGCAAATAGTGCAAAATATTTACGAAAGTCCAATAACAAATGTAATTTTTATCTTCAAAAACATGACTTAAAGGGTGAAAAGTCATCCATTTGGAAGTGGCCAGTTTTTGCTTCATATTATTCCCACCACCCCCTTGAATAAGTAGTTTTTTGTTTTCTTAAAATCCGCCCTCTCGTTCCAGAGATACGGGCCTTTTTATATGGTGCTGCCATTTATGGTCTACAGCAAAGGGGGTGTGGTTAACACAATAAAATCATGCCCTCCAGAAATTCCATGAGTCACGCCCCTTTTATAGAGACTACCGAAATGAGCATTAAATTAAAAGACCCATATCTCTGGAACCGTATGGCGGATTTTAAAAAAACAAAAAGTGGAATACTCAGGAGAACAGGGAGAATAAAATAAGCACAGTAACCTGAAACTTTTGATCTTGAGATAGATTCGCCTTTAAGTGAAAAAATATATATTTTGTTATTTTTACTTCCTCCCTCCAGTTGCCCCGTATAATGATGTCCCAGTTCATTTTCTCACCACTAGCTCCATTACTCTTTGTGGCTGGGAGGATTACTGACAGCAGCTTTATCCATATGTACAAATGAGTGCATCCATTTATCTTGTCTGTCTACAGATACAGACGAGGACGGTCATTGAGAAGAGTCAAAGAGGCAGATCGATCCTCTTTGGAGGAGTGTTTAATCCTGATAACCCCGAAATTGGCTCCAAGCTCGAGTCCAATGACGTGGTGGAGATCAATAGCCAGTCCTGAGTAGGTTCAGGTAAATCTGAAGGCTGGATCACCCAAACATGGAGCATGATTCCTTCCATACCCGTCTTACCTCAGCTCCAGGATCAATACAGAATATCTTCCCTGTTCACATCCAGAACTGCATTTACAATTTCACTTCAGTCTTGGATATGAGGTACATTGTGGTGAAAAGAATTGGGGGAAGCTATCAGGGTGAATGGAGGCGTGTCGGACTGGATCAGGTTAAAAGATGTGTAATTAGGGAGGATATTGCATATTAACCAGATTGCTTGCTTAGTATCACATTCTAGAATGTTGGGGCAGCACAAGAGAAGTCTAACAGGATTGGAATGATTGGGAGATGTAGGGAGGTGCAGAACTTTGGAGAGAATGGGTAGGGGTTAGACATAGACAAGATTAGGAGAAGATGTAGGGTGGTGCAGAACTGTGGAGAGGATGGGTAGGGGATAGACAGAGATGAGGAGGAGATGTAGGGAGATGCAGAACTATGGAGAGGACGGGTAGGGTGGTAGACTGAGATGAGAAGGAGATGTAGGGTGGTGCTGAACTATGGAGACGACAGGGAGGTGATACAGATGAGGAGATGTAGGGAGGTGCAGAACTATGGAGAGGACGGGTAGATAATAGACAGAGATGAGGAAGAGATGGAGGGCGGTGCAGAACTGTGGAGAGGAAGGGTAGGTGGTAGACAGAGATGAGGAGGAGATGTAGGGAAGTGCAGAACTGTGGAGAGGATGAGTGAATGATAGAGATGAAGGAGGAGATGTAGGGTGGTGCAGAACTATGGAGAGGAAAGGTAGGTGATAGATAGAGATGAGGAGGAGATGAGGGAGATGAAGAACTATAGAGAGGAGGGGTAGGTGATAGAGATGAGGAGGAGATGTAGGGCGGTGCAGAACTGTGGATAGGATGGGTAGGTAATAGACAGATGAGGAAATGTCGGGAGGTGCAGAACTATAGAGAAGATGTGTACGTGCTAGAAATGAGGGAGAAGATGTAGGGTGGTGCAGAGCTATGGAAAGGACAGGTAGGTGATAGACATAGATGAGCAGATGTAGGGGGTACAGAACTGTGGAGAGGACGGGTAAGTGATAGAGGTGAGGAGGAGATGTAGGGGGTGCAGAACTGTGGAGAAGATGGGTTGGTGATAGAAATGAGGAGGAGATGTAGAGCAATGCAGAACTGTGGAGAAGATGGGTAGGTGATGGAGATGAGGGAGGAGATATAGGGAAGTGCAGCACTGTGGAGAGGATGGGCAGGTGATAGACAGATGAGGCGATGTAGGGCGGTGCAGAACTGTGGAAAGGACAGGTAGGTGATAGAGATGAGGAGGAGATGTAGGACAGTGCAGAACTGTGGAGAGGATGGGTAAGGGATGGACAGAGATGAGGAGGAGATGTAGGGTGGTGCAGAACTATGGAGAGAATTGATAGGTGATAGAGTTGAGGAGAAGATGTAGGGAAGTGAAGAATTGTGGAGAGGACAGGTAGGGGATAGAGATGAGGAGGAGATGTAGGGAGGTGCAGAACTGTGAAGAGGATTGGTAGGTGATAGATAGAGATGAGGAGGAGATGTAGGGAGGTGAAGAATTGTGGAGAGGACAGGTAGGGGATAGAGATGAGGAGGAGATGTAGGGAGGTGCAGAACTGTGGAGAGGATGGGTAGGTGATAGACAGAGATGAGGAGGAGATGTAGGGAGGTGCAGAACTATAGAGAGGAGGGGTAGGTGATAGAGATGAGGAGGAGATGTAGGGCGGTGCAGAACTGTGGATAGGATGTGTAGGTAATAGACAGATGAGGAAATGTTGGGAGGTGCAGAACTATAGAGAAGATGTGTAGGTGCTAGAAATGAAGGAGAAGATGTAGGGTGGTGCAGAACTATGGAAAGGACAGGTAGGTGATAGACATAGATGAGCAGATGTAGGGGGTTCAGAACTGTGGAGAGGACGGGTAAGTGATAGAGGTGAGGAGGAGATGTAGGGGGTGCAGAACTGTGGAGAGAATTGATAGGTGATAGAGTTGAGGAGAAGATGTAGGGAGGTGAAGAATTGTGGAGAGGACAGGTAGGTGATAGACAGAGATGAGGAAGAGATGTTGGGAGGTGCAGGACTGTGGAGAGAATGGGTAGATGATAGACAGAGATGAGGAAGTATAGGGTGGTGCAGAACTGTGGAGAGGATGGGTAGGTGATAGACAGGGAAGAGATTTAGGGAGTTGCAGAACTGTGGATAGGATGGGTAGGTGATAGACAGATGAGGAAACGTAGAGAGGTGCAGAACTATAGAGAGGATGGATAAGTGATAAAGATGAGAAGGAGATGTAGGATGGTGCAGAACTGTGGAGAGGATGGGTAGGGGATAGAGATGAGGAGGAGATGTAGGATGGTGCAGAACTGTGGAGAGGATGGATAGGTGACAGAGATGAGGAGGAGATGTAGGGAGATGCAGAACTGTGAAGAGGATAGGTAGGTAGTAGACAGAGATAAAGAGAAGATGTAGGGTGGTGCAGAACTGTGGAGAAGATGGGTAGGTGATAGATAGAGATGAGGAGGAGATGTAGGGAAGTCAAGAGCTTTGGAGAGGACGGGTAGAGGATAGATAGAGATGAGCAGGAGATGTAGGGCGGTGCAGAACTGTGGAGAGGATGGGTAAGTGATAAAGATCAGGGAGGAGATGTAGGGTGCTGCAGAACTGTGGAGAGGATGGGTAGGTGATAGACAGAGATGAGGAGGAGATGTAGGGTGGTGCAGAACTGTGGAGAGGACAGGTAGGTGATAGAGATGAGGAGGAGATGTAGGGTGGTGCAGAACTATGGAAAGGAAAGGTAGGTGATAGAGATTAGGGAGGAGATATAGGGTGGTGCAGAACTGTGGAGAGGAGGGGTAGGTAACAGTAATGGTACCTTTACACGCTGCTACCTCGGGTTGATTTGGCGGTGCAAGATACATTTGTCTCCGACACCCGGTTGTTTCTAACCTTCTGTAGCGGCGTGTAAAGGGACCATTAGAGATGAGGGAGGAAATGTAGAGCGGTGCAGAACTGTGCAGGCGTTTTGCAGCTTCCCTCCTGCTTGGCTCCTTTCATTTTAAGCCCTGTACCTTCCATGATATTGACTATGGCTCTGTCTTCTGGCAATGTCTTGATTCATCACCAGAGATTACCGAACACCTGAGTGTTTGAATTCGGATTTGTTCGCTGAATGTCGTGCGATCGACGAATAACTTTGCCAAATGTTCTGAAGACCATTGAAATGAATGGCAGGCAACTTTAAATGCATTGAAAACACCTTGAAAGGTGTCCGAAAGCTGCGACACCCAGACACACACAGATCATCTTACCGTGTCTCCGTTCATTGATTTCTCCAGTCCATCTTCCCGCGCTTCCTCTGACTTCTGCATGCACTGGCGGTGAGTGACGTGCACGGTCAGTTGATCTGATCACCATAGCAGTTGCATCACATGACCAGATCGTGTCAATTGATCTGGTCACCTGGCTTGATTACTATGCTGACCAGATGAGCTGCTGCGCATGTCACTCACCGCCCGCTCTGCTCCAGGTGTGCACTGAGATCACCATTCAGGTAACCATGGTGGCTGCTAATCATAGCAGGTACCATGGTTACCTGAGCTGTCCTCGGGTGACCTCAGTGAGTCACCGCTTACGGATGGAGCTCGCAGCTCATTCATTCAGTGACTGGAGGCTGTGGTGACAGGATTCTTCACCATAGCCTCCAATGAAGAAGACGTCACAAAGAATGGAGGAGGGGTATGAGGGAGTAATAAAGATGGAGTCTCTAAATGTCTTTGTGTTTTTATTGCTAATAAAATGTGTTATCTCTGTTATGTGTCTTGTTTAATATTTACTTGAAATTATTTATGGCCGAGTCTAATATTGGCCTGACATTAAGATTTTTGGGCTTAGTGCCAGCTGGCAATAAAAAGCTGGTATTAACCCCTTATTACCCAGTTTGTCTCTACTACACAGCAACTGGAAGAGCCTGGTAAAGTGCAAAAAATTGTTGCTATTCTATAGCGTCGGGGGGCCCTCACCCCACTGAGAATACCAGGCCTCAGCTGCCTAGTTTTATCTTGGCTGTCATTTAAAAATAGGGCAAAGCCTACACATTTTTTTTTTTGCCAGCCAAGGTAAACTTACATTGCTGAGGGAGGCAGCTCGCAGCCATCCGCTTTATCTGTGCTAGACTTATATTATTTATTTAACACACTATGATGACAGGTTGATTGCCATACACTACATGAGCGTCTGTGATTGGCTGTTGAAATCGGACTGCATTTCCTCAATCTGGACGGTGATAGTGCTTGGTTGCCATAGACTTTAGCGTATGGCAACCAATCTGCCGTCATAGTGTGTTCAATAAATAATGCATGAGGCTTGGCTGTATTTTTTAGTCTAGCTCAGATAAAGTGGACGGCTGCGAGCTGCCACCCTCAGCAAAAAAAAATGCATAGGTATTTTTAATTGACAGACAAGGTAAGACTAGGCAGCTGACGGCTGGTATTCTCAGAGTGGCAGAGGCCTTTGTTATTGGTCCCTCACACTATAGAATAGCAGCCCGCAGCCATCCCAGAAATCGGCGCATTTATAAGAAGCAACAAGTCCTGGTGCTTTACCCGGCTCTCCGAGTTGCCGTGTAGTTGTGGCACACTGGGTAATAAGGGGTTAATGCCAACTTTGTATTGCCAGATAACATTAAACCCGAAATTCTTAATGTTGGGTCAATATTACACCTTTCAAGGAAATAGTAAACAAGACACAACACAGAGAGAAAACATTTTATTAGAAATAAAAACAGAAAGATATTTAGGGACTCCATCTTTACTACTCCCTCTCCAAACTCGTACCACTCCTCGATCCTTATCGACGTGTTCTCCATTGCGGACCGTGGTGATAAATAGAGCATCCTGTCACCGAATGAATGAGCATTGCCAAATGCGGTCCAGATTTGAGATTGGCCAACATGTCTGGGCAAAGTTCGCTCATCCCTATTGTCCACTACTTTCTTGGTGTAACTGCCTCCCGAGTATTGATCCTTGGTTATTCCTCATTCAACACATCTGATCTTTTGAGTTAAACCCCTGGTGGCTCTAGAAGTCCCGCTTTCATCAAGCTTTGGGACAATATCTCAGCAGAGTATCCGGAAAGTTTCTCGACCTTCCATCGAACTGTAGAATGACGTTCAGAGCGGCAGCTGCTGGTTCCAGTCCACAGACAGGAGGACAATTAGCATTTTCGCACACTGATCAAAATCTTTCTAAAAACCATAAGAGAGGTAAATTATGAGCCAGACTTTGTGATCGCAGCAGACACGCGTTGCGTTTCGCTATCTACAAGGTGCACGCTGGGAACAAAGCAGCTGGATTCTGCATCCTTTGATCCTCTGCCAAGTCCTGAAAGATGGAACCGCCATTTAAATGCTAAACAATTGAACACGGATTCATAAATTCTTAGAAATTTTAATATTGTAATTGGCAAAGTCTGCCAGGTGTTTGACTGTCATAAATATCTTCCCATAAAACGCCGTCACATGCAAAAAAAGAATGCGCGAAACATAAGAAGAGGCTGAGCCTGAGAAAGCCACACTCCAATTAATTTAATTAACTCATTTTGTTGACTTTGCGGGAGGCGCTGATGCACATCGGGGGGGAACTGTCACCTGTCAGACTTGAAGGACGTCAAGTATTTTGATTGACGACCTGTCGAAACAACATTATTGCAGAAACGAGCACCTGGAATGTGAATTGTGTTTAGGCTCCATTACCGGGAACTTAGGAATGACTTATTTTTATCCCCGACAACTTCTGTTTCCTGGTGTAAAGTGGCCGTACATCCAAGAAGGCTGAGCTGACATCCACCCGTAAGAATGAACTCTAGGCTCTCGAGGAGGAGAAAAGCAACCGGATCCTTACTTATCTGCTTTTGGGTTGCACCACTTCCTTTGGCCTCTGTTGACTTTGACCTCTGTTGACTTACTTTGGCCTTTCTTGACTTTCTTTGGCTTCTGTTAACTTCTCATGATCTATGTTGACTTCTGTTGGTCTTTATTCACTTCTTTTGGCCTCTGTTGACTTCCACCCACATTCATGACTTCCATTAACATTTGTTGAATTCCTTGGGCCTCTGTTCACTTTCACTGAGCTCTGTTGACTTCCTTTGGCATTCATAGACTTCATTTGATCTCAGTAAACTTCCATAGACCTTTGTTGACTTTCATTGGCCTCTGTTGACTTTTTTTGGCCTCCGTTAACTTCCATTGACCTATGTTGACTCACTTTGGCCTCTTCTATCCTCCACTGACCTCTGTTGACTTCTTTTGGCATATGTTGACTCTCATTGACTTCTTTTCATTGACTTATGTTAGCGTTATCGATTTACTTCAACCACTGTTGACTTCCTTGGGTTCTGTTGACTTCATATGACTGTTGACCTCCTTTGGCCTCTGTTAACGTCTATTGATCTCTGTTGACTTCCTTTGGCTAATGTTGACTATCATTACCATCAGACCTTTGACTTCTGTTGGTTTTGTTGATTTCCTTTAATATATTTGACTTCCTTAGGCCGCTGTTGACTTGCTTTAACTTCTGTTGACTTTTTTTGGCATCTCATAACTTCTCTTGACATCTGATGACTTCTTTTGTCCTCTGTTAACTTCCATTGACCTCTGTTGACTTAATTGGCCTATGTTTTTAATTTGGCCTCTGTTAACTTCCATTGACCTCTGTTGACTTCATTTGGCCTATGTTGACTCTCATTGACTCCTTTTCATTGACTTATGTCGGGTTTGTCAATTGCCTTTAACCGCTGTTGACTACCTTTGGATTCTGTTGACTTCAAATGACCGTTGACCTTCTTTGGCCTATGTTAACTTTGATTGATCTTTGTTGACTTCCTTTGGCCGATGTTGGCTATCATTAACTTTTTACCTTTGTCTTCTGTTGGCTTTGTTGATTTTCTTTAACTTATTTGACTTCCCTTGGCCTTTGTTGACTAAGGGTCCCGTTACACTTGGCGACATTCCAGCGATCCCCACAACGATACGACCTGGTAAGCATCACTGGAACGTTGCTAACGCTGCGGCGACCTGTATAACGACCTTGGCGGTCGTTGGGACCCTGCCACACAGCAGCCAGTCTGACCACTCAGACCTACGTGGCAGATTTCTGAGTCGCCAACGAGGTCATTGTTAAGGCGTCAAACACACTGATGCATGCTGGCCAGCAGGAGCCCGATGATCAAAAATGGTCCAGGCCATTTCGACACAATCGGCGATCTCACAGCGGGGGCCTGGTCGCTGCTACGTGTCAAACATAGCGAGATCGCTAGCAAAGTCACTGTTGTGTCACAAAACCTGTGAATAAACAGCAATCTCGCTAGGTGTGACGGGGCTTAACATTAACTTCATTTGGTCTTTGTTGACTTCCATTGACCCATGTTGACTTCCTTTGGCCACTGTTGAATTTTATTGACTTCTGCTGTCCTCCATTGACCTATGTTAATTTTCATTGACTTTTGTTGACTTCCTTGGGCCACTGTTGATTTTTACTAAACTCTGTTGACTTCTTTTGGTATCTATTGACTTCCTTTGATATTCATTGACTTCCTTTTGCCTCTGTCAACTTCCATTGACCTTTATTGACTTCTGTTGGGCTCTGTTGACCTTTTTTTGTTCTCTTTCGACTTCCTTTAGCCACTGTTGATTTTCATAGACTTCCTTTGGCCTCTGTCAACTTCCATTGACCTTTATTGACTTCTGTTGGGCTCTGTTGACCTTTTTTTGATCTCTTTTGACTTTCTTTGGCCGCTGTTAATTTTCATTGACTTCCTTTGACCTCTGTCAACTTCCATTGACCTTTATTGACTTTTGTTGGTTCTGTTGACCTTTTGTTGGGCTCTGTTGACCTTTTTTTGATCTCTTTTGACTTCCTTTGGCCGCTGTTGATTTTCATTGATTTCCTTTGACCTCTGTCAACTTCCATTGACCTTCATTGACTTCTGTTGGGCTCTGTTGACCTTTGTTTGGTCTCTTTTGACTTCCTTTGGCCACTGTTGCTTTTCATTGACTTCCTTTGACCTCTGTCAACTTCCATTGACCTTTATTGACTTCTGTTGGGCTCTGTTGACCTTTTTTGGCCTCTTTTGACTTCCTTTGGCCACTGTTGATTTTCATTGATTTCCTTTCGCCTCTGTCAACTTCCATTGACCTTTATTGACTTCTGTTGGGCTCTGTTGACCTTTTTTTGGTCTCTTTTGACTTCCTATGGCCACTGTTGACTTTCATTGACTTCCTACCATTGACTTTAGTTGGCTTTGTTGATTTCTTTTAACCTCTGTTGACTTCTATTGACCTCTGCTGTAAATCCTTTCATGCCCAAACCTGACAAACATATTTTAGGAGTGATACCTTTATTGACTAACCAGAAAAATGATATTTGCGAGATTTCAGAGCACAAAGGCTCCTTCGTCAGGCAAGTTTACAAATATCAGAGTGCTTTTGTCATTTTTGGGTATAAAAGGGTTTACATCGATTTTTCTCTCTACCATGGTAGCTCAATAAAATTTCGCATTGTACATCACTGAGCTCTATTAAAATCCTTGACTTCCAACAATACAACGTTTGCTCAACAGTCAATTCATCATGGATGCAGAGGTGGAGGGGATAACCTTGAAATAACACTGAAGTGACTGAATACATGTAAAAAATAAGCACACAAAGCCTGATGATGGTGCAGAGCTGGGCTGTTTAGACATGGACTTCTCCTTTAAGTGTGGTCCTTCCAATCCGCTGATGATCCCATCGGCTGCTCGTTTGTATGAGTCAGGTTTCGGTCGTTTGCTCCCTGTACGGAGTTATTCTTCTGCAAATGATTCTTGATGCACTTAATTTTAATGAGCTTACGAAGCGTTCTCCATCCGAACCTGAGCACGCAGCCACCGAGCGGCTCCTCAATTAGCCCCGGCTCTGCTAACCTTTATACTTAATGAGGTTTTTTTTTTTAAAAGGATGTTTTGTACTTTTACTGCCATTTGCAATGTTTATTTCACTTAATGTAACTCATGTTTAACCTATAAAGTATCAATGTATCCACAGAAAGACTTAAAGGGAACCTCCATCTTTGAACAGCATTTCACTTCTGTGTCCAAACTTCTGGGTTAATTAATTAAAAAAAAAAAAGTAAATATTATCATTAGAGTTTAGATTTCCTGATACAAAATCTCCAGAATTGTTATTGTGTCAACTGATATTTCTGTGTTAGCATAAACATGCCACAAGGGGGAGCTCTCTGCATACTGTTCATACATGGAACTGCAGTAATCTCCCCCTAGTGGTGGCTGTAGACCGGATCTTATCATGTATCTCTGTATACAGGGAGCTCCCCCTAGTGGTGACTGCAGACAGGATCTTATCATGTATCTCTGTATACAGGGAGCTCCCCCTAGTGGTGACTACAGACAGGATCTTATCATGTATCTCTGTATACAGGGAGCTCCCCCTAGTGGTGACTGCAGACAGGATCTTATCATGTATCTCTGTATACAGGGAGCTCCCCCTAGTGGTGACTGCAGACAGGATCTTATCATGTATCTCTGTATACAGGGAGCTCCCCCTAGTGGTGACTGCAGACAGGATCTTATCATGAATCTCTGTATACAGGGAGCTCCTCCTAGTGGTGACTGCAGACAGGATCTTATCATGTGTCTCTGTATACAGGGAGCTCCCCCTAGTGGTGACTGCAGACAGAATCTTATCATGTATCTCTGTGCTCACTATTCTGCTGGTGTAGTCACTGTGTACATACATTACATTACTGATCCTGAGTCACCCCCTGTATTATCCTCCAGAGCTGCACTCACTATTCTGCTGGTGCAGTCACTGTGTACATACATTACTGATCCTGAGTTCCCTCCTGTATTATACTCCAGAGCTGCACTCACTATTCTGCTGGTGCAGTCACTGTGTACATACATTACATTACTGATCCTGAGTTACCTCCTGTATTATACTCCAGAGCTGCACTCACTATTCTGCTGGTGCAGTCACTGTGTACATACATTACATTACTGATCCTGAGTTACCTCCTGTATTATCCTCCAGAGCTGCACTCACTATTCTGCTGGTGCAGTCACTGGTACATACATTACATTACTGATCCTGAGTTACCTCCTGTATTATACTCTAGAGCTGCACTCACTATTCTGCTGGTGCAGTCACTGTGTACATACATTACATTACTGATCCTGTGTTACCTCCTGTATTATACTCCAGAGCTGCACTCACTATTCTGCTGGTGCAGTCACTGTGTACATACATTACATTACTGATCCTGAGTTACCTCCTGTATTATAACTCCAGAGCTACACTCACTATTCTGCTGGTGCAGTCACTGTGTACACACATTACATTACTGATCCTGAGTTACCTCCTGTATTATACTCCAGAGCTGCGCTCACTATTCTGCTGGTGCAGTCACTGTGTACATACATTACATTACTGATCCTGTGTTACCTCCTGTATTATACTCCAGAGCTGCACTCACTATTCTGCTGGTGCAGTCACTGTGTACATACATTACATTACTGATCCTGAGTTACCTCCTGTATTATACTCCAGAGCTGCACTCACTATTCTGCTGGTGCAGTCACTGTGTACATACATTACATTACTGATCCTGAGTTATCTCCTGTATTATACTCCAGAGCTGCACTCACTATTCTGCTGGTGCAGTCACTGTGTACATACATTACTGATCCTGAGTTACCTCCTGTATTATACTCCAGAGCTGCACTCACTATTCTGCTGGTGCAGTCACTGTGTACATACATTACATTACTGATCCTGAGTTACCTCCTGTATTATACTCCAGAGCTGCACTCACTATTCTGCTGGTGCAGTCACTGTGTACATACATTACATTACTGATCCTGAGTTACCTCCTGTATTATACTCCAGAGCTGCACTCACTATTCTGCTGGTGCAGTCACTGTGTACATACATTACATTACTGATCCTGAATTACCTCCTGTATTATACTCCAGAGCTGCACTCACTATTCTGCTGGTGCAAGCACTGTGTACATACATTACATTACTGATCCTGAGTTACCTCCTGTATTATACTCCAGAGCTGCACTCACTATTCTGCTGGTGCAGTCACTGTGTACATACATTACATTACTGATCCTGAGTTACCTCCTGTATTATACTCCAGAGCTGCACTCACTATTCTGCTGGTGCAGTCACTGTGTACATACATTACATTACTGATCCTGAATTACCTCCTGTATTATACTCCAGAGCTGCACTCACTATTCTGCTGGTGCAAGCACTGTGTACATACATTACATTACTGATCCTGAGTTACCTCCTGTATTATACTCCAGAGCTGCACTCACTATTCTGCTGGTGCA
Source organism: Allobates femoralis (assembly GCA_033576535.1). Classification (NCBI taxonomy): domain Eukaryota; kingdom Metazoa; phylum Chordata; class Amphibia; order Anura; family Aromobatidae; genus Allobates; species Allobates femoralis. The sequence goes on from JARQOC010000006.1 coordinate 503,656,738, forward strand.
GTCACTGTGTACATACATTACATTACTGATCCTGAGTTACCTCCTGTATTATACTCCAGAGCTGCACTCACTATTCTGCTGGTGCAGTCACTGTGTACATACATTACATTACTGATCCTGAGTTACCTCCTGTATTATACTCCAGAGCTGCACTCACTATTCTGCTGGTGCAGTCACTGTGTACATACATTACTGATCCTGAGTTACCTCCTGTATTATACTCCAGAGCTGCACTGACTATTCTGCTGGTGCAGTCACTGTGTACATAAATTACATTACTGATCCTGAGTCACCTCCTGTATTATACTCCAGAGCTGCACTCACTATTCTGCTGGTGCAGTCACTGTGTACATACATTACTGATCCTGAGTTACCTCTTGTATTATACTCCAGAGCTGCACTCACTATTCTGCTGGTGCAGTCACTGTGTACATACATTACATTACTGATCCTGAGTTACCTCCTGTATTATACTCCAGAGCTGCACTCACTATTCTGCTGGTGGAGTCACTGTGTACATACATTACTGATCCTGAGTTACCTCCTGTATTATACTCCAGAGCTGCACTCACTATTCTGGTGGTGCAGTCACTGTGTACATACATTACATTACTGATCCTGAGTTACCTCGTGTATTATACTCCAGAGCTGCACTCACTATTCTGCTGGTGCAGTCACTGTGTACATACATTACATTACTGATCCTGAGTTACCTCCTGTATTATACTCCAGAGCTGCACTCACTATTCTGCTGGTGCAGTCACTGTGTACATACATTACATTACTGATCCTGAATTACCTCCTGTATTATACTCCAGAGCTGCACTCACTATTCTGCAGGTGCAGTCACTGTGTACATACATTACTGATCCTGAGTTACCTCCTGTATTATCCTCCAGAGCTGCACTCACTATTCTGCTGGTGCAGTCACTGTGTACGTACATTACATTACTGATCCTGAGTTACCTCCTGTGTTATACTCCAGAGCTGCGCTCACTATTCTGCTGGTGCAGTCACTGTGTACATACATTACATTACTGATCCTGAGTTACCTCCTGTATTATACTCCAGAGCTGCACTCACTATTCTGCTAATGCAGTCACTGTGTACATACATTACATTACTGATCCTGAGTTACCACCTGTATTATACTCCAGAGCTGCACTCACTATTCTGCTGGTGCAGTCACTGTGTACATACATTACATTACTGATCCTGAGTTGCCTCCTGTATTATACTCCAGAGCTGCACTCACTATTCTGCTGGTGCAGTCACTGTGTACATACATTACATTACTGATCCTGAGTTACCTCCTGTATTATACTCCAGAGCTGCACTCACTATTCTGCTGGTGCAGTCACTGTGTACATACATTACATTACTGATCCTGAGTTACCTCCTGTATTATCTCCAGAGCTGCACTCACTATTCTGCTGGTGCAGTCACTGTGTACAGACATTACATTACTGATCCTGAGTTCCTCCTGTATTATACTCCAGAGCTGCACTCACTATTCTGCTGGTGCAGTCACTGTGTACATACATTACATTACTGATCCTGAGTTACCTCCTGTATTATACTCCAGAGCTGCACTCACTATTCTGCTGGTGCAGTCACTGTGTACATACATTACATTACTGATCCTGAGTTACCTCCTGTATTATACTCCAGAGCTGCACTCACTATTCTGCTGGTGCAGACTGGAGCATGTCTGTCTGTCTATGACTTTCTGGTTACTTCTTGGCCGCGGGTTCAGCACAAAGTGGATTTTGTAAATCCAATGAAAATCCTCCCTGTAGCGATTGTAAATGAGGAGGACGAGGCGGAGGTGAAGTCAGCCGAAAAATAAACTTCGTCCAAAATGAGAGAATGTGTCTGCAGGTTCCTGTGATCATAGAAGGGGGGGCTTGTGACTGTGCCGTCTCTGCAGATAATACTGAGGATAGGGCTGTGTGCTTAAGAGAAGTTACATATCCTCACAGCAGCACAGAGGATTTCAGGGGTGGATTGGGCTGATCATGTGGAGTCAGGTCACCAGGCCTTTAGACTAATGACTCTGCTCCTTCCGCACCCCTACAACAAACTGTCCAATTTTTGGAATGTTCACCTCCTTAAAGGGAATGTTCCACCTTCCTTCTATTGTCCAATCTCTAGACAGGAACATATAGAGCAGAATGAGCCGAGCGGATCGATATATATGATGTGGTGGGGACAGACTTATCACCAGTGATATTTTAGTCCTTTAAATCCCTGCGAGTCCAGTGGGCGGTGCTAGCCAGGACTACATAGGACCGCCCACTGGATCTCTTTGGGTGTCAAAGGCAAGAATTAAAGTTAAAATGTTCAAGTTCTACTGAACCTTTTTCCCACAAAACTATATATCAAACTGTTCGGCTCGTCCTGCTCCACAACATGGCGCCGGCAGAATGGATGGCACGGTCAAAGCGACAGGCCCCCTTTAAGACATGAGGGTGTTTTGTTAAGCTTACATTTGTCCCTTGACACTACTTGATGGATAGAAGTGACGCATGGGCTATGGGGTTTGATTAAGTTTTGGCTCATGGGCTGTGGAGTCTACAAGCCAAACCTCCAAATCTGACTCCGACTCCTCAACTTACCTGAATCTGACTCCATCACAATGGACACCAACTCTGATCTCACAACCATGGCTTTGATGTCAGTAACCCAAACATCTGACTTTGACTCCAACTTTTCAGTTTCCCTGAATCCGACTCCAACTCTACCGCACTGCTTGGCTCCAAGACCTATGACTATATTTGGGCTCTTGGTTGACCTCTTTTTCTCTGTAGACCTTGACTTCAACTTTCGGAGATTGAACTTTGATGAAGGTCCCCACAAAATTCTTGACTGTTGGTCCATTCTGAAATACAGTCAATCCGAATCACTGTTTTTAGTTTTAATGGGCACTTACACCTTCGATGATCTTCTTACACATGAAAAAAAGACTCGAAGACAAGGTAGTCCTTGGCCACCGGATCAGAAACCTTCAGTCTTTGCCTACCTTTCAACATTTGTAGCACCTCTTTTGATTATTAGGCTTGGTGCAACGTCATGTATTTTTCTCGTACGTAAACATTACATCACACAAGGCCTACTAAAGGCCAAAGAATGTCAACAGAGGTCAATAGAAGTCAACAGTGGTCAACGGAAGTCAACAGTGGTCAATGGAAGTCAACAGAGGTCAACGGACGTCAACAGTGGTCAACGGAAGTCAACAGTGGTCAACGGAAGTCAACAAAGGTCAACGGAAGTCAACAGAGGTCAACGGAAGTCAACAGTGGTCAACGGAAGTCAACAGTGGTCAACGGAAGTCAACAGTGGTCAACGGAAGTCAACAGTGGTCAATGGAAGTCAACAAAGGCTAACGGAAGTCAACACAGGCCTACTAATCGGAGGGGGCACCAAGGGAAGCAAAGAGGCGGGAGTATGTTGGACGCTGGTCCACTGGCCACTTGAAGGTCTTAGAAAAACTTTTTGGTCAGTTCTAGTAGACGCTACCAACTAACACTGAGGGTATTTAGAAACTTAACCCAACCGCAAGAGTCTTCTACTACCTGACAAACCTTGTGGTCCAGCGGCCACCTGAAGATCGTGTAAAGCGTTTTGGTCAACTCTAGTAGATTCTACCAATCGTCACCAAGAGTGTTAAGAAACTTTACTCAACCCATCCGTAAGAAAATTCTTGAGCTCCAGTGAGAACCGCTTTAGTCTGCAGCTGGCATCTTGGGTTGGTCCCGGTGGCACTTTCTTTCAGACAGTCTTTAGACCTCACCTGTTTGTCCATTGATCCTGTTGATATTGTCGTGACCCTCCACTTGGCTTTGTTCCACCATCCCACTCCACTTTAGTTTTTTTTCCTCCTTCTTCTACCGCTGATTTTAACCTTTTCCACCATACTACTCCATTTTGGTTACTCTCCTGATCTACCCCTGATATCATTTTGCTCCATTGTCCCACTCCACTTTTGATATTCTGTCCTGATTCTATCCTGATGTTGACTTAGTTCCACATCCCACTCCACTGTTGGTTTTCTTCCTGACTCTACCCGCTATTGACCTTGATCTCTATCCCACTCCACTTTTGGTCTTCTTTCCTGGTTCCATCCCTGATTGACTTTGCCCTCCATTTCACCCACTTTTGTTTTGTTTTCTCCTGCTTCTACCCTGCCAGTGACTTTTTTTACCATACCACTCCACTTTAGTTTTTTTTCTCTTTGGTTCCACCCTGATTTTGGTGTTGTTCACTCTCCCACTACACTTTTGTTTTTTCTATCATTCTACTCCTGATATTGGCTTTACTCCACCGTCTCACTCCACTTTTGGTTTTCTCTCCTGGGTCTACCCTAATATTGACTTTGTTCCACTATCCCATTCAACTTTTGGTTTACTTTCCGGTGCTACCCATTGATTTGTTCTACCTTCCCACTCCACTTTTGGTTTTCTTCCTGGTTCTACACGTCCTATTGACTTTGTTCCACTACCCCACTTCACTTTTGGTTTTCACTCCTATTCTACCCCTGATATTGCCTCGGTTCCACCATACCACACCACTTTTGGCTTCTTTCCTGGTTCTACCCTGATGTTGACTCGGTTTCACCATGCCACTCCACTTTAGGGTTTCTTTTCTGGTTCTACCCATTGAATTTGTTCCACTATCCCGCTCCACTTTTGGTTGTCTCGCCTAATTCTACCTCTGATTTTGACTTTGTCCAACCAAACCTCTCCACTTTTGCTTTTCTCTCAGATGTCCAGAAGTTGGAGGAGGTTTCTGGTAGGTGTCCCAGTTCTCGGGTTTGATGACTTGTTAATGAAAAGAATGAAAGTGGTGTAGACCAGAGATTTTGGAACTTCCATTCAGTGTCCGGTCTTGGCTTTCAGATCTTTCTCTTGAGGCTTCTATTGGTGGATATTTTGGTTGGCCTCTATCTTTCAATGCATCATCTTCAGATTGAGGCATCATTGATCTATTCCCTTTGTCTTTTTGACATTAACCCCAACAGTCACACATTATTTCACAGTACGGGGCACCGTGGCCGCTGCCCCTGACTGTGAAGACCCTGGTTCAACCTCCTTCTGCTCCTCCCCGCTGTGTAATGATCCCTCCCTCACATCTCAGGCCATCCCCCGGGCCTTATATGCCGGCCTGTCGCCCATCCTCTTCCTCACCACCATCCTGCTCCACAGGGTGAGCATCGCCCACCCTCCCTCTCTTTGTTGTTCGATTCTTTGTTTAGGTGATACTAAGTCACAGCTGGTGGAAGAGGGCCCTGGTGAGGGCCAACATGCCTCAGGTGGCCGAGGGCATAGGGTTAAAGATGTTCTGTGTGTCATCATTGCGTGGTGGGGGGTCTCTGCAGTCTCTCTAGGATGTCTAGGAGTTGGAGGTGGGGTTCTTCTAGGTCTCCGAGTTCTTGGGTTTCATGATTTGGTCATTAAAGGAAGGGAAATGGTGTAGACCGGAGGTTCTAGAACTTCCATCCAGTGTCAGGTCTTGGCTTTCGGACCTTTGTCTTGAGGCTTCTCTTGGTGGATAGTTTTGGTGACATCATCTTCAGATTGAGGCTTTGTTGATCCATTCTCTTTGTGTTCTTGACATTGACCCCGACAGTCACACGTTATTATTTCGTAGTCTCTCGAATGTCTAGAGGTTAGAGGTGGACTTCTTGTAGGTCTCCCAGTTCTTGAGTTTCATGATTTGGTCATTAAAGGAAGGGAAATGGTGTAGACCACCCTGTATCAGGTCTTGGCTTTCGGACCTCTGTCTTGAGGTTGCTCTTGGTGGATATTTTGTTGGCTTCTTTCTTTCTATACATCATCTTCAGATTGAGGCTTTGTTGATCTATTCTCTTCGTCTTCTTGTCATTGACCCCGACAGTCACACGTTATTATTTACCAGTCTCTCTCGAATGTCTAGAGGTTAGAGGTGGGCTTCTTGTAGGTCTCCCAGTTCTTGGGTTTCATGATTTGGTCATTAATGGTGTAGACATGAGGTTCTAGAACTTCCATCCAGTGTCCGGTCTTTTCTTTCGGACCTCTGTCTTGAGGCTTCTCTAGGTGGATATTTTTGGGGACATCATCTTCAGATTGAGGCATCGTTGATCTATTCTCTTCGTCTTCTTGACATTGACCCCGACAGTCACACGTTATTATTTCGTAGTCTCTCGAATGTCTAGAGGTTAGAGGTGGGTTTCTTGTAGGTATCCCAGTTCTTGGGTTTCATGATTTGGTCATTAAAGGAAGGGAAATGGTGTAGACCACCCAGTGTCCGGTCTTGGCTTTCGGACCTCTGTCTTGAGGCTTCTCTTGGTGGATGTTTTGTTGGCTTCTTTCTTTCTATACATCATCTTCAGATTGAGGCTTTGTTGATCTATTCTCTTAGTGTTCTTGACATTGACCCCGGCAGTTACACGTTATTAATTCGCAGTCTCTCGAATGTCCAGAGGTTAGAGGTGGAGTTCTTCTAGGTCTCCCAGTTCTTGGGTTTCATGATTTGGTCATTAATGGAGTAGACCGGAGGTTGTAGAACTTCCATCCAGTGTCCGGTCTTGGCTTCCGGACCTTTGTCTTGAGGCTTCTCTTGGTGGATATTTTTGGTGACATCATCTTCAGATTGAGGCATCGTTGATCTCTTCTCTTCGTCTTCTTGACATTGACCCCGACAGTCACACGTTATGATTTCGCAGTCTCTCGGATGTCCAGAAGCTGGAGGTGGGGTTCTTCTAGGTCTCCCAGTTCTTGGGTTTCATGATTTGGTCATTAAAGGAAGGGAAATGGTGTAGACCGGAGGTTCTAGAACTTCCATCCAGTGTCCGGTCTTGGCTTTCGGACCTTTGTCTTGAGGCTTCTCTTGGTGGATATTTTTGGTGACATCATCTTCAGATTGAGGCATCGTTGATCTCTTCTCTTCGTCTTCTTGACATTGACCCCGACAGTCACACGTTATTATTTCACCGTCTCTCGGATGTCCGGACGCTGGAGGGGGGTCTCTTGATTTCCTACGTGTGAGCTCCCGGTGCTCCGTCCTTGACCTCTCGGAGATGATGTTCTACGCTCTAAATAGAGAGAAGAAAACCGAGATTTCATCTCATCAACAAATAACCCACGAAAACCAACATTTCACAAGCAGAGACACGTCCGGCCGGCGCTCCGCAGATGTGTCTGCACCGGAGGTGTCTATTAACGGAGCGAGAGTCAACACAATCACCGAGATTACAGAGGAGACGGAGATATTGTCATTAACTACCGGGTATTAGAGAGAGGATCGATCCCAGGGTACCAGGCGTGATCAAAGAGAAGGAAGCACAGTTCAGCACACAGTATCACACAGGATAGGATTAGATACACAGCTCAGCAGACAGTATCACACAGGAGAGGATTAGATACACAGCTCTGCAGACAGTATCACACAGGATAGGATTAGATACACAGCTCAGCAGACAGTATCACACAGGAGAGGATTAGAAACACAGCTCAGCAGATGGTATCACACAGGAGAGGATTAGATACACAGCTCAGCAGACAGTATCACACAGGATAGGATTAGATACACAGCTCAGCAGACAGTATCACACAGGAGAGGATTAGATACACAGCTCTGCAGACAGTATCACACAGGAGAGGATTAGATACACAGCTCTGCAGACAGTATCACACAGGAGAGGATTAGAAACACAGCTCAGCAGACAATATCACACAGGAGAGGATTAGATACACAGCTCAGCAGACAGTATCACACAGGAGAGGATTAGATACACAGCTCTGCAGACAGTATCACACAGGAGAGGATTAGATACACAGCTCAGCAGACAGTATCACACAGGAGAGGATTAGATACACAGCTCAGCAGACAGTATCACACAGGATAGGATTAGATACACAGCTCAGCAGACAGTATCACACAGGAGAGGATTAGATACACAGCTCAGCAGACAGTATCACACAGGATAGGATTAGATACACAGCTCAGCAGACAGTATCACACAGGAGAGGATTAGATACACAGCTCTGCAGACAGTATCACACAGGATAGGATTAGATACACTGCTCAGCAGACAGTATCACACAGGAGAGGATTAGATACACAGATCAGCCGACAGTATCACACAGGATAGGATTAGATACACAGATCAGCAGACAGTATCACACAGGATACACCCATACAAGGATGGGATATATATACCAGGATGGGGACCATATATGCCACGGTGAGGGACATATATACTACGATGGGGAACATATATATCAGGATGGGGGAAATATATACCAGGATGGGGACATATATACTAGAATGGCGGACATATATACCAGGATGGAGACATATATACCAGGATGGTGGACATATATACCAGGATGGGGGACATATATACATGGATGAGGGACATATATACCAGGATGGAGACATATATACCAGGATGGTGGACATATATACCAGGATGGGGTACATATATACCAGGATGGAGACATATATACCAGGATGGTGGACATATATACCAGGATGGGGTACATATATAACAGGATGGGGACATTTATACCCGGACTCCCTTTAAATGGCTGATATACTGCACAGATAAACATGGGGCAGATTCCTGGTGTATCGTCCCTTTCCTCTAGTACATTGTGCAGTGACCCCCGGGCCCCCTGGTGCTCTAACCCCTGGGCCCCCAGACTGCTCAGACGCCGTCCAGCCTCGGCTCGGAGCTCAGTAATGTTATTTCACTTTCTTCCTTAATGATAAACAAGAAATTAACAAGGAATCTCCATTCTGGGGCCATTATATGTGGAAATCAATATCAATTTGATGGGAGCTGGGATGGCGGCGGCCGCGAGGCCGAGATCTTCTGCAGACCGGCTTTGGCTTAGCAAACAGACATTAGCTGCTCGCAACGGCCCTAATTATGGAGGTCGCCGTATACAGCACTTTTCCGAGCGGTTTGTAAACTATGATGCATGGGGCGATCATCAGCCGCTCCCCCCTCATCGAGGCTTCTCAAGCTCTCAGGTCAACATCAGCCGCTCCCCCCTCATCGAGGCTTCTCAAGCTCTCAGGTCAACATCAGCCGCTCCCCCCTCATCGAGGCTTCTCAAGCTCTCAGGTCAACATCAGCCGCTCCCCCCTCATCGAGGCTTCTCAAGCTCTCAGGTCAACATCAGCCGCTCCCACCCTCATCGAGGCTTCTCAAGCTCTCAGGTCAACATCAGCCGCTCCTCCCTCATCGAGGCTTCTCAAGCTCTCAGGTCAACATCAGCCGCTCCCCCCTCATCGAGGCTTCTCAAGCTCTCAGGTCAACATCAGCCGCTCCCCCCTCATCGAGGCTTCTCAAGCTCTCAGGTCAACATAACTCAGGCTTCAAATCAACAAAAAAATCAATATTTCCTGTAAAACTCTGGTTTTTGCATTTTGTAAACTATTAGTTTCTGTAGGGCGTCTGTAGAGGTGGGGGGATCTTCAGATAAGAATCATGTCATAAAGACTGCAAGTGCACCTGCATCCTACGGCTCCTGCTTAATTCTTCCTGCCCCTGGAGGCTTGATTGAGATTTGCAGATAATAATTATGAGGCAAAGACAAATATTACTGCCAATAGTGACCATAATACCATAAAGACTGCAAGTGCACTTAATGCTGCAAGTGCACCTACATCCTATGGCTCCTGCTCAGTTCTTCATGTCCCTGGAGGCTTGTTTGTGATTTGCAGATAACAATTATGAGACAAAGATCAATATTACTGTCATATCGTGACCATAAAGTCAGAATGACTGCAAGTGCACTTGATGCTGCAAGTGCACCTGCAGTTCACAGGTCCTGCTCATTTCTTCCTGTCACTGGAGGCTATATTGTGATGTTTAGATAAGAATCATGAGACAAAGACTAATATTACTGCCATAAAGTGACCATAGTTTCATTGTTTCTAAGGTTGAAGGTAGACTTTAAATCCATCTAGTTCAGCCCATAGCCTAACTGAATGCTGCAAGTGCACCTACAGTTTATGGCACTTGCTCAGTTCTTCCTTCCTCTGGAGGCTTGATTGTGATTTGTAAATAAGAATCATGAGACAAAGGCCAATATTATTACCATACGGTGACGATAGAGCCATAAAGACTGCAAGTGCACTTGATTCTGCAAGTGCACCTACAGTCCTCGGCTCCTGCTCAGTTCTTCAAGCCCCTGGAGGCTTGATTGTGATTTGCAGATAAGAATCATGAGACAAAGACCAATATTACTGCCATATGGTAAACATAAAGCCATACAGGCTGCAAGTGCACTTGATGCTGCAAGTGCACCTACATCCTACGGATCCTGCTCAGCTCTTCAAGTCCCTGAAGGCTTGATTGTGATTTTCAGGTTAGAATTATGAGACAAAGACTAATATTACCTTCTATAGGGTGACCATAGTTTCATAGTTCCTAAGGTTAAAGGTAGACTTTAAATCCATCTAGTTCAACCCATAGCCTAACATGATGCTGCAAGTGCACCTACAGTTTATGGCACTTGCTCAGTTCTTCCTGCCTCTGGAGGCTTGATTGCGATTTGCCAATAAGCATCATGAGACAAAGACCAATAGTACTGCCATACTGTGACCATAAAGCCAAAAAGACTGCAAGTGCACTTGATGCTGCAAGTGCACTTAAAGTACACATCCCCTGCTCAGTTTTTCCTGCCTCTGGAAGCTTGATTACATTTGCAGGTAAAAATGAGACAAAGCCCAATTTTCTGCCATACTGTGACCATAAAGCCAAAAAGACTGCAAGTGCACGTGATGCTACAAGTGCACCTAAAGTACGTGATGCTACAAGTGCACCTACAGTACGTGATGCTACACGTGCACCTACAGTACGTGACGCTGGCTCAGTTCTAATGGCCCTTGGAGACTTGATTGTGATTTGCAAATTAGAATCATTAGACAAAGCTCAATATTATTCCCATACAGTGACCTGAAAGACTGCAAGTGCACTTAATGCTGCAAGTGCACTTACAGTCCATGACTTTTGCTCAGTTTTTCCTCCTACTGGAGGCTTGATTTATGGAGACAGAGTCTGCTGTCTTTAGATAATTTCTCAGATAACGACATCTATCTCTGATGCCATTAAAGCACCCAGGTGCACTTGCAGTCAAACCTACACATGGATAAAGGGGCAGATTTCTCTGGGAAGATATAAATATCATTTGAATTGTTCTTCACTGCCTCTGGTTTCCACCCTTTCTTACATTTACAGCTCTTCTTCTTGAAATGCTGACTATCGAATATTTGGTGAAATAGCTGTCTCCAATCACCCAGGTCTCATAATCAGAGCTCCTGCCTCTTGTATCTGGAACTGTTGATGAAAAAAAAGATGGAGAACAACAGTACAAGGTTTGCCCCGCAGCGCCGGATCAAAAGGCGATCAAAGGCCATGAAATATTAAGAAGGCGCCAGACAAAGCCCATGGAGCGGCCGCGGCCGGGGAAGGGCCGGGCCGCAGAGGCCGACAGCTGCTCCTGTAATGAATCGTTATTAAACTTTCCTCTGGGTCTCTTCCCCTTTTGTGAAGTGTGTTTGGCTCTTACTGAAAGGTTTAATTAAATCGGTTTCTGGATCTGTAAACCTGTGCCCACAACTCTGAGAAGTGCTGGATCACAAGTACAAGTTATTCGTGGAGTGTAACGGAAATGATACCTGTTTTTCTCAATATCTTAAAGTTATAAATCTGAATATTGTGACGTGTACTGGTATTCAGTCAATACTGTGGGTCACCTTTTGCTGCGCACACTGCTGTGAGTCTTTTGCACATCTACAGGTAACATATCCCTTCTTCATTGCACATGAGCTCTCCCTCAGTGAGATTGGTCTGCTATCATCAATTTTCACGTCTCATCCCAGATTCTTGGTTTGATTTTGGTCCGGAACTGTAACCGGGCTATTCACACACACAGGAATACGCTCTGGCAGGATGTTTAGGGTTTTGATCTGCTGGTAGGTGAATCTGCGCCCCAGTTTCAGGTCTTCTGCAGCCTCTAGTAGGTTTTCCTCCAGGATTGCCCTGTATTTAGCTCCATCCACCTTCCTATCCACTTTGATGGGATTCCCCGCCCCTGCTGAAGAAAAGTCTCCCCACAGCAGGATGCTGCCTCCACCATGTGTGACGGTGCCGATGAGGTTTTCAGGGTGATGTGCAGGGTTAGTTTTCCAACAAACATAGCGCTTTGAATTTAGCCCCCAAATTTTGATTCATCCATCTTCCCTTCAACTATGATCAGCTTCTCTGCCACCACTGCCACTGCTAGGAGAAAAGTCTCCCCACAGCAGGATGCTGCCTCCACCATGTGTGACGGTGCCGATGAGGTTTTCAGGGTGATGTGCAGGGTTAGGTTTCCAACAAACATAGCGTTTGAATTTAGCCCCCTAAATTTAGCTTCATCCATCTTCCCTTCAACTATGACCAGCTTCTCTGCCACCTCTGCCACTGCTGGAGAAAAGCCTCCCTACAGCAGGATGTTGCCTCCACCATGTGTGTTGTTGGGGATGGTGTTTTCAGGGAGATGTGCAAGGTTAGCTTTTCACCACACATAGCATTTGCATTTAGCCCCAAATATTTAGGTCCATCCATCTTCCTGTCAACTAGGACCAGCTTCTTGCCATTGCTGGAGAAAAGCCTCCCCACAGCAGGATGCTACCACCACCATGTGTGATGGTGGGTATGGATTTTCAGGGTGATGTGCAGGGTTAGTTTTCCTCTACACATAGCCATGATACTTGGTATTCTAAATATTTTAAAATTATAAATCTGAATATTGTGACCTGCATTTGTATTCAGTCAATACTTAGTAGGATCACCTTTAGCTGCATATACTGCTGTGACTCTTTGGGGTCCATCCAGCTTTGCACATCTACAGGTGACATTTTCCCCCTTCTTTGCACATGAAACTCTCACTCAGTGAGATTGGATGGAGATGTGTGTGGTCAAAAATTGTCAAGTCTCATCCAAGATTCTCAGTGGGAATTTGGTATGGACTGTGACTTGGCTGTTTACACACATAAATATCCTCTGGCAGGAAGTTTAGGGTTGTTGATCTGCTGTAAGGTGACCGTGTAACCCAGTCTCAAGTCTTTTGCAGCTTCTAACATGTTTTCCTCCTGTATTTACCTCCATCCATGTTCCGATCAACTCGGACCAGCTTACCCGCCCCTGCTGAAGAAAAGCCTCCCCACAGCAGGATGCTGCCTCCACCATGTGTGACAGTGGGGATTGTGTTTTCAGGGTGATGTACAGGGTTAGTTTTTCACCACACATAGCATTTTGCATTTAGCTCCATCCATTTTCCATCACCTCTGACCAGCTTCTCTGCCCCTGCTAAAGAAAATCTTCCCCACAGCAGGATGCTGCCTCCACCATCTGTGATGGTGGGGATGGTGTTTTCAGGGTGATGTGCAATGTTAGTATTACATCACATATAGCATTTTGCATTTAGCCCCCAAAATTTTGCTCCATCCAATTCATCCTCCCGTCAACTATGACCAGCTTCTCTGAACCTGCTGAAGATAAGCCTACCCACAGGAGGATACTACCTCCACCATATGTGACAGTGGAGATGGGTTTTCAGGGTGATGTGTAGTGTTAGTTTTTCACCACACATAGCATTTGTGCATTTAGCCTGTAAAAATTAGTTCCAATCATCTTTCCATCAACTCTGTCCAGCTTCCCTGCCCCTGCTGAAAAAAAGTCTCCCCACAGCAGCATGCTTCCACTACCATGTGTGATTGTGAGGATGGTGCTTTCGGGTGATCTGCAGTGTTAGTTGTTCCCCAACACATAACATTTTGTATTTATCCCGAAAGTTCTCCTTTGGCCTCATCTAACCAGGGTACCTTCTTACACCTGCTCGCTGTGTTCCCTACAACTTGCTTTCTATAATGTCTCTCCTCTTGTCACTCTTCCATAAAGGGCAGATTTATGGAGTCTGTGACTAATAGTCGTCCTGTGGACAGATTCTTTGCTGAGCTGTGATATCTGAGGCTCCTCTATTGACCATGGACCTCTCAGCTCTTCTCCTTCTTGGGATGTCAGCCTCGGTGGACCGCCATGTCTTGGTAGGTTTGCAGTTGTGCCATACTCCTTCCATTTTTGGATGATGGACTGAGCACGGCTTCGTGAGATGCTAGGAGTTTGGACTATTCTTTATAATTTAACCGTGTTTTATTCCTTTATCCCTGACCTGTATAGAGTCTAATACCTAATTAGCCTAATACAAAAATGTATGCTTGTGGGTGTATGACATTTTTGACTTCCAGTCTACTAGCCACCATTTACAACTTCCAGTGTACGAGCTGCCAAGAACGACCTCTAGCATTTGACCTGCTATGTACAATCTTCAGCATATGAGCCACCATGTATGACCTCCAGTACATGAGCCGCCATATACGATTTCCAATGTACAAGCTACCATGTATGACCTCCAGTGTATGCCCAACCATGAATGATCTCCAGTGTAAGAGCCGCCATGTACGACCGTCATTGTATGAGCCACTATGTAAGACCTCCAGTCTACAATCCACCATGTATGACCTCCAGTGTACAAGCCGCCATGTATGACCTTCAGTCTACGAGCTGCCATGTATGACCTCCAGTGTACGATCCGCCATATAAGACCTCCAGTCTACGACCCACCATTTATGACCTACAAGTGTGCAAGCCGCCATGTATGACCATTGCATGAGCCACCATGTATGACTTCCAGTCTATGATCCACCATGTATGACCTCCAGTGTATGATCCACCATGTATGAGCTCCAGTCTACGATCCACCATGTATGACCTCCAATCTATGAGCCACCATGTATGAGCTCCAGTCTATGATCCACCATGTATGACCTTCAGTGTATGAGCCACCATGTATGACCTCCAGTCTATGATCCACCATGTATGACCTTCAGTGTATGAGCCACCATGTATGAGCTCCAGTCTACGATCCACCCTGTATGACCTCCAGTCTATGAGCCACCATGTATGAGCTCCAGTCTACGATCCACCATGTATGACCTCCAGTCTATGATCCACCATGTAAGAGCTCCAGTCTACGATCCACCATGTATGACCTCCAGTATATGATTCACCATGTATGACCTCCAGTCTATGATCCACCATGTATGAGCTCCAGTCTACGATCCACCATGTATGACCTCCAGTCTATGATCCACCCTGTATGACCTCCAGTCTATGATCCACCGTGTATGACCTTCAGTGTATGAGCCACCATGTATGACCTTCAATCTATGATCCACCATGTATGACCTCCAGTCTATGATCCACCATGTATGACCTCCAGTCTATGATCCACCATGTATGACCTCCAGTCTATGATCCACCATGTATGACCTCCAGTCTATGATCCACCATCTATGACCTCCAGTCTATGATCCACCATGTATGACCTCCAGTCTATGATCCACCATCTATGACCTCCAGTCTGTGATCCACCATGTATGACCTCCTGTCTATGATCCACCATGTATAACCTCCAGGCTATGATCCACCATGTATGACCTCCAGTCTATGATCCACCATGTATGACCTCCAGGCTATGATCCACCATGTATGACCTCCAGGCTATGATCCACCATGTATAACCTCCAGTCTATGATCCACCATGTATGACCTCCAGTCTATGATCCACCATGTATGAGCTCCAGTCTACGATCCACCATGTATAACCTCCAGTCTATGATCCACCATGTGTGACCTCCAGTCTATGATCCACCATGTGTGACCTCCAGTCTATGATCCACCATGTATAACCTCCAGGCTATGATCCACCATGTATGACCTCCAGTATATGATCCACCATGTATGACCTCCAGTATATGATCCACCATGTATGACCTCCAGTCTATGATCCACCATGTATGACCTCCGGGCTATGATCCACCATGTATAACCTCCAGGCTATGATCCACCATGTATAACCTCCAGGCTATGATCCACCATGTATGACCTCCAGGCTATGATCCACCATGTATGACCTCCAGTCTATGATCCACCATGTATGACCTCCAGGCTATGATCCACCATGTATAACCTCCAGTCTATGATCCACCATGTATAACCTCCAGGCTATGATCCACCATGTATAACCTCCAGTCTATGATCCACCATGTGTGACCTCTAGTCTATGATCCACCATGTATGACCTCCAGTGTATGATCCACCATGTATAACCTCCAGTCTATGATCCACCATGTATGACCTCCAGTCTATGATCCACCATGTATGACCTCCAGTCTATGATCCACCATGTATGACCTCCAGGCTATGATCCACCATGTATGACCTCCAGTCTATGATCCACCATGTATGACCTCCAGCTATGATCCACCATGTATGACCTTCAGTCTATGATCCACCATGTATGACCTCCAGTCTATGATCCACCATATATAACCTCCAGTCTATGATCCACCATGTATAACCTCCAGGCTATGATCCACCATGTATGACCTCCAGTCTATGATCCACCATGTATGACCTCCAGTCTATGATCCACCATGTATGACCTCCAGTCTATGATCCACCATGTATGACCTCCAGTCTGTGATCCACCATGTATGACCTCCAGTCTATGATCCACCATGTATGACCTCCAGTCTGTGATCCACCATGTATGACCTTCAGTCTGTGATCCACCATGTATGACCTCCTGTCTATGATCCACCATGTATAACCTCCAGGCTATGATCCACCATGTATAACCTCCAGTCTATGATCCACCATGTATGACCTCCAGTCTATGATCCACCATGTATGACCTCCAGGCTATGATCCACCATGTATAACCTCCAGTCTATGATCCACCATGTATGACCTCCAGGCTATGATCCACCATGTATGAGCTCCAGTCTACGATCCACCATGTATAACCTCCAGTCTATGATCCACCATGTGTGACCTCCAGTCTATGATCCACCATGTGTGACCTCCAGTCTATGATCCACCATGTATAACCTCCAGGCTATGATCCACCATGTATGACCTCCAGTATATGATCCACCATGTATGACCTCCAGTATATGATCCACCATGTATGACCTCCATCTATGATCCACCATGTATGACCTCCAGGCTATGATCCACCATGTATAACCTCCAGGCTATATGATCCACCATGTAATAACCTCCAGGCTATGATCCACCATGTATGACCTCCAGGCTATGATCCACCATGTATGACCTACAGTCTGTGATCCACCATGTATGACCTCCAGGCTATGATCCACCATGTATAACCTCCAGTCTATGATCCACCATGTATGACCTCCAGGCTATGATCCACCATATATAACCTCCAGTCTATGATCCACCATGTGTGACCTCTAGTCTATGATCCACCATGTATGACCTCCAGTGTATGATCCACCATGTATAACCTCCAGTCTATGATCCACCATGTATGACCTCCAGTCTATGATCCACCATGTATGACCTCAGTCTATGATCCACCATGTATGACCTCCAGGCTATGATCCACCATGTATGACCTCCAGTGTATGATCCACCATGTATGACCTCCAGGCTATGATCCACCATGTATGACCTCCAGTGTATGATCCAACATGTATGACCTCCAGTCTATGATCCACCATGTATAACCTCCAGGCTATGATCCACCATGTATGACCTCCAGTGTATGATCCACCATGTATGACCTCCAGGCTATGATCCACCATGTATGACCTCCAGTGTATGATCCACCATGTATGACCTCGAGACTATGATCCACCATGTATGACCTCCAGTCTATGATCCACCATGTATAACCTCCAGGCTATGATCCACCATGTATGACCTCCAGTCTATGATCCACCATGTATGACCTCCAGTCTATGATCCACCATGTATGACCTCCAGTCTATGATCCACCATGTATAACCTCCAGGCTATGATCCACCATGTATGACCTCCAGTCTATGATCCACCATGTATGACCTCCAGTCTATGATCCACCATGTATGACCTCCAGTCTATGATCCACCATGTATGACCTCCAGTCTATGATCCACCATGTATGACCTCCAGTCTATGATCCACCATGTATGACCTCCAGTCTATGATCCACCATGTATGACCTCCAGTCTATGATCCACCATGTATGACCTCCAGTGTATGATCCACCATGTATGACCTCGAGACTATGATCCACCATGTATGACCTCCAGTCTATGATCCACCATGTATAACCTCCAGGCTATGATCCACCATGTATGACCTCCAGTCTATGATCCACCATGTATGACCTCCAGTCTATGATCCACCATGTATGACCTCCAGTCTATGATCCACCATGTATGACCTCCAGTGTATGATCCACCATGTATGACCTCCAGTCTATGATCCACCATGTATAACCTCCAGTCTATGATCCACAATGTATGACCTCCAGTCTGTGATCCACCATGTATGACCTCCAGTCTATGATCCACCATGTATGACCTCCAGTGTATGATTCACCATGTATGACCTCCAGTCTATGATCCACCATGTATGACCTCCAGTGTATGATCCACCATGTATGACCTCCAGTGTATGATCCACCATGTATGACCTCCAGTCTATGATCCACCATGTATGACCTCCAGTGTATGATTCACCATGTGTGACCTCTAGTCTATGATCCACCATGTATGACCTCCAGTGTATGATTCACCATGTATGACCTCCAGGCTATGATCCACCATGTATGACCTCCAGTGTATGATCCACCATGTATGACCTCCAGTGTATGATCCACCATGTATGACCTCCAGTCTATGATCCACCATGTATGACCTCCAGTCTATGATCCACCATGTATGACCTCCAGTCTATGATCCACCATGTATGACCTCCAGTCTATGATCCACCATGTATGACCTCCAGTCTATGATCCACCATGTATGACCTCCAGTCTATGATCCACCATGTATGACCTCCAGTCTATGATTCACCATGTACGACCTCCAGTCTATGATCCACCACTTATGACCTCCAGTCTATGAGCGCCATATGACGGCTGCTGCCGCCTCAGAAAATGCTACAAGCTCTTGCTGCTCTTTGACTTTTCTGCACATGAAATATTCAGCAGAACATTGGCGGCACCTGATGCTCGTGTGACCTTCAGACGTCTCACAAGAAATGACTTCAGAAAATCAGATGCCAGATTTAATATTGTACGAGAGGATGAATCAGGAAAGTGCCAGAGACGGAGAAGATATCGGTCTTCAGTCTTCAGGATTGGAGGTCTCCTCAGGGGCAGGGTCACCAAAACTCCTCCAAAAGTTTATTTAGCCCCTGATGTATAACATCCGGCCCACTGACCCTGGATCATAACCTCCCACCTCATTGCCCCCCAGTGTATAACCTCCAGTCCCCTGCCATGCCATCACCTTTACTACCATGTGACAGTGTGCCTGGTGGTGCGGAGCTCACTGATATCAGTGCGTCCTGGTATAGGAGCCACCGGGGTAACAAGTCCGTTCATGACATTTCTCCTGAATCTTCCCCATCACCTGTGACTGATAATATTGAGAAGTCGAAGGAATCGCAGCAAATCAGCCATGAGGTGGAGACCCCATAACATTACAGAGCGGGGGGCCAAGTGCTGCACAGTCCAGACCTCTTCTGGAAGTATCAGCGCAAACACTGCACCCTGGGAGCCGAGCAGCTGCACATCACCAGGCACAATGCCGAGCGTCAGATGGAGTGGTGTAAATCTGCCGGCACTGGACTCTAGAGGAGACGTGTTCTGTGCAGGCTCTATCTGTATCTGATAGAGAAGTCTGGGATTGGTGAATGAAGGTGGAGGAGGATAATGCTCTGGGATGTTTTCAGGGGTCGGCATTGGGCCCTCACCCTGGGAGCCGAGCAGCTGCACATCACCAGGCACAATGCGAGGTCAGATGAGTGGTGTAAATCTGCGGCACTGGACTCTAGAGGAGTTCTGTGCAGGCTCTATCGTATCTGATAGAGAATCTGGATTGGTGAATTAAGGTGAGGAGATGTGCTCTGGGATGTTTTCAGGGACGGCATTGGCCCTCACCCTGGGAGCCGGCAGCTGCACATCACAGGCACATGCGAGGCAGATGGAGTGGTGTAAATCTGCGGCACTGGACTCTAGAAGAGACGTGTTCTGTGCAGGCTCTATCTGTATCTGATGGAGAAGTCTGGGATTGGTGAATGATGGTGGAGGAGGATAATGCTTGGGATGTTTTCAGGGGTCGACATTGGGCCCTCAGTTCCCTTGAAGGGAAATCTTCATACATTGTGGACAATTGTAGCTTCCAGCTTTTTGGAAGCAGTTTCGGGAAGGGTCTTTTCAGTTCCCCATGACACCCATACAAACATGGAAGGGAGAGTTTGGTGAAAGAACATGATGGCCACACAGAGCCTGGACCCTAACCCTGTCCCATAATGGAGACTGTGAGCCCGGCCTCCTCCAACATCATGGTCTGACCTCACAAATGATCTTCTGCATTATGGGGTAAAAATCCAACCTTCTAGAAATAACCCCTATTGAAGGGAATGTTGTGTCGCGCCACATTACAGCAGTGTGCTCTGCTACCTGAATACTCAGGCAGCATGCAGGCATCCGAGCAAGCCATAGTTCACAAGAAAGGACATTGCCATTGAAATGATCAAGATAATGTGGGGAGGGCTTGAGATACATAGAAGATGGTGAACCTTAAGATGTAGCTAAACTAGGACTTTAAGATGCGGTGGATGGCGCAGTGCGAAAAGAAGGTCCAGCCCATCGTGAGCACAGAAGACAATGAAAGGTGCGAAGACCCATCCAACCTTCTAGAGATACCCCTATTGAAGGGAATGTTGTGTCGAGCCACATTACGGCAGAGTGCTCTGCTACCAAATACTCAGGGAGCATGCAGGCATCTGAGCAAGCCATATCACAGAAAGACATTGCATTGGATATCAGAAATGTGGGAGGCTTGGAAGATGGTGAACTTAAGATGGCGCAAACAAGGACTTTAAAAGGCATGATGGTGCAATACAAAAAAAAAACGTGAGCACAGAAGCCTGTAGTATTGCGCCAGATTACAGCATCATTCTACTACTTGAATACTAGGCAGCATGCAGGTATCGGGGTATCAACAAGAAAGGACTTGCCATTGAGAAGATCGAGATAATGTGAGTAAGGCTTGAGTTAAATGGAAGATTGAGACCAAGATGGCACCAAACAAGGACTTTATAATACCGATGGATGGCACAGACAAAAAAAGGTCCATTTCATTGTAAGCAAAGAACACTGAAAGGGGCAAAGATTCATTAAGCATTCCAGAGATTACACCTACTCAAGGGAATGTCGTGTCGCCACATTACAGCAGAGTGCTCTACTACCTGGATACTCAGGCAACATGCAGGCATCTGAGGAAGCTGTAGTTGACAAGAAAGGACATTTTCCATTGGGAAGATCCAGATAATGCGGGGAAGGCTCCAATTAAATGGACGTTGTTGAATGTTACTTGAAAGACTTTAAAGAGCTCAAAGGTTCATCCAGCCTTTCAGAGATTATACCGACTCAAGGGAATATTGTGCTGCATCACATTATTGCTCTACCACCTGAATACTCAGGCAGCATGCAGGTATTTGAGCAAGCTGTAGTTGACAAGAAAAGACAATGCCATTGGGAAGATGGAGATAATGTGGGGAAGACTCAAGTTACATGGAAGATTGCCAACGTTACGTAGTAAAGGATGGCGCCAAGCAAGGACTTTAAAATGGCGATTGATGGCACAGTACAAAAAGAAGATCCAGCCCATCATAAGCGTAGAAGACATGAAAGAGCGAGAAGATCCATCCAGCCTTCCAGAGATTACACCTGCTGAAGGGAATGCCTCTAAAAGCCTAAGGACATGACAGCAAACGTTTATGGGTGTCCTGATATGCACAGGATCAGAGAGAGCTGGTAACAAGGGGGGAAGATGTGGGGAAATCCTGATAAACATCTATGTGATGGTAACGTTGATTCTCGGAATATTGGTTGTAGCAATGTGAGCTCTGTCTCCTGCGCGTGTAGCAATGTGAGCTCTGTCTCCTGCGCGTGTAGCAATGTTTGCTCTGTCTCCTGCGCGTGTAGCAATGTTTGCTCTGTCTCCTGCGCGTGTAGCAATGTGCACTCTGTCCCTGCCCATGTAGCAATGTGAGCTCTGTCTCCTGCCCGTGTAGCAATGTGAGCTGTCTCCTGCCCGTGTAGCGATGTGCGCTCTGTCTCCTGCCCGTGTAGCGATGTGCGCTCTGTCTCCTGCCTGTGTAGCGATGTGCGCTCTGTCTCCTGCCTGTGTAGCGATGTGCGCTCTGTCTCCTGCCTGTGTAGCGATGTGCGCTCTGTCTCCTGCCTGTGTAGCGATGTGCGCTCTGTCTCCTGCCTGTGTAGCGATGTGCGCTCTGTCTCCTGCCCGTGTAGCGATGTGCGCTCTGTCTCCTGCCTGTGTAGCGATGTGCGCTCTGTCTCCTGCCTGTGTAGCGATGTGCGCTCTGTCTCCTGCCTGTGTAGCGATGTGCGCTCTGTCTCCTGCCCGTGTAGCGATGTGCGCTCTGTCTCCTGCCCGTGTAGCAATGTGCGCTCTGTCTCCTGCCGGTGTAGCAATGTGCGCTCTGTCTCCTGCCGCTGTAGCGATGTGCGCTCTGTCTCCTGCCGGTGTAGCAATGTGCGCTCTGTCTCCTGCCTGTGTAGCGATGTGCGCTCTGTCTCCTGAGAGCACAGGTTTCTCCGGACGTATCTATACTTTACTATTTGGTAAATCTGTCTTGATAGAACTTTGTGCCCTGTGAAGTCCTAGAGGAAATGTAACATCATTGTCTGATCTTCTCTCCGCTGTCAGAATCTCTGTAGACGATTCATTGTGATCTAAGAGTAATACCGGGCCACAAAGCGCGCCGGGGACCCACAGCGACCGCCTTTAATCTTCATTTAGGGGGCAGGGGAACAATCTGTGATTTATGGAATAATATCTTCCTGTAAATATCTGGTGCACACTGGGTTTAATTTACACATCGCTGGAGGGTGACGACGCCGTCACATTCACAGTAAAAGGAAGATATTTATATAAAGCAGCGGGGGACTTCAATCAATTCAGAGAGAATCTGCCAGACAATGCTTAATATCCCCCGAAACAGAATACCGCACAACGCTGCTGCTAATGACACTGCGTTATAGGATGGGATCATCTCCATAATGTATACAAGCTGGAGGGACATAAAGAAGATAAATACTGTACATAGAAAGCCATAATCATAACTCTAATGATAATATAACTAAGATATTATAAGAATATAACTACTATAATACTGCCCCTATATACAAGAATATAACTACTATAATACTGCCCCTATGTACAAGAATATAACTACTATAATACTGCCCCTATATACAAGAATATAACTACTATAATACTGCTCCTATATACAAGAATATAACTACTATAATACTGCTCCTAGATACAAGAATATAACTACTATAATACTGCCCCTATGTACAAGAATATAACTACTATAATACTGCTCCTATATACAAGAATATAACTACTATAATACTGCCCCTATGTACAAGAATATAACTACTATAATACTGCTCCTATATACAAGAATATAACTACTATAATACTGCTCCTATATACAAGAATATAACTACTATAATACTGCTCCTATATACAAGAATATAACTACTATAATACTGTCCCTATATACAAGAATATAACAACTCTAACATTGCCCCTATATACAGGAATATAACTACTATAATACTGCCCCTATATACAAGAATATAACTACTATAATACTGCCTCTATATACAAGAATATAACTACTATAATACTGCCCCTATGTACAAGAATATAACTACTATAATACTGCTCCTATATACAAGAATATAACTACTATAATACTACTCCTATGTACAAGAATATAACTACTATAATACTGCCCCTATGTACAAGAATATAACTACTATAATACTGCCCCTATATACAAGAATATAACTACTATAATATCTTTTACAATGCCCTATATACAAGAATATAACTACTATAATACTGCTCCTATATACAAGAATATAACTACTATAATACTGCCCTATATACAAGAATATAACTACTATAATACTGCTCCTATATACAAGAATATAACTACTATAATACTGCCCCTATATACAAGAATATAACACTATAATACTGCTCCTATATACAAGAATATAGCTACTATAATACTGCCCCTATGTACAAGAATATAACTACTATAATACTGCCCCTATATACAAGAATATAACTACTATAATACTGCTGCTATATACAAGAATATAACTACTATAATACTGCCCCTATGTACAAGAATATAACTACTATAATACGCTCCATGTACAAGAATATAACTACTATAATACTGCTCCTATATACAGGAATATAACTACTATAATACTGCTCCTATATACAAGAATATAACTACTATAATACTGCTCCTATGTACAAGAATATAACTACTATAATACTGCCCCTATGTACAAGAATATAACTACTATAATACTGCCCCTATATACAAGAATATAACTACTATAATACTGCCCCTATATACAAGAATATAACTACTATAATACTGCTCCTATATACAAGAATATAACTACTATAATACTGCTCCTATATACAAGAATATAACTACTATAATACTGCTCCTATATACAAGAATATAACTACTATAATACTGCCCCTATATACAAGAATATAACTACTATAATACTGCTCCTATATACAAGAATATAACTACTATAATACTGCTCCTATGTACAAGAATATAACTACTATAATACTGCCCCTATATACAAGAATATAACTACTATAATACTGCCCTGTATACAAGAATATAACTACTATAATACTGCTCCTATATACAAGAATATAACTACTATAATACTGCTCCTAGATACAAGAATATAACTACTATAATACTGCCCTATATACAAGAATATAACTACTATAATACTGCTCCTATATACAAGAATATAACTACTATAATACTGCTCCTATATACAAGAATATAACTACTATAATACTGCTCCTATATACAAGAATATAACTACTATAATACTGCTCCTATATACAAGAATATAACTACTATAATACTGCCCCAACGTCCACATGGGCACATGGAGGCATGGGGAGTGAGACAGGGTGATCCATGCAACCTCCGCCTTGGCACCACACTCGCTCACAACCCTGATAGGCTGGGAAAGCCTTTTTTCACTAACCCTGGAGAAACAGAGTCCTTCCAGCCCAGTAGAGCTGCCACCAGTTCCTCATTAGATATAAGCCAAGTCTGTTAACGGGTTAAATTGTGCCAGACACCAGCCCGAGTAGCATGGAGCATTAAAACAAAAACAAGGGTGTGAGGATTCGTGAATCGAGATTAAAGTACAATCCACTGTTAAGTTTCATATTTAATTGCCTTAACGACCCACTAGATAAAACCCTATTTACATGATGGGTTTAGAGTATGGTGGTCAGATATGCAAATACAGGTAGGAGAACAATAAGTATCAGCAGACATACATAAGACAGTTACGTGTTTCCTTGTTGATACCTTGGTTGCCGGCCCATATGGTAGGCGCTGTGGCGCCAAGGGCTTTCGGTAGTTCCAGCACGTTACACAATGTGATCTCCCACAGAAAAACCACTACAAAATATGGTGGGCACCTTTTAACCCCTTGTTTGACCAAACCCTTGATGACCCTCATGTGGCGGCTGTCTGTGGTATAGGCTCATACCTACAGAGAATGATTAAATCCAAGGCTTCTGCATATCTTCGCCCCTGGGCATCTCAAGCAAGAGATATTACTGTCATGTTTTCTATTGTATGTATTTACCTATTCATAGATAGCAAACATGATGTGTGTACTGTCTTCCACCTGCTAGATATTAATTTGGAACTGATAGGCACATACCAGAATTAAAGTAAGATATGTATTCTGTATTTTACAATATCCTGAGGCTGAACACCCCAATACTTATAATTTTCCACTGTAGTGACCCTGTCTAATAATATTTTTTGAGGCTCAAGCCTCCAGCAGGGGTTTGATCCTCCACTTAATTAAATTTCTCAATTCACCATTTGCCTCCTGCTTTCATACGTGTGGATTCCCAGCAAATACAAGTCCTGACATACTACAGACTGGGTGAGGTGGCTTTCTGTTTTTCTTATCTTTTAGAATTAAAGTAAGATATGTATTTTGTATGTCAAGATATCCTGAGTCTGAAAATATGTCTGCAATATTTGTGTGAGCTACGCACACCCCAATATTTATAATTTTCTACTTGGGTCTCCCTGTCTGATGATGTATTTTGAGGCTCCAGCCCCCAGAAGGGTTTCATCCTCCACTTAACTTTTTAATTTCACGTTTTGACTCCTGCTCGGAATAGGATGATGCATAGGCGCATGTAGACATGACGTATAGCTGCATGTAGACATGATACCTTCCACACCCCAATATTCATAATTTTCCATTGGAGTCTCCCTGATCTCTTTTGAGGCTCAAGCGCTCAGAAGGGTTTCATCTTCTACTTAATTAACTTTCTTACTTCATCATTTGACTCCTGCCTTGTTCTATGCAGATTCATGTGGATTCCGAGCAAATACAAGTAAGTCCTGAATGCTAAAAACAGGGTGAGCTGGCTTTCTGTGTATTCTTATATTTTAGAATTAAAGTAAGATATGTATCTTGTATATAATTATAGTTTGAATGTGAAAATACGCCTGCCATATTTGTGTGTGCTACGCACACCCCAACATTTATAGTTTTTGTCTGGAGTCTCCCTGTCTGATGATCTTTTTTGAAGCTCAAACCCCCAGAAGGGTTTCATCCTCTACTTAAATAACTTTTTACTTCCCCATTCATGTCCTGCTCTCAATACAATGATGCATAGGTGCATGTAGACATGACATATAGGTGCATGTAAACATGATATCTACTGTATTGTACACATCTCCAATCTTTAGAGATATATCTATGGATTTATGAGTTTTTCATGACAGTTTTCATGTCACCTCCACCTTTAGGCACATCCCAGAATTAAAGTAAGAGATGTATTCTGTATGTCACGATATCGTGAGATGAAAATATGCCTGACATATGAGCTGCAGACACCCCAATATTTATAATTTTCCACTGTAGTCTCCCTGTCTGATGAACTCTTTTGAGGCTCCAATCCCCAGAATGGGTTTCATCTTCTACTTAATTAACTTTCTCACTTTCCCATTTGACTCCTGCTTTGAACAGGATGATGCATAGATGCATATAGACATGATGTATAGGTGCATGTAGATGATATCTTCCACACCCCAATATTCATAATTTTCATGAGATGAAAATATACCTGACATATGAGCTGCATACACCCCAATATTTGTAATTTTCCGCTGGAGTCTCCCTGTCTGATCATCTCTGAGTCTCCCTGTTGAGGCTCAAGCCCCCAGAAGGTTTTCATCCTCTACTTAATTAACTTTCCCACTTCATCGTTTGACTTCTGCCTTGATCTGTGCTGATCCATGAGGATTCCCAGCAAATACAAGGAAGTCCTGATTGCTACTGACTGGGTGAGCTGGCTTTCTGTGTTTTGTTATCTTTTAGAATTATGCATTTTGTATGTAATGATATCCTAAAACTCAAAATATGCCTGCCATAATTGTGTGTGATACGCACACCCCAACATTTGTAATTTTCCTATGGAGTCTCCCTGTCTAATCATCTCTTTTGAGGCTGAAGCTCACAGAATGGCTTTTATCCTCTACATAATTAAATCTCTCACTTCCCCATTTGACTAGGATGATGCATAGGTGCATGTAGACATGATGTATAGGTGCAGGGGCGGAACTACCGCATGTGCAGACGGTGCATTAAACCTGGGCCCCGAGCGATGGGGGCCCCCAAGGTCCAGCTAGTTGTCCACATGGCTAATTTGCATGTTATGTAAATTAGTCATGTGGAACCAACGCAAGCATGCTGGCGAGTCCCGGGGCCCTGTCTGCGGGGAAAGGGGGCACTGCCTTTCCACACCCCCGGGGGTGCATTATACAATATGAAGGACTAAGTGGGGTGCAATATACTATATGCAGGACTATGTATTGTGTATTATAAAATGTGTAGTACTTTGGGGGTGCAATATTCTATATGGAGTACCATGGAGGTGCATTATACTATATGGATGACTATGGGGGTGCATTATACTATATGGAGAACTATGGGGTGCAATATACCATATGGAGGATTATGGGGGTGCATTATACAATGTGGAGGACTTTGGGGTGCATTATACTATGTGGTGGGCTATGGGGGTGCATTATTCTATATGGAGGACTATCGGGGTGCTTTATACTATATGGAGGGCTATGGGGGTGCATTATACTATGTAGAGGTCTATAAGGTGTGATATACTATATAGATGACTTTGTGGGTGCATTATACTATACGGAGGAATATGGGGGGTACATTTTACTATATGGAGGATTATGGGAGTGCATTATACAATGTGGAGTATTTGGGTGTGCATTATACAATGTGGAGGACCTTGGGGGTGCATTATATTACATGGAGAACTATGGGGTGCAATATACTATATGGAGCAGGGAGAAGCTACATAAATGGGGTGGCCACATGGGGGGAGAAGCGGCATGAATTGGGGGGCTACATAGGGGGAGAAGCAGTATTGAGAAAGGGGACCGCATATGGAGGAGAGCATTATGGAATGGGGGTTGCTATATATATTACCTGGAGGCTGTACTGGGCTGTATATATTAAGTTGAGGTTGTGCTGGGCTGTATATATTGCCTGGAGGATGTGCTGGGCTGTATATATTAGCTGGATGCTGTGCTGGGCTGTATATATTAACTGGAGGTTGTGCTGGGCTGTATATATTGCTTGGAAGCTGTGTTAGGCTGTATATATTAGCTGGAGGCTTTGTTAGGCTGTATATATTACCTGGAGGCTGTTCTGGGCTGTATATATTACCTGGAAGCTATGCTGGGCTGTATATATACCTGGAGGATGTGCTGGGCTGTATATATTACCTGGATACTGTGCTGGGCTGTATATATTAACTGGAGGTTGTGCTGGGCTGTATATATTGCTTGGAAGCTGTGTTAGGCTGTATATATTACCTGGAGGCTTTGTTAGGCTGTATATATTACCTGGAGGCTGTTCTGGGCTGTATATATTACCTGGAAGCTATGCTGGGCTGTATATATTACCTGAAAGCTGTGGTGGGCTGTATATATCACCTGGAGGCTGTGTTAGGCTGTATATATTACCTGGAGGCTGTTCTGGGCTGTAAATACTACCTGGAAGCTATGCTGGGCTGTATATATCACCTGGAAGCTGTGGTGGGATGTATGTATCAACTGGATGCTGTGCTGGGCTGTATATATCACCTGGAGGCTGTGCTGGGCTGTATATATTATCTGGAGGCTGTGCTGGGCTGTATATGTCATTTGGAGGCTGTGCTGGGCTGTATATATTACCTGGATCCTGTGCTGGGCTGTATATATTACCTGGAGTCTGTGCTGGTGTTATGTATTGACTGCCTTGCAGTCTAGAAGTGCTGCTGTGGTTTAAACAGCCTTTTTTTCTCTGTCATTCAGTGTGTGTCTCTTCAGGTGGAGATTGTTGCAGGTGTGTGTGATGGATATGACTCATGCTCAGGTGAGCTGTGGGGTGTGCCTGGGCTGTTTGCTCCCCACCACTCAGCCATAAATGGATCCTCTCACAAGCACCTGATGTCGCTGATTCAGTTCACTTCTCGACTGTGACCTGTTGTGAGCAGACGTTGATCTGAAGCTGCTGTTTTGCTCCCCATTGGAAGCTGCTGGGTTCTGTGGACCGTGGGTGGAGGTAGGGGCTTATGCTTAGGGCTTCTCAGGAGCATTAGGGACTTAGGCTGGTGGCTCGGACCTCCTCACCTTTAGAGGTACCTCTGAGATCAGGGAGAGCTAAGGACCCCAGTATCAGGGCCAGAGCAGGCTCCCCTGAGCCCCAACGTCCAGCTCCTTGTTACCCTTGCCTCCCAAGCGTTACAGCTGAGCTGTATATGTCATTTGGAGTCTGTGCTGGGCTGTATGTGTCATTTGGAGTCTGTGCTGGGCTATATATGTCATTTGGAGGCTGTGCTGGGCTGTATGTGTCATTTAAAGGCTGTAATTATTTATTTATTTATAAATATTACAATCTATATATTTACATAACTTTGTTGCACTATGAAGAGGGGGACCCAAAAAAAGTTCCTGCACAGGGGCCCACGACAGTCTGTGTCCGCCCCAGTATAGGTGCAAGTAGATAAGATATTTGCCATATTCTACACACTTCCCCCCTTTAGAGACATATTTATGGATTTATGAGTTTTTCATGTCACCTCCCTTTAGGCTCCTTAGTTCTTTGCTTTCATATTTGTGTCTTTTGTCTTTCCCTCATCTGTGTTTTCCCTCTTTTCTTACAAACCCTTAATGCTGAATTACGTTCCTGGAATTGTGTAGTGACTTTTATTAGAGATGAGAGACTCTGATCCTGTTTGATCCTGGTTGGGATTCATTTAAGGCTTTGAGCTCAGACCGTGAAATGAATTCCAAGTTAATGCAAAGAAAAAAAGTGAAATCTCAGAATCTCTGCACTTTTAAGACTTTAAGTTGCTTTTCAAGAACATTTTGATCATTGGAGATGATGAAGGAAAGAGTCTGAAGTTGGAATATGGTTCTGATTATTAACACATGAATAGTGATGAGCGAGTACTAAAATGCTCGGGAGCTCGAAGCTCGGCCCGAGTACCGAGCCCAATGTTATCCTATGGGAGACTCGAGTATTTTTCTGAAATGACCCCCGGCAGCATGGAAAAACCCTAAAAATGTCACAAAATTCTCAGAAGAGTGCAGAAATGACATGGCAACACCATGGGGAAGACCCCTGGAAGCATTTCTCACTCAAAAGTCACAGCTGTGAACAATGTTGTCCGAGTTTCACGCCAATTTTACGGAGTCTCCAGAAAACCTTCCAAAATGACACCAAAATGAATATTTAGGGTGGAAATGTTAAGGGCACATACCCAATAGTGAGATACAGCTGGTGTATGTTACTTTTTGTGATTACATGAAAGATTTTACGTGTCTCCGATGTCCCTGAGAAGAGACGTACATGAAGGCCTCTTGACATAATGTGCCCATTTTGAGGAACTGGGTCTATTGTAGTATTTTCCTTTGCCAGGGCAGTCCAAAATTGGGAGGTTCACCAATGCCCCTGGATAGAGACATGCAGGATGGCCTGTAAACCTGAAGTGGGTGTATTGTAGTATATCCCTTTGGCCAGGGCAGCCAAAAATTGGGAGGCTCCACATTGTCCCTGGATAGAGACGTGCAGGAGGGCCTCAAAACATTTTTCCCATTGAAAAGGAGCGGGTATCCTGTCGTTGTAATGCCCATTCTAAAAGAATGGGCGTAAAAATTTACCACTGGGGGTATACCTGAAACAACAGCCTAAGTATTGTAACGGTCATCATGGTGGCACATGAGGAGAAGGAGGAGCAGTCCAGCGATTAGCCAAGGAAGAGGAAGACGACGTGGTGGATGATCCAGTAGCTGACCCAACATGGCAGGAGGATGTGCAGAGTGAAGACAGCAGTGCACAGGGGGAGGGAGGTGTAGCATCCCAACAGGCAGTACGAAGCAGGGTCGTGTCCGCAGGCAGAAGGTAGGCAACCATTCCCCGGAACAACAACACGACACAAGGTGCCTGTGCAAATGTTAGGTCTTCTTGAGTCTGGCAGTTTTTTAAGTTGGCTCCAGATGACTCTAAAAAGGCCATTTGCAACACCTGCCATGCCACTATCAGCAGGGGTACGAAAACTAGCAGCCTGACCACCACCAGCATGATCAGGCACATGTCAGCCAAGCACCCGACTTTGTGGGAAGTACAACAGAGTCGAGGAGCGGTGCTTGCTGATGTCACTGCTACGTCTTTGCGTGTTGTGCGTGCGAGCCAATCCCCTGTCCATGCTGGCCGCGAACAAGCCTCCGGCCCTGCACCTGAAGTTGCCCACGCACAAATAACACCACCATCAAGCACTTCCTTGTCCCAGCGCAGCGTTCAATTATCCATTCAGCAAACCTATGAACGCAGGCGCAAATACGCTGCCAACGCCCCACATGCCACTGCCCTCAATTCTCACATTTCGTGACTCATAGCGCTAGAAATGTTGCCTTTCCGGCTGGTGGAGACGGAAGCATTCCGCGACCTGATGGCGGCTGCTGTCCCACGTTACTCGGTCCCCAGCAGCCACTATTTCTCCAGATGTGCCGTCCCCGCATTGCATAACCACGTGTCCCAAAGCATCACACGTGCCCTGAACAACACTGTTTGAGCCAAAGTCCACCTAACCACTGACACGTGGACAAGTGCTTGTGAGCAAGGCCGCTACATGTCCTTGACGGCACACTGGGTTAATATTGTGGAGGCTGGGACACAGTCTGAGCGAGGGATGGAACACGTCCTTCCCACACCAAGGATAGCAGGCCCTACCTCTGTCAGGGTTTCACCGACACTCTACAGCTCCGGAATGTCATGCTCCTCAGCCTCCTCCTCCTGCGCATCCTCATCCACTGTACCCTCCACACCAGTCCCAAGCTGGAAGCACTGCAGCACTGCCTCTGCAAAGCGGCAACAGGCTGTGCTGAAGCTAGTCTGCATAGGTCACAAACCCCACAATGCAGAAGAGGTGTGGACAGCTCTGAAACAGCAGGCAGATCACTGGCTCACACCTCTGAACCTAAAGCCAGGAAAGGTCGTGTGTGACAATGGCCGGAACCCGGTGGCAGCTTTGAGGCGAGGCCAGCTGACGCATGTTCCATGCGTGTCCCATGTGCTCAACCTGGTGGTTCAGCGGTTTCTTACATCATACCCAGAGATGTCTGATCTGCTGATAAAAGTTCGCCGCCTGTCTGCACATTTTCGCAAGTCACCTGCTGCTTCAGCCGGCCTTGCCGGCTTTCAGCGCCGTTTGCGTCTTCCGGCCCACAGACTGGTGTGTGATGTCCCCACGCATTGGAATTCAACTCTGCACATGTTGGTCAGGATATGTGAGCAGAAGAGGGCAGTTGTGGACTACCTGCATCACCTAAGTCGTCGGGAAATGGGTCAAACTCCACACATAACACCTGAGGAGTGGAGATGGATGTCCGACCTATGTACCGTCCTCCAAAACTTTGAGGACTCCACCCAGATGGTGAGCGGCGATGACGCCATTATTAGCGTCACCATACCACTACTCTGCCTTCTAAAACAGTCTCTGCTGAAAAACAAAGATGATGCATTGCAGGCGGAGCGCGATGACTTGGAGCAAGAAACAGTAGTGGGTATGGGTGAAAACACACAGCCCAGCCTCATGTCATCACAACGTGCAGTGGAGGACTATGACGAGGAGGAGGAGGATGAAGACATGGAGCAACTCTCTGGCCAAATTGAGGATATGACATGCACACCAGTCATACCCTCGATTCAGCGTGGCTGGCCAGAGGACAGGGGAGATGAGGAGGAGGAGGAGGACAGCATGTTCAGTCATCGTGTTGGTCTGGATACTGAAGTGATGGCTGTTAAGAGTCTGGCGCACATGGCTGACTTTATGGTAAGCTGCCTGGCTCGTGACCCTCGCGTTCAGAACATCTTGACCGACAATCAGTACTGGTTGGCAACACTCTTAGACCCACGTTACAAGGAGAACTTCATGTCTCTCATTCCTGAGGCGGAGAGGTCAGCCAAAATGCAGCCGTTCCAGAAGGCCATAGTAACGGAAGTAGGCAAAGCATTCCCCTCACAAAACGCTAGCGGCATAGGTAAGGAATCGGTGACAACCAAGGCGTACGGCCGAGAGGGGCACAAGTCCAATCCGCCAGAGGTAGGGGAACAGTCTTTACGAGGTGGGACAGTTTTCTCAGCCCCTCACGTACCACAGCCCCTGAGGTGCGGGGTAGTGCCACAAGAAATGCTAAGTTTGGCCAGATGCTGAAGGAGTACCTTGCAGATTGAACAACTGTACTGCGAGATTCCTCTGTGCCTTACAATTATTGGGTCTCCAAGCTGGACACGTGGCATGAATTGGCTCTCTACTCCTTGGAAGTCCTGGCCTGCCATGCCGCTAGCGTTTTGTCAGAGCATGTTTTCAGTGCCGCAGGTGGAATCATTACTGATAAACGCACCCGCCTGTCAACTGAAAATGCTGACAGGCTGACTCTGATCAAGATAAAGAAGGGTTGGATTGGGCCAGACTTCACCACACCACACACAAATGACAGCGGAATTTTAATTTTGTTATGGCAATTTGCCATGTACCTCCACTCACCCATGGGTACACACTTCTGGACTTCCGAGTGTCCAAGTGTGGGATCAGTAATGTCCGTGGACGTGTACTCGGCCTGGTGGTAGGAAGGAGGATCAGGTTGGGAAATGTGCAGTGCAGTATCACGGCTACTGACACTTGACCGTGTGGAAGACAGGGTGTTTGTGGAGGTGCCAATCTGACTTGAAGCATTATCCGCTATCCAAGTAACAACCTGTTGACACTGGTCTTGGTTCAAGAGCGGTGTAATGCAGCAGGCCCCAAGAATTTGGGACAGGAACGTGTGAGCGAGTAGTTGTGCCCCTTTGTTGTTGCGAAATTATTGCTTGCACATGACCTCGGCCTCTACCTGCACCACCATCACATTCACTTCCTTGTTCCTTGCCAACGCCCTTGCGCATTTTGCCTGTATACAGCGACAACAGTCTGGTGACTGTTCGGGTCACAGGAGATTTGGATTTTAGACCCTAACCTGTATAAAGATAGTAAGTACAACAGTTTGGTCACTGTTCAGATCACAGGAGAGTAGGATTTTAGTCCCTAACCTGTATCAAGGTAGTAAGTACAACAGTCTAGTAACTGTTCAGATCACAGGGAAGTAGGATTTTAGTCACTAACCTGTATCAAGGTAGTAAGTACAATAGTCTGGTGACTGTTATGGTCACAGGAGAGAAGGATTTTAGTCCCTAACCTGTATCAAGGTAGTAAGTACAACAGTCTGGTAACTGTTCAGATCACAGGAGAGTAGGATTTTAGTCCCTAACCTGTATCAAGGTAGTAAGTACAACAGTCTGGTGACTGTAATGGTCACAGGAGAGTAGGATTTTAGTCCCTAACCTGTATCAAGGTAGTAAGTACAACAGTCTGATAACTGTTATGGTCACAGGAGAGAAGGATTTTAGTCCCTAACCTGTATCACGGTAGTAAGTACAACAGTCTGGTGACTGTTATGGTCACAGGAGAATAGGATTTTAGTCCCTAACCTGTATCAAGGTAGTAAGTACAACAGTCTGGTGACTGTTATGGTCACCGGAGAGAAGGATTTTAGTCCCTAACCTGTATCAAGGTAGTAAGTACAACAGTCTGGTTACTGTTCAGATCACAGGAGAGTAGGATTTTAGTCCCTAACCTGTATCAAGGTAGTAAGTACAACAGTCTGGTGACTGTTATGGTCACAGGAGAGTAGGATATTAGTCCTAACCTGTATCAAGGTAGTAAGTACAACAGTCTGGTGACTGTAATGGTACTTTACACGCCGCCACAACAGGATGGATACAACCCGCTACAGGCTACAAATGTAGCTTGTCGCGCCAATAAACGCCCGTAGTAGCGGCGTCTGAAGACGGGACGACACAGCCGGCTACAGATACCTCTGTATCCGTGCACTGCCCATAAACATATGGCAACATCGCCGATTGTAGCGAGCTGTATCGGCGTGTAAAGAAGGAACAGAAGGGAACTCTGGACACCCGCGATGTAGCTGGAATGTAGCTAAGGCGTGACCCAGGCTCCGGATACCACGCCCCTTCAGCGATCATTGGAGGAAGCTCCTTCGTTGCGATTGGTTGTCGCTGCACAGGGCGGCATATTTAAGAAGCTGACCAGTCACACTACGCAATTGCTCGAGCGTCATGTATTAATCAGCCTCCTGCGCTGGCTGGCCAATCATGGTATTATTGCTTTGTCCTATCAGCGTACGGACGTCTCGTAATCCACAATTGTGGCACGCCTATGTGCTGTCCCTCCTGCCCCAGGTCCGCCCATATTAGCTTGTTATTGCGGTGTGTAAATGAGGTACGCTGAGCTACAGACGGCTAATTGCGACACCCGGCGATGTAGCTAGCTGTAGATGTAGCGTAGCGTAGCGCACCTTGTGGCGGCGTGTAAAGAGGGTGCGGTTCCCGTTGGTAACCGTTCGCCCGTGCTCGTGCACGTGAAGTTGCCGTTGGTATCCATCCTGTTGTGGCGGCGTGTAAAGGTACCATAATGGTCACAGGAGAGTAGGATTTTAGTCCCTAACCTGTATCAAGGTAGTAAGTAAAAACAGTCTGGTAACTGTTCAGATCACAGGAGAGGTAGGATTTAGTCCCTAACCTGTATAAAGATAGTAAGTACAACAGTCTGGTGACTGTAATGGTCACAGGAGAGTAGGATTTTAGTCCCTAAAATGTATCAAGGAAGTAAGTACAACAGTCTGGTGACTGTTATGGTCACAGGAGAGTAGGATTTTAGTCCCTAACCTGTATCAAGGTAGTAAGTACAACAGTCTGGTAACTGTTCAGATCACAGGAGAGTAGGATTTTAGTCCCTAACCTGTATCAAGGTAGTAAGTACAACAGTCTGGTAACTGTTAAGGTCACAGGAGAGTAGGATTTTAGTCCCTAACCTGTATCAAGGTAGTAAGTACAACTAGTCTGGTGACTGTTATGGTCACAGGAGAGATAGGATTTTAGTCCCTAACCTGTATCAAGGTAGTAAGTACAACAGTCTGGTGACTGTTCATGGTCACAGGAGAGTAGGATTTTAGTCCCTAACCTGTATCAAGGTAGTAAGTACAACAGTCTGGTTACTGTCATGATCACAGGAGAGTAGGATTTTAGTCCCTAACCTGTATCAAGGTAGTAAGTACAACAGTCTGGTAACTGTTATGGTCACAGGAGAGTAGGATTTTAGTCCCTAACCTGTATC
Organism: Allobates femoralis; assembly: GCA_033576535.1. NCBI lineage: Eukaryota > Metazoa > Chordata > Amphibia > Anura > Aromobatidae > Allobates > Allobates femoralis. Next base: position 503,693,815 of record JARQOC010000006.1, read on the forward strand.
AAGGTAGTAAGTACAACAGTCTGGTGACTGTTATGGTCACAGGAGAGTAAGGATTTTAGTCCCTAACCTGTATCAAGGTAGTAAGTACAACAGTCTGGTGACTGTTCAGTCACAGGAGAAGTAGGATTTTAGTCCCTAACCTGTATCAAGGTAGTAAGTACAACAGTCTGGTGACTGTAATGGTCACAGAGAGTAGGATTTTAGTCCCTAACTGTATCAAGGTAGTAAGTACAACAGTCTGGTAACTGTTCGATCACAGGAGAGTAGGATTTTAGTCCCTAACCTGTATCAAGGTAGTAAGTACAACATCTGGTGACTGTTATGGTCACAGGAGAGTAGGATTTTAGTCCTAACCTGTATCAAGGTAGTAAGTACAACCAGTCTGGTGACGTTATGGTCACAGGAGAGTAGGATTTTAGTCCCTAACCTGTATCAAGGTAGTAAGTACAACAGTCTGGTGACTGTTCAGGATCACAGGAGAGTAGGATTTTAGTCCTAACCTGTATCAAGGTAGTAAGTACAACAGTCTGGTACTGTATGGTCACAGGAGAGTAGGATTTTAGTCCCTAACCTGTATCAAGGTAGTAAGTACAACAGTCTGGTACTGTTATGGTCACAGGAGAGTAGGATTTTAGTCCCTAACCTGTATCAAGGTAGTAAGTACAACAGTCTGGTGACTGTAGAGGTCACAGGAGAGTAGGATTTTAGTCCCTAACCTGTATCAAGGTAGTAAGTACAACAGTCTGGTAACTGTTCAGATCACAGGAGAGTAGGATTTTAGTCCCTAACCTGTATAAGGTAGTAAGTACAACAGTCTGGTGACTGTAATGGTCACAGGAGAGTAGGATTTTAGTCCCTAACCTGTATCAAGGTAGTAAGTACAACAGTCTGGTGACTGTTATGGTCACAGGAGAGTAGGATTTTAGTCCCTAACCTGTATCAAGGTAGTAAGTACAACAGTCTGGTGACTGTTAATGGTCACAGGAGAGTAGGATTTTAGTCCCTAACCTGTATCAAGGTAGTAAGTACAACAGTCTGGTGACTGTTAGGTCACAGGAGAGTAGGATTTTAGTCCCTAACCTGTATCAAGGTAGTAAGTACAAAGTCTGGTGACTGTTATGATCACAGGAGAGTAGGATTTTAGTCCCTAACCTGTATCAAGGTAGTAAGTACAACAGTCTGGTAACTGTTCAGATCACAGGAGAGTAGGATTTTAGTCCCTAACCTGTATCAAGGTAGTAAGTACAACAGTCTGGTGACTGTAATGGTCACAGGAGAGTAGGATTTTAGTCCCTAACCTGTACAAGGTAGTAAGTACAACAGTCTGGTGACTGTTATGGTCACAGGAGAATAGGATTTTAGTCCCTAACCTGTATCAAGGTAGTAAGTACAACCAGTCTGGTGACAGTTCAACCACAGGAGAGTAGGATTTTAGTCCCTAAGCTGTATCAAGGTAGTAAGTACAACAGTCTGGTGACTGTTGAGTCACAGGAAGTAGGATTTTAGTCCCTAACCTGTATCAAGGTAGTAAGTACAACAGTCTGGTGACTGTAATGGTCACAGGAGAGTAGGATTTTAGTCTCTAACCTGTATCAAGGTAGTAAGTACAACAGTCTGGTAACTGTTCAGATCACAGTAGAGTAGGATTTTAGTCCCTAACCTGTATCAAGGTAGTAAGTACAACAGTCTGGTGACTGTTCAGCTCACAGGAGAATAGGATTTTAGTCCTAACCTGTATCAAGGTAGTAAGTACACCAGTCTGGTGACTGTAATGGTCACAGGAGAGTAGGATTTTAGTCCCTAACCTGTATCAAGCTAGTAAGTACAACAGTCTGTGTACTGTTGAGGTCACAGAAAAGCTTGGATTCCGATCTGGATCACCCTGCCTATATCCTCCTAGATTAGTCCTGAGAAGGACTGTTGTGGTCAGCAGCAGTTTGCAGCCTGCTCGGATCTACCTATGAGGGCCGCAAATCTGTCCCTAAGCAGCAGCAGACACTGTCCCTACACTCACTGTCTGGATGGCTGTGTGCAGAGCACAGCGCGGCCGGGTCTTATAAAGGCTCGGTCACGCTGTGTAGGCCGGCCAATCACTGCAATGCCACAAGTAACAGGGCTGTGGCATTGCAGTGGTCTGCCAGCCAATCCCTGCATGTGGGCTGGCTCTCAAAAGAGCGCCAACATGCAGGGATGAGGACCACGAGCACAGCACGAGTATCGCGAGATTACTCGGTGCTCGCTGAATAGCCCGAGTACGAGTGCGAGTACCGAGCAGCGCAGAGCATACTCGCTCATCACTACACATGAAATGTTTTCTGCTGGTCTGGTCCTGGTTAGTTATAGGCTGTATTCTCATGAATATGAAGTGTCTCGGTGAAATCACTGGTTCCTGGTGTAGTTATAGGCTGTATTCTCATGAATATGAAGTGTCTCAGTGATGTTACTGGTTCCTGGTGTAGTTATAGGCTGTATTCTCATGAATATGCAGTGTCTCAGTGATATCACTGGTTCCTGGTGTATTTATAGGCTGTATTCTCATGAATATGAAGTGTCTCGGTGATGTTCACTGGTTCCTGGTGTAGTTATAGGCTGTATTCTCATGAATATGGAGTATCTCGGTGATTCACATGGTTCCTGGTGTAGTTATAGCTGTATTCTCATGAATATGCAGTGTCTCAGTGATATCACTGGTTCCTGTGTATTTATAGGCTGTATTCTCATGAATATGAAGTGTCTCGTGATGTCACTGGTTCCTGGTGTAGTTATAGGCTGTATTCTCATGAATATGAAGTGTCTCAGTGATGTCACTAGTTCCTGGTGTAGTTATAGGCTGTATTCTCATGAATATGAAGTGTCTCAGTGATGTCACTGGTTCCTGGTGTAGGTATAGGCTGTATTCTCATGATATGAAGTGTCTCAGTGATGTCACTGGTTCCTGGTGTGGTTATAGGCTGTATTCTCATGAATATGAAGTGTCTCAGTGATGTCACTGGTTCCTGGTGTAGTTATAGGCTGTATTCTCATGAATATGAAGTGTCTCAGTGATGTCACTGGTTCCTGGTGTAGTTATAGGCTGTATTCTCATGAATATTAAGTGTCTCAGTGATGTCACTGGTTCCTGGTGTAGTTATAGGCTATATTCTCATGAATATATAGTGTCTCAGTGATGTCACTGGTTCATGGTGTAGTTATAGGCTCTATTCTCATGAATATGAAGTGTCTCAGTGATATCACTGATTCCTGGTGTAGTTATAGGCTGTATTCTCATGAATATGAAGTTCTCGGTGATGTCACTGGTTCCTGGTGTAGTTATAGGCTGTATTCTCATGAATATGAAGTGTCTCAGTGATGTCACTGGTTCCTGGTGTAGTTATAGGCTGTATTCTCATGATATGAAGTGTCTCGTGATGTCACTGGTTCCTGGTGTAGTTATAGGCTGTATTCTCATGATAATGAAGTGTCTCAGTGATGTCACTGGTTCCTGGTGTAGTTATAGGCTGTATTCTCATGAATATGAAGTATCTCGGTGATATCACTGGTTCCTGGTGTAGTTATAGGTTGTATTCTCATGAATATGAAGTGTCTTAGTGATGTCACTGGTTCCTGGTGTAGTTATAGGCTGTATTCTCATGAATATGAAGTGTCTTGGTGATGTCACTGATTCCTGGTGTAGTTATAGGCTGTATTCTCATGAATATGAAGTATCTCGGTGATATCACTGGTTCCTGGTGTAGTTATAGGTTGTATTCTCATGAATATGAAGTGTCTTAGTGATGTCACTGGTTCCTGGTGTAGTTATAGCTGTATTCTCATGAATATGAAGTATCTCGGTGATATCACTGGTTCCTGGTGTAGTTATAGGTTGTATTCTCATGAATATGAAGTGTCTTAGTGATGTCACTGGTTCCTGGTGTAGTTATAGGCTGTATTCTCATGAATATGAAGTGTCTTAGTGATGTCACTAGTTCCTGGTGTAGTTATAGGCTGTATTCTCATGACTATGAAGTGTCTCAGTGATGTCACTGGTTCCTGGTGTAGTTATAGGCTGTATTCTCATGAATATGAAGTGTCTTAGTGATGTCACTAGTTCCTGGTGTAGTTATAGGCTGTATTCTCATGACTATGAAGTGTCTCAGTGATGTCACTGGTTCCTGGTGTAGTTATAGGCTGTATTCTCATGACTATGAAGTGTCTCAGTGATGTCACTGGTTCCTGGTGTAGTTATAGGCTGTATTCTCATGAATATGAAGTGTCTCAGTGATGTTACTGGTTCCTGGTGTAGTTATAGGCTGTATTCTCATGAATATGAAGTGTCTCGGTGATGTCACTCGTTCCTGGTGTAGTTATAGGCTATATTCTCATGAATATGAAGTGTCGAGGTGATGTCACTGGTTCCTGGTGTAGTTATAGGCTGTATTCTCATGAATATGAAGTGTCACAGTGATGTCACTGGTTCCTGGTGTAGTTATAGGCTGTATTCTCACGAATATGAAGTGTCTCAGTGATATCACTGGTTCCTGGTGTAGTTATAGGCTGTATTCTCATGAATATGAAGTGCCTTGGTGATGTCACTGGTTCCTGGTGTAGTTATAGGCTGTATTCTCATGAATATGAAGTGTCTCGGTGATGTCACTGGTTCCTGGTGTAGTTATAGGCTGTATTCTCATGAATATGAAGTGTCTCAGTGATGTCACTGGTTCATGGTGTAGTTATAGGCTGTATTCTCATGAATATGAAGTGTCTCAGTGATATCACTGGTTCCTGGTGTAGTTATAGGCTGTATTCTCATGAATATGAAGTGTCTCAGTGATATCACTGGTTCCTGGTGTAGTTATAGGCTGTATTCTCATGAATATGAAGTGTCTCAGTGATATCACTGGTTCCTGGTGTAGTTATAGGCTGTATTCTCAGGAATATGAAGTGTCTTGGTTATGTCACTGGTTCCTGGTGTTGTTATAGGCTGTATTCTCATGAATATAAAGTGTCTCAGTGATGTTTTACAGATTAATAGTGGATAGTTGGAGGTACTAAACTTAGTTACTAAGCCAAGGCACTGCTTTGCCCCAGCTACACAGAGTCTTTCAGAATGTGAACATGTTAGACAATGAAGTTGAGTGGGGAATAGAAGAAAATAATGAAATTTGGTTATTTTTTAATATTAAACAAGGGTCAATTGATTCAAAACCAAATCCCATTGTGAAGCTTTTTTCCGTTTCACATTTTATTGTTGCACACCTACACAGCAGAGGTGAGCGAGCGCTGGATATGTAATTACACTTAAGTGGGGTTAATAGGTTTCTATGGTAACGGAACTCACTGGGAATTCCAGAAGACAGTGGTAAAAATACCGATTACTGGGGGGATTCTTTATTGTTGTGATGAAAACCCACCAAGCACTGTACAGGATGGTGATGTCCCCCCACGTCACGTGCCCGGGCTCTCGCTGAGATGGCAGGCTAATTATAGAAACCGAATCAATGGGATTTAATTGGAGCCTATTTGTTTCATGTCATTGTATCCATGGGAAAATAAAGAAGCAAAAAGGAAACAGAAAAAGAATGTTCCAACCAAAAAGGATAGAACGATATATCACATCAATGTCTTGGGTGTTTTCTGTACTTGCTGGTCAGTTTTGTCTCAGGTGCAACTAGTTTGTGACCACTCCCCTTCACTTTAAACAGTCACTGTCCTTTCTTCTGATGCCGATTATAGATTCATTCTGTTCTGATCACCTTGGAGGATGAAGTCTTCAGTAGCCTCTGGAGTTCTGCTGTTGGAGCTGTGTCACCTGCAGTCCTGGTGTTTGGCTGCAGCATTGAAGTTTGTAGTTTATTCATTTGTCTGTGTGATGGTGTGATATGGTAGCTGGGCATCATTTTGTCTATGTTTATATTTTTACTCATTTTAGCAATGTTGCCTTGTTGCAATGTGTATTCTCTGTCTGCTCTAGAGCCATAATTACATTACAGAAGGTCTGATAATTGAATCAGCTCAGTTATCATCTGCAGCCTGGATGTGTCCATACCACTGGATGACATTTCCTGACTGTCCATTCATGACCTCTCTACTCTGGAAATATCTCCCTGTCTAGAGTATTAATTACATTACAGAAGGTCTGATAATTGAATTAGCTAAGGCATCATCTGCAGCCTGGATGTGTCCATACCTCTGGATGGCATTTCCTGACTGTCCATTCATGACCCCTCTGGTCTGGAAATCTCCCCCTGTCTAGAGTCTTAATTACATTACAGAAGGTCTAATAAATTGGATCAGCTCAGTTATCATCTGCAGCCTGGAGGTGTCCATACCTCTGGATGACATTTCCTGACCGTCCATTCATGACCCCTCTGGTCTGTAAATCTCCCCCTGTCTAGAGTCTTAATTACATTACAGAAGGTCTGAATCAGCTCAGTTACTATATTTATCCATACTTCTGGATGGCAGTTCCTGACTGTCCATTCATGTTTCCTCTGCTCTGTAAATCCCCCCTTGTCTAGAGTCTTAATTACATTACAGAAGGTCTGATAGTTGAATCAGCTCAGGTATCATCTGCAGCCTGGAGGTGCCCATACCTCTGGATGGCATTTCCTGATTGTCCATTCATGACCCCTCTGGTCTGGAAATTTCCCCCTGTCTAGAGTATTAATTACATTACAGAAGGTCTGATAATTGAATCAGCTCAGGTATCAGCTGCAGCCTGGAGGTGTCCATGGACCTCTGGATGACATTTCCTGACTGTCCATTCATGTTTCCTCTACTCTGTAAATCTCCCCCTGTCTAGAGCCATAATTACATTACAGAAGGTCTGATAATTGAATCAGCTCAGGTATCATCTGCAGCCTGGAGGTATCCATACTTCTGGATGGCATTTCCTGACTGTCCATTCATGACCCCTCTGGTCTGGAAATCTCCCCCTGTCTAGAGTATTAATTACATTACAGAAGGTCTGATAATTGAATCAGCTCAGTTATCATCTGCAGCCTGGATGTGTACATACCTCTGGATGACATTTCCTGACTGTCCATTCATATCCCCTCTTCTCTCCAAATGCTGCATATCTCCCCCTGTCATGTCTTAATCCCTGAGGCCCTATTCCCAAGTCTGGGGGACCTAAAAGCCATTCAACCTGTCTGCCTACCCCTGGATATAAGTAAGGGGTTGGAGGAAGACAGAGAATTCAGTAAGATAGATCCTTTGTGGGATGCTGATGCTAAGGCCAGCACCCCCGAGAGAGTTGGAGAAAACCCTGATTACCCTGGAAAAAATTGCTGGAGGAGCCCTATACGGAGAAGAAGTATTTGGAGCCACATGGCCATATCGACCTCTAAATCTCTAAGTGGAGGATTGTGACTCATATCCCGGGACAGTTATCCCATTACTGGACTGTATCTGTGTTCCTGGACTATTTTACCTTCTGTGTGGTGGATTGTTTTATGGGTATTTCGGTTTGCATGTAATAAAGGTTCTTGGGTTGGCCAGTCATCTTGTTTGTGACACCAGAGTAGGACCCCGTGACGGTCTCCCAGTTGGATTTCCTTCCCCTGTGTTGTGTTTTTTGTAGAGGCGAGGCTAGCATCCTTTACGGCTAGAGCCCTAACCACGGTTAGATCAGGGTGAGACAATACCTAGACATGTGACAGCAGTGGGTGGAAGGACCCATATGGGGACGTTAGGGAGCACATGGTTTAGCTTCATATAAGTGTCAGGAGGTGATCCACCTCTCTATCGTCAGGGTCTTCCTTCTACACCTTTCGTGACATCGTCCCTGTGTTGACCGCATGTTAGGCATCCGTACTCCCTAGTGTGACATTATTATTGGCCCCAAATTATTTTTTAATGGACTCTACATGGCTCAGGCTGATCTAGAATATATTGTAGCAAACTCTAGACAGGGGGAGATTTCCAGACCAGAGGGAACATGAATGGACAGTCAGGAAATGTCATCCAAAGGTGTGGACACCTCCAGGCTGCAGCTCAGACCTGATCTAGAATATATTGTAGCAAATTGCGTATCTACTGGCCTCCTCTCATGCTCAGGCTCAGCCATAACCAAGATAGCCCTCCCGGATAGGTTTTCTTGAGCGAAGGACAAATCCATGGTCTTCAAATAGGCTTGTAAGTTATATTTCGAGCTCCGTCCTCGTTCCTCAGGGAGGGATGAACAGTGAGTGGGGATTGTAGTCTCCCTTCTTCCGGGAGATCCCCCGTCCTGACCCTTCTCTCTGCCGTCTTTGCGGTTGCGTCTCCCTTGCTGAGTCTAAATTCCGTGGCCTCCAACAGGGGCCGCGACCGGCTGAGGAGTACAGCTCAGATTGTCGTAGATGGGCCACCCAATGAAATGATCCTGCTCTTTGGAGTCATTTTTGTCAGGGGTTGTCATGTAGGCTCAGAGACTCTCTGGCCCAAAATGATACTGTGGAGTCATTGGAAGACACCATGACCCTTGCTGTCAGGGTGGATACATACCTCAAGGAGAGATCTATGGTGACCCTACCCCAGGTTGTTCTCCCTGGGGAGGAAGTCCTTCAGATGCAGGTTGATGAACCCATGAAGTTGGGGGTGCCTCCCCTCATACTAGGTCACCTGTGGTTCACCGTGAGAAAGGGGCATGTTTCTTAAGGGTCATTATATTGGGATTTGTCCATCCACCCCAAAAATGTATCACCATTTAAAAAGCTGTGTTCCCCTGGTCTGTTGGGGGATACGACCAGGGTGTGTACATTTCCTCCATATATACGTCTCAGTTCACCATTTCAGCGGAGGGGGTGATTGGTGCAAAATCTGAGACAATGTCCAGTTGTGGATAGTGGAGCAGGAGCCAACATGGTAGATTCCTGCCTTGCTCTGACTCAGGATCTTTCTTGTATGGCACTAGCAAGATCCATTCTTATTCTGGTCATCGATTCTGCTTCTTTCAGCCAGAAGAGTTTTTCCCAAGGCGTGCATAATGGGAATGTCATGAACATGGTATAGCGGATAAGGGAATGGGAAGCAGAATGGCAAGGTAAACTGTGTAGCTCGTCTTACCCTATAGACTGGGGTCCCTAGCTGACCCTGTACCCAGAGGTACCTCTGATGGTGAGGAAGTCAGGGCCACCACCCTTTCCCTACTCCTCAACTAGCCCTGTGCTAACACCCTTTTACCTCCACCCATGGACCAAGATACACAGCAACTGCCAAAAATAAGGAAAAACACCAAGAAGCTTCAGCACTAAGTGCACACACGTCTTCACAGCTTGCGGTCTTGAAGAGACTAAAACTCTATCAGCGACATCTGCTGGTGGAAGAAAGAACTATTTAGAGGCCAGTGGCGTGGTCCCCTGACAAACCCAAATCTTCCTATCTGCAGAGCCGCATAACAGCAACACAGCACATGGGCGTACCCAGCGTGGGGCAGGGGGGGGCAGGTGCCCCCCCCAAGAGGCTGCCCCGGGTGAGCGCATCTACTGTAGTACTGTCACTACTGTGACTGTGACATGACAGCGGCACCCCGGGTGAATGCGGCACTGTGCGCACCCCACCTGGCACCTATTGTACTATAGTACTGTGACTGTCACACTGACATGACAGCGGCACAGAGGCACAGTGCGCCGCCCGTGAGTGACATGGGGGCCGGCGGGGCGGCGGGCCGGCAGCTGCAGCGGCCAGCAGGCAGGGCAGGGCGCAGGGTGGATAATCACATCGCCGGGCGCCCTCAGCAGCCTCAGACACAGACAGTGTCTGCCGAATGCAGATCAGCTCGGCAGGCACTGTCTGGCAGGCCAGCAGGGGGACTGCACTGAGTGCTGAGGCTGAGTCCCAGGCTGCGGCTGCGGTGCAAGCTGGAGTGGGGTCCATCTGAGGACACTGCTGGCCTGGCCTGGTGTGGAGGGAGGCAGGAGCCAAGGCGATGGAGCTCAAGGCGAGCTACAAGTGAAGACAGAGTGAGTGAAGAGTCAGAGACAAGACATCACAAGAGGACAACTGACTGTTAAAAAATAGATCATGTAAGTAAAAAAAGTGATGTGGGGGGTTGGGGTGATGGGAGCCCAGAGGGTTGTATATGGGAGCCTTATGTGGGGGCTGTGCGCTGTATATGAGATGACATGTACTCCCATCTCATATACAGCCCTGGCCCCTGCCCCCCATAGGCTCCCATATCATATACAGCATCCCTATAGGGCTCCTACATCATTCATATATATGACCCCTAAAGGGCTCCCATTATTGGAGCCCTATGGTGGGGGCTGTATATGACATGGGAGCCCTATGGGGCTATATGTGATATGGGAGCCCTATGGGGCATTAGGGGGGCTGTGTAGGATATGGGACTCCCATATCATATACAGCCCCCCCATAAGGCTGCCATATCGTATACAGCCCACCACATAGGGCTCCCGTATCATATACAACCCCCCATAGGGCTCTCATGATGGCAGCCCTATGGAGGGGCTGTATATGATACAGGAGCCCTATGAGGGGGCTAAATATGATTTGGGTGCCCTATGGCGGTGTTATATATGATATGGGAGCCCTATAAGGGGGCTGTATATGATATGGGAGCTCTAAGGGGGGCTGTATATGAGATAAGAGCCCTATGGGACATTGGGGGGGGGGGGCTGTATATGAGAGATGGAACTTCCATCTCATATACAGCCCCCCCATAGGGCTCCCATGTCATATACAGCCCCCGGCCCCCATAGGGCTCCCCAGTGGCGTAACAAGTCTGATGGGCACAGGTGCGCAATTTAGGCCCCCCACCTTCCGCGTGCATGTTGGTCAGATGTATGGGCCCCATGTAACATTCTAAATCCTATACTCACAAATTGACCCCTCTCCCCCTTCATTATGTGTTAATGTCCCTTATCCTGCTGTATATGGTCCTTCTCCTGGAATATGTCCCCTATCATGGTTTATATGGTCCTCCTCCTCTGCCACCATAGTCCTCCAATTATTATAATGCATCCCCACATTCCTCCATACATTACAATGTATTCCCATAGTCCTCTATGTATTATAATGCATCCCATAGTCCCCCATTCATAAGGTACCCCCATAGTCATCCAATTATCATAATGCAACCCCACTATCCTCTATATAGTATAATGTAGCCTCGTATGCCTCCATACATTATAATGCACCTCCATACAGTATAATGCACTCCCATAGTTCTCCATATAGTATAATTCACCCCCATAATTCTCCATATAGTATAATTCATCCATAGTCCTCTATACAGTATAATGCACCATCAATAGTACTCCATATAGTAAAATGCATCCCCATAGTTCTCCATATAGCCCTCCATACAGTATAATGCACCCTCACAGTCCTGTGTTTAGTATAGTACAGCCTTCCATATAGCACAGTACAGCCTCATAATTCTCCATACAGTATAATGCAGCAACGGTGAGCCAACACCTTTTCCCCCCCCATACTCCTCTGGCCAGCGTGTACTCCTTAAAAAAAATCTTTACTTACCTCTCCTGGTTCCACCGCAGCTTCCCAAAACTGAAGCCACAGGAGGAGGCGGTGACGCCGAGAGTTGCACAGTGTAACGCATAAAAGCAGGAAGTGCCGCCTAGTCCACACTAGGAGTAGATTGTGCTTCCTGCTTTTTATTCGTTCCACTGTGCAACACACGGCATCACCACTGTGGTAAGAGGAAGCGCAGGGGGGCGGCAGTGGATAGCAGGAGGCTCAGTGAAACACACGGGACCCTTAGCGGCCCGTGTGCTGCTGCGCAGTGATGGTACGAGAAGCGGGCGCAACCTGAACGACCATGGCTTGCCCCCCCCTAGTTTTGATCCTGGGTACACCCATGACACAGCATCTACACATTAACCCTGAATGTGCCAAAGGAAATTAACTCCCATTAAAACTACAGAGAGCTTTACACATAGACTGCAACAGTCAAAACGTGACAGTGAACTTGTGCATAGGGTCTCTTCACGAGGAGCTCCTGTCCTGACATGTCTTGGAAGGTCTGCCCACTCATCTTCCTTGGCTGAAGAATCACAACCCGGTGATTGATTGGTGGTCTGGAGGAGTTGTCATTTGGGGCAGCTTTTCTGAAGACAATTGCCGGCTTGGTAAAATCTACACCCTCTTTTTTGTCTGAGCTGGCTAAGGTGCTGCCAGAGAAAAGGGGCAATACTCCACTCTCATTTTGGGTAAATACTGGTGTGATGGTGGATATGGTGGGTTATATTTTACTGCATTTTACAAGTGTTGTTCCTATACTGTGTATTCAGCCATTCCCCACTTCCTATGTACTCATTACATTCCAGAGAGTCTTATGATTGAATTACTGGGGACATAGCCTTACGTTGTCATTCTAGTCCTCTGCCTGCCAATGCATGTACTTGCCCCCCGGAGTGTGTCAATAGCCCTAGTTTTGGATATTGGGAGGTGGTTGGGGGAGGAGAGGGAGTAGGATTTGAGTCTTTCTGAGGAGAAGCAGTGCGATTTCAGTCTGTGTGTGGGACGCTGAGTTGAGACCAGCTCCACAAAGGGATTTAGAGAAACCTGATTTACCTGGATTGTTTTTATGGATTTTTATGTTTTTCAAGGAATAAAGGTTCTTGGGCTGTGCACACATCTCTCGCTCTGTTGATTGTGGGATACCGGAGAAGGACCCTGTGACAACTAGGTCTTGGTACCCCCCCCACCCCCCTCCAGGAGAGGTGGTTGAAGGGGGATGGTTGTTCCCACTTAGTGTCCTGTTCCTGGTGGAGGGGTTTGAAGGCACAGGGTGATGTTTCTGATATCCTTCTGGGGGTGTTCACCTTCTTCTACTAACAAACGAATGCCTGGCAATGAATGTTCAGGTCCAGACCTGTGTGTGAATGAGTACATATGGGTGTTCTCTAGAAACATCAGGTGGAAGCATTCATCTGGAGCTCTGGGCACTAGGGTTATCCGTCTGTATAGAGTGGTGGCCATTCTTAACCCTTTGACCTTTCATCTGGAGCTCTGGGCACTAGGGTTATCCGTCTGTATAGAGTGGTGGCCATTCTTAACCCTTTGACCTTTCATATGGAGCTCTGGGCACCAGGGTTATCCATCTGTATAGAGTGGTGGCCATTCTTAACCCTTTGACCTTTCATCTGGAGCTCTGGGCACTAGAGATATCCGTCTGTATAGAGTGGTGGCCATGCTTAACCCTTTGACCTTTCATCTGGAGCTCTGGGCACTAGGGTTATACGTCTGTATAGAGTGGTGGCCATGATTAACCCTTTGACCTTTCATCTTGAGCTCTGGGCACTAGGGTTATCCATCTGTATAGAGTGGTGGCCATTCTTAACCCTTTGGCCTTTCATCTTGAGCTCTGGCCACTAGGGTTATCCATCTGTATAGAGTGGTGGCCATTCTTAACCCTTTGGCCTTTCATCTTGAGCTCTGGCCACTAGAGTTATCCATCTGTATAGAGTGGTGGCCATTCTTAACCCTTTGACCTTTCATCTTGAGCTCTGGCCACTAGAGTTATCCATCTGTATAGAGTGGTGGCCATTCTTAACCTTTTGGCCTTTCATCTTGAGCTCTGGCCACTAGGGTTATCCATCTGTATAGAGTGGTGGCCATTCTTAACCCTTTGGCCTTTCATCTTGAGCTCTGGCCACTAGAGTTATCCATCTGTATAGAGTGGTGGCCATTCTTAACCCTTTGGCCTTTCATCTTGAGCTCTGGCCACTAGGGTTATCCATCTGTATAGAGTGGTGGCCATTCTTAACCCTTTAACCTTTCATCTGGAGCTCTGGGGACTAGGGTTATCCATCTGTATAGAGTGGTGGCCATTCTTAACCCTTTGACCTTTCATATGGAGCTCTGAGCATTAGAGTTATCTGTCTGTATAGAGTGGTGGCCTTTCTTAACCCTTTGACCTTTCATCTGGAGCTCTGGGCACTAGGGTTATGCATCTGTATAGAGTGGTGGTCATTCTTAACCCTTTGACCTTTCATATGGAGCTCTGGGCACCAGGGTTATCCATCTGTATAGAGTGGTGGCCATTCTTAACCCTTTGGCCTTTCATCTTGAGCTCTGGCCACTAGGGTTATCCATCTGTATAGAGTGGTGGCCATTCTTAACCCTTTGGCCTTTCATCTTGAGCTCTGGCCACTAGGGTTATCCATCTGTATAGAGTGGTGGCCATTCTTAACCTTTTGACCTTTCATCTGGAGCTGCCCCCAAAACTGAATGTCCATATAGTGAACCACAGGTCGTAGCTCTGGAGATTTGTCGTGTCTCCGGACCCTACTTTATTGCCATTGCGTTTCTAAAGACCTCGAAGGTCATGTGACTATAGAGGTGAACACAAATGAGTTAGTGCGTCCCTTTAAGTATGGTCTTGAGGGTCCTGAGGTCCCTAATAGAGAGGGGGTACCTTTCACAGGTGTCTCCCATCCTTGGGAAACTGGTAACAGCTCTGGGATCTGAGCTTCACATTAATCAGTTAATGACTCTTTCCTCCCTGGTGGTTCCATCTCAGGTGCAGCCGGTTTGTGACCACACCCATTCGCTTTAAATAAGCTGTATGCTGTGCGCCATATCTATTGTGGTATTGGGTGCTGTTACATAATCCTCTTTGCTTTATAAGTAAAAATCTCTCTCTTTTCTTTTAGATTCCATGTATTGATATTCCATTCGGTTTCCTTACAAGATAAGCCTCGTGTTCCCCGGTAGAGCGAGTCTTGTGTGGTATGTTTATCAAATGTTTTCCTTGACGAGTAAGATTTCCTAACAATCAGCGCTGACAATGTAATTACATATTCTCCTCGGTTTCCGGTATCCGACTGATTGATTGTTTGATATACACAATTCCGAGGATAGATGTTCTTGTTTAGAAGGAGCGAGGGGAAATTTCTCAGTCGGGAAATATTCTGCACAGAAATGAAGGGTTCCTGGTTTGGCGTTTTGCATCGGGCGAGCGTCATATTTCATTGTCTCATTTTTGATTTGGGGATTGGCGGTAAAGACCTTCAGAAGACGCCGAACATTACGGAGCAAGATAGGGATGTGCACGGGAATTGAGCATTTTTATTTAAATGACATCCGCAGAGTCTTGTTAATAAAATCCCAGGGAAACCAATCATCTCAAAATGGGGAAAATATATCAAAATCTAGAATATCATAACCAAGTCTGTGACTGCAAAGATAATAAATATATAAAATATCTTTTCAGTTTAGAATAGTAAAATTACATAGATGTGCCCCATGTAGGGATCACACAAGATCCGACAATTCACGCTCAAGAGTTGCCAAGACTTAGAGTTAGTGGTTGTCATAGAAATGGATGAAGAAATCCAATAAATACTAATTGATTTACATGATATGTATTCTAGGTTCATGTCCCGTGGGTGGGAAGTCAAATAAGTTGGATGAATAGAATATTGGTATAGCGATCATCATGGATTGGAAGGACTCAATGTTAGACATTGTTGGGTAGATGTACTGTAACAAAGTTGGGTGGTTATCGTTCAGTTGGGTAGACTACGTATCGGTAGGTTGTCATCATTTTATCACATCACCATCAAATGTTCTAACATTGTTTGGACATCTTATAATTTGGTCATTGGCATGATGTTCGATCTATCTGATGAATGATACATTGTTTGATGGACCTCATGTTGCTTGGTGGATGACAAATTGTTGGGTGGATGACCTACTGTTGAGTGGTCATCATGTGGTTGGGTGAAATGTATATTTTTAGGAGAACATCATATGCTCCAGAGGCATATGTTGTTGGGGAAATGTTGAATTATTGTGTGGACATCATAAAATGGTAAATTACTTATTGTCAGGTTGCCCTCATGTTGGATGGACCTTATATATTAGGGTCAATAGAATATTATTAGTTTGTCATCATATCGTTGGGTGAATGTCATGTGGACCTCATGTAGTTTGGTTGATGGCATCTTGTTAGGTAGTCATCATATCATTGTGTGGACCTCATGTAGTGGCGTTGATGGCATATTGTTGGTTGCATGACATACTGTGGGGTTGTCATCATGTAATTAAGCCAATGGCAGGTGGTTAAGTTCAGCTGGGGGATGATGTTCTTAGTTAGTCATATGGGTGGGAAGTCAAATAGTTGGATGAATAGAATATTGGCATAGCAATAGTCATTGATTGGAAGGACTCAATGTTAGGCATTGTTGGGTAGATGTACTGTAATAAAAGTTGGATGGACATCCTACAGTTGGGTAGAATGCATATCGGTAAGTTGTCATCATTTTATCAAATCACCATCAAATGTTGTAACATTGTTTAGACATCTCATAATTTGGCCATTGGCATGTTGTTAGATCTATCTGATGAATGATACATTGTTTGATGGACCTCATGTTGTTTGGTAGATGACAAATTGTTGGGTGGATGACCTATTGTTGAGTGATCATCATGTGGATGGGTGAAATGTATAATTTTAGGAGAACATCATATGCTCAGGTGGCCATTATATTGTTGGGTAAATGTTGAATTATTGTGTGGACACCATCAAATGGTAAACTACACATTGCCAGGTAAGTCCTAAGGTTGGTGGATGGACCTAGTATACTAGGGTTGAGGGCACATTTGTTGGTTTGTCATCATACCGTTCGGTGAATGTCATGTGGACCTTATGTAGTTGGGTTGATGGCATCTTGTTAGGTAGTCATCATATCATTGTGTGGACCTCTCATAATTGGGTTGATGGCATATTATTAGGTGGATGACATACTGTGGGGTTGTCATCATGTAATTAAGCCAATGGCATGTCATTAAATTCGTCTGGGGGATGACATTCTTAGTTAGTCATATGGGTGGGAAGTCAAATAATTGGATAAATAGAATGTTGGTATATTGATAATCCTGGATTGGAAGGACTCAATGTTAGGCATTGTTGGGTATATGTACTGTAACGAATTTGGATGGACATCATGCAGTTAGGTAGACTACGTATCGGTAAGTTGTCATCATTTTATCAAATGACCATCAAATGTTGTAACATTGTTTAGACATCTCATAATTTGGCCATTGGCATGTTGTTAGATCTATCTGATGAATGATAAATTGCTTGATGGACCTTGTTGTTCTGTGGATGACAAATTTTTGGGTGGATGACCTATTGTTGAGTGGTCATCATGTGGTTGGGTGAATGGTATGTTTTTAAGAGAACATCGTAGGCTTAGGTGGCCATTACATTGTTGGGTAACGGTTGTATTATGTGTGGACATCATGGTAAAATACACATTGCTAGATTGCCCTAAGGTTGTTGGATGGACCTATTATACAAAGGTTGATGGCACATTGTTGGTTTGTCATCATATCGTTGGGTGAATGTCATGTGGACCTTATGTAGTTGGGTTGATGGCATCTTGTTCGGTAGTCATCATATCATTGTGTGGACCTCATGTAGGTGCGTTGATGACATATTGTTGGGTGGATGACATACTGTATGTAATTAAGCCAATGGCATATGGTTAAGTTCATCTGGGGGATGACCTAGTTAGTCATATGGGTGGGAAGTTAAATAGTTGGATGAATACAATATTGGTATATCGATCATCATGGATTGGAAGGACTCAATGTTCTGCATTGTTGGGTAGATGTACTGTAATAAAGATGGATGGACATTGTGCAGTTGGGTAGAATGCATATTGGTGGGTTGTCATCATTTTATCAAATTACCATCAAGTGTACTAATATTGTTTGGACATCTTATAATTTGGCTGTTGGTATGTGGTTAGATTTACCTGATGGAGGATAAATTGTTAGGTTGACCTCATGTTGTTTGGTGAATGACAAATTGTTGGGTGGATGCCCTATTGGTGGGTGGTCATCATCATGTGATTATGGTAAATGGTATATGTTTAGGAGAACATTGTATGCTCAGGTGGCCATTATATTGTTGGGTAAATGTTGAATTAATGTGTGGACATCATCAAATGGTAAACTACATTTATAATTTTGTGGACCTCATGTAGTTGAGTGGATTACATATTGTTGGATGGCATATTGTTGCGTGGATGATATATCATTGGGTATTAATCATTTGATTGAGTGAATGTCATGTAGTAGCGCATGGCAACAAAATGGAACAATGTGTCAATGATTTCACTGCAACCAGTGAATTGCAAGCAATATATCTCTGTGTGTAAAGGTACCTTTAGTCATCATCTTGTTAGGTGCACCTCATATAGATGGGTTAATGGCATATTTTTATGTAGTCTCATATCATTGGGTGGACCTCATGTAGTTGAGTGGATGATATTTTTGGATGGCATATTGTTGGGTGGATGACTTATCATTGGGTTGTCATCATGTAATTAATCAGATGGCATGTGGTTACGTTTGTCTGGGGTATAACATATTCTACGTAAGTCATCATCTTGTTGGGTGGAGCTCATGTAGTTGGGCTGATGGCATATTGTTGGGTGAACCTCATGTTGTTGGATTGATGGCATGTTATTAAGTAAGCATTATATCATTGGGTGGAACTCATGTACTTGAGCGGATGACATATTTTTGGATGACATATTTTTGGATGACATATTTTTGGATGGCATATTGTTTGGTGGATGACAACTTTTTGGCTGAATGACCTATTGTTGTCAGGTCATCATGTGGTTGGATGGATGGTGTATTTTTAGAAGAATATCTTAGGCTTAGGTGGCCATTATATTGTTGGGTAAAGGTTGTACATTGTGTGGACATCATCAAATGGTAAATTACACATTGTTAGGTTGCTCTCATGTTGTTGTATGGACCTCATATACTAGGACTGAGGGCATATTGTTGGGTGGATGACATATTGTTGAGTCGTCATCATGTAATTAAGTGAATGGCATGTGGTTAAGTTCGTCTGGGGGATGACATTCTTAGTTAGTTATCATCTTGTTGGGTGGACCTCATGTAGTTGGATTAATGGCATATTGTTGTTTCATCATCATATCTTTGGGTGAATGTCATATTGTTAGGTAGTCATCACATCATCGGGTGGACCTCATGTAGTTGAGTGGATGACATTTTTGGATGGCATATTGTTGGGTGGATGACTTATTGTTGGGTTGTCATCATTGTAATTAAGAAAATGGCATGTGGATAGGTTTGTCTAGGGGATGACATATTCTAAGTAAGTCATCATCTTGTTGGGTGAAGCTCATGTAGTTGGGTTGATGACATATTGTGAAGTAGTCATCATATCAAGGCTGGACCTTGTGGAGTTGAGTGGATGACATATTTTTGGATGGCATATTATTGGGTTGTCATCATGTAATTGAGTGAATGAGATGTGGTTAAGTTTGTCTGGGGGATAACCTATTCTTAGCTAGTCATCATCTCGTTGGGTTGACCTAATGTAGTTGGGTTGATGGCATATTGTTGATTTATCCTCATATTGTTGTGTGAATGTCACGTTGTTAAGTAGTCATCACCTTGTTGGGTGGATCTCATATAGTTAATAAAGAAATGTTCAGCTCACCCCAGTGGGCAAGATAGGACTGAAGTCACCTTATGCCGGAAAGTGTTCGTCTTTGCTCGCCACCATCCCTCCCGCCAACCGCGTATGATAAAGAGACTTCTCAGTTTACAAAGCTGTGAAAGGTAATCATGACTTGAGGATGTCACAGTAGAAATGTCGGCAGCCTTTCGGCCTAACAAGCTGAAAGTCTCATCCACCGGTGATGAATCCCTGGGCGAGATCGTCGATAACTGCACAACTGCAAGAGACCGGTAGAAATCCACATAGAAGGAAGTCAGTATAAAGAGAAAGCAGAGGTAATAATAATATAACATTTATAGTTTATCTATTTTGTCATCTTCATATGATATTTGATAGATAGATAGGTAGATAGATAGATAGATAGATAGATAGATGAATAGATAGATAGATAGATAGATAGATAGATAGATAGATAGATAGATACATCAACGATAGATCAATTGATGGGTTATGGAAACTGTGGCATATCACCAATGGAGGAAGACCATACAGCCACTATGGGGCCCATGAGTCATAAGGGACCTGATGCCAACACTGACACCTGGCCCCCCACCGCCCGACAGAGCACTGTC
The DNA here is from genome assembly GCA_033576535.1 of Allobates femoralis. Lineage (NCBI taxonomy): Eukaryota > Metazoa > Chordata > Amphibia > Anura > Aromobatidae > Allobates > Allobates femoralis. Next base: position 503,713,846 of record JARQOC010000006.1, read on the forward strand.
AACATCATCAACATCACGGATGCCGATATAGTTGAAAGCAGTGATGACAGAGGAGCGCTCCGTTTTCCGCGCATTCTTTCATCATTCTGCCGTTGGGTCTTACATGGGAGAGCTCAATGCAGCGGCTGCAATGACTTCACTGCATCAAGACTATAGGGGGTGCATTATACTATATGGAGGACTAAGGGGTGCATTATACTTTGTAATAGATTATGGGGTGCATTATACTATATGTAGTACTATGGGGTGTATCATACTATATGGATGACTATGGGATGCATTATACTATATGGAGGACTATGGGGTGTATTACACTTTATGGAGGACAATGGGGGCATTATACTATATGGAGGACTATGGAGGTGCTTTATATTATAAGGATGACTATGGGGGTGCATTATACTATATGAAGTACTATGGGGTGCATTATACTATAAGGAAGACTATTGGGGTGCATTATAATATATGGAGGACTATGGAGGTGCTTTCTATTATAAGGAGGACTATGGGGGTGCATTATACTATATGGGGACTATGGGGTGCATTATACTATATGAAGGACTATGGAGGTGCTTTATATTATAAGGAGGACTATGGGGTGCATTATACTATATGAAGTAATATGTGGTGCATTATACTATACGGAAGGTTATGGGGGTGCATTATAATATATGGAGGACTATGGAGGTGCTTTCTATTATAAGGAGGACTATGGGGGTGCATTATACTATATGGAGGACTATGGGGTGCATTATACAATATGGAAGATTATGGGGGTGCATTATACTGTATGGAGGACTATGGTGGTGCATTATATCATATGGGGGACTATGGATGTTACATAGATAAGAAATGGATAGATAGATGATTGACAGATAAATAGATGATGGATGGCATTGGGTGGGTAGAACATTAACCAGCGTCTTGTTCTGCATGGCTCCGCACCTCCTCTTCTGTACAGTTTGGCAGGGAGCTGTAATTTCTCTTTACTTAATCTATTTATGTCCTTTTTTTCCCATTATTGAGAAACAACATGTTTCCATTGTCACCCGGCACCGGCAGCGTATCCATCAGGAAGCCTGGAGGAATCTTCGTAGCGCTCATTAGATCCACTGCTTTATTGTTGCCGTCGACTCGTAAAGTATTACATCAATAAATCATAGAGAAGTTATCCTGCGAGAAGCCGAAGGACGAAAGAAGCAAAAGACAGAAATGGGCACAAGACGGGCAGAATTCTCACCTGCGATTAGGCAAATCCAACTTCAAAACCCTCCACACCGCGGGGAAACAAGAGTTTGGGAGATGAGTCGCCTAAATTCCAAAAATGATTTTTCTTCTATTTCGTAAATTAGTTTTTTAATTTGATCCACACATTTCTTAATTGTTTATGTCAAAAAGCAACGTGCGCCGTCGGAACCAATGATGCTTTTTTAATTATTCTAATTTTTCTGAATTGAAAAATAAAGCAAAATTGCAAGTTTGAGTCTTGTTTTTCGGATTATAAAAGCACTTTACAATTTTACCCATTTAATAAGATGAAACATACCCTTTACTTAAAGGAATATGGCTGCAGGACCCCGTATAAGGTGCCATAGTTTGCGGGTGCATAAATCTGCACAGTGGCTGTTGATAAACTGCTTCGAAGCCAGACACCACCTAGTAAAGAAACTCAATGCAAACAGTGACTAAGGGGTGTTGTGCATAGGGCCTTAACAGACTTGACATTTCAGATCCCCTCTATCATTGGGTGAGGGTCCCAGAGGTCAGCTCCACACCAGAGATCCTGTGGATCATCGGTTTAGCTCCTGCTTGCAATTGTAAAGGTTTCACATTTTTACAGACTTTTCAGACTTGACATTTCAGAGCTGTCTCGCACATTGGGTAAAGGTCCCAGAGGTCAGACCCTCCCCAATCAGAGATGCTGTGGATGATAGGTTTAGCTCCTGCCTGCAACTGTAAAGGTTGTGGGTTCATGTTTTTGTTGCACTCCAGGGCCCGTGGGTTACTTGGAACCGGGCTGTTTAACACTTCTGGGGAGTCACAGGGGTCGAGAACTGATTTCCGTGACCCTGGGTTCAGTTGTAAAAGGAGTTCTTGGCTTGAATAGGGAAAAGGGTGGTTTGAAAGGTAATTATTCGTAACACCACCTGTGGTTTGTGGCTATAGGTAGCCACCACTGCTGCAGAACCTCTGGGATGATGGATGGGCAACTGGGATGTAGTGGTTCCCCATGGGCGGAGCAGGTATGAGTGGGTGACTGGTACCTTGTCCTGGACCCTTGTCCGGCTGCTATCTCGGGTATACGCCAAGTGTGTGAGCTACAGCTCCTATGAAGCTCGTAGCCTCCGGTTCAGTGATAGCCGTGTTCAGGTCCGGTCCCTGTTTCTTTCCACAACCCCTCCATCTGGTGGTATCAGTCACCGATTCGGGTGCACAGGCCAACTCACCTCCGCCGGTGCTTCTAGGGCTTTTAGGCTCTCTGGACTCGACTTCTCCAAGCTCTGCACACTAGCTGTTCTCTTGTTGTTACTTCCAGCATCTCAACTGAAACTAATCTCTGTCATTGTTGTTCTCCACCCACACTTCTCTACCCTTGTTGTTCCACTGGGCCCTCCCCCCGTGGTTTTGTGCCCAGGGTCCCCTGGGTCTTAAGTGTGTGTTGTGTGGTGTTGAGGACTCCCCTTACCATCCCTCACCTTCTGACTACTGGAGGATCACCCTGGGTTTAGTGCAGTACCCCTCGAGGCATCCTGCCAGTGGGCACCACATTTTAACAGACCTTTCAGACTTGACATTACATAACCCCCTCTATCATTAGGGGAGAGTCACAGAGGTCAGCCCGCACCAGAGATCCTGTGGATCATTGGTTTAGCTCCTGCTTGCAACTGTAGAGTTTGTGAGTTCACATTTTAGACCTTGACATTTAAGAGCCGCCTCTCACATTGCGTAAGGGTCCCAGATGTCAGACCCTCACCAATCGGAGATCCTAAGGATGATAGGTTGTGGGTTTACATTTTTACAGACCTTTCAGATTTGACATTTTAGAGCCCACTCTCACAATGGGTCAAACCTTCACCAATCACCTAACTGGCAGAATGGGTTAATTTTTATTGTTTAGGATAACCCTTTAATTCAATTAAAGTAAAAAGTTTGGTCTCTGAGGCTTGAACCTACAAACTCTATAATTGCAGGCAGGAGCTAAACCTATGAGCTATAAATCTGCTGTTGCGCTCTTGGCTTAGCTCCTGCCTGTAATTGTAGAGGTTGTCGGTTCACACTTTTCAGTCCTTTTCAGACCTGACATTTCACATTGGGAGAGGGTTCCAATCACAATCTTTCACACTATCTTTTTTATTATTATTATTATTATTATTATTTTTTTTTATTGAGTGCCATTGATTCCATGGTGCTGTACATGAGAAGGGGTTACATACAAACAAGTTAAATATACAATGAACAAACTAACAGTGACAGACCGATACAGAGGGGAGAGAGGAGCCTGCCCTTGCGGGCTCACATTCTACAGGGCAGTGGGGAGGGAGACAGTAGGTTGGGTCTGCTCTGGTGGTGGTGGAGCGCCAGGTCTGATGGTGGAGCGCCGGGTCCAGTGGTGGTGGAGCGCCGGGACCAGTGGTGGTGGAGCACCGGGTCCAGTGGTGGTGGAGCGCCGGGACCAGTGGTGGTGGAGCACCGGGTCCAGTGGTGGTGGAGCACTGGGTCCAGTGGTGGTGAGCTGGCACTGTGGTCATTGCAGGCTGTAGGCTGTTCTGAAGAGATGGGTTTTCAAGTTTCGCTTGAAGGTTCCAAATGTTGGGGCAGTCTGACGTTTTGGGGTGCAGAATTCCAGAGAATGGGGGATGGTCGGGCGAAGACTTGCAGACGGTTAGATGAGGAACGTACAAGTGTGGAGGAGAGAAGGAGGTCTTGGGAGGATCGAAGATTACGAGTTGGATAATATCGGGAGATTAGCTCAGAGATATATGGGGGGGATAGATTGTGGACGGCTTTGTCAGTCAATGTTAGTAGTTTGAATTGGATACGCTGGTGAATTGGGAGCCAGTGGAGGGATTTGCAGAGGGGAGAAGTGGAGGAATAGAAAGGAGAGAGGTGGATTAGTCGGGCAGCAGAGTAAAGGACAGATTGGAGAGGTGCAAGAGTGTTAGCAGGGAGGCCACAGAGGAGGAGGTTGCAGTAGTTGAGACGGGAGATGATGAGGACATGCACTAGTAGTTTAGTAGATTGAGGGCTGAGGAAGGGACGGATTCTGGCAATGTTTTTGAGTTGGAGGCGGCAGGAGGTGGTGAGAGCTGGGATGTGTGGTCTGAAGGATAAGGCAGAGTCATGGGTTACTCCGAGACAGCGGACTTCAGGTACAGGGCAAAGTGTGATGACATTTATTGTGATAGATCAGGTAAGGGAGGTGTGCGAGATGGGGGAAAGATGAGGAGTTCAGTTTTGTCTACATTGAGTTTTAGGAAGCGACAGGAGGAAAAGGAGGAGGATATGGCTGATAGACACTCCAGGATTCTGGACAGGAGAGAGGAGACGTCTGGGCCAGAGAGGTAGATCTGAGTGTCATCAGCGTACGGTAGATACTGGAAGCCATGGGACTTTATGAGTTGTCCTAGGCCAAGAGTATAGATGGCAAAAAGAAGGGGTCCCAGGACAGAGCCTTGAGGGACCCCAACAGAGAGGGGATGGGGTGAGGAGGTCGTGTGGGAGTGGGAGATACTAAATGTGCGGTTGGAAAGGTAGGAGGAGATCCAGGAGAGGGTAAGGTCAGTGATACCAGTGGAAGAGAGGATCTGTAGTAGGAGGCAGTGGTCGACTGTGTCGAATGCAGAGGACAGGTCAAGAAGGAGGAGGATGGAGAAATGTCTGTTAGCTTTGGCGGTAAGTAGGTCGTTAGTAATTTTGGTTAAGGCGGTTTCGGTGGAGTGGTGGGGCCGGAAGCCAGATTGAAGGTTGTCAAAGAGAGCGTTGGATGAGAGGTGGGAGGAAAGTACAGTGCGGACATGCTTTTCGAGTAGTTTGGAGGCGAACGGGAGCAGCGATATCGGGCGGTAGCTGGATGTAGAGGTCAGGTCAAGGGATGGCTTCTTTAAGATAGGTGTGGGTTTAAGAGGTGGTGGGTTCTGACTTGATATGTCAGAGCCCAATCTCATGTCGGGTGAGTGTTCCAGTGTTCAGACCCTCACTATCACATGCTTTCTCCCTATCTGGCAGATAAGGGTTAACTTTTATTGTTTAAGATAAACCTTTTAACTCAACTATAGTACAAATAACTTTTTCAGGAGTGTCTCTGGGATGTGAACTCACAACCAGTTCAATTGTAGGCAGAAGCTGAACTAATGAGCTACAGTATCTGCTCAATAGCAGATCCTAGCTTTAGCTCCTGCCTGGCATTATAAAGGTTGTGGGTTCAAGTCCAACTGAGAATCACAAATAAAGTAAGATAAAAACAAGAAGACAGCTGATAAGTAAAAGGCAAAAATTCACCAGTTCCTTTAGCTTATAGGTTTAGCTCCTGCCTGCAATTATAGAGGTTATGGGTTCAAGTCCCAGAAAGAATCAGAATAAAAGTAAAATTAAAGCTGATATAGTATCATTTTAGATATTAATAGTTCTTTAAATGACATCACATTCTATTTTTCGCTACTTTTCCCATTTTTTCTTATTTCTTATATGTGGAAAACAACATATTTTGATGATAGAGGTAAATTGCTAGAATTAAAAAAAAACTAATTAATTGAACAAATATGCAATGAACGGGAAGAATTAGAAATAATTCGGTAAAAAAGACAACTAATTCTCGACATTGGTCCGCCGTCCCCTGAAGTAGTTCACACACATATATATATATAGTCAACATTCCCTTAAGGATATTAACAATTAGTGTCATCCTCCAGTGAGCGCACTTCTTGGACAAGTCTATTTCGCGATGTGTCCTGATGAGTGATGACCCGTTCTCTATAGCTCCGGGGTAGAAGATCCTATCGGCAGGTCATCTCATTTGTTGACCATATGTGATGGCAGGTGAAGAGAACGAGTTACGAAACCTCCATTTTCAAAAATTGTAAACTGGGACAAACTATTTGAGGTTAGGATAACCCCCGAGGCCAGGTTACGCCGCAGCCGCGCTCCAAATAGAGTGAGGCAGCAACAGGAAGAATTCTTTCTATTATTACCTTATTTCTCGACAGATATAGAGATAATGCAATCACCTTGGTCTTTGCTTTATTTTTTGGGTGCTCCGATGTAGATCTAAAATGCCAAAATTGTGACCTATCAATTGTCTGTTGAATATGACCATTAACAGGCCCCAAAAAAAGGGAAAATCAGGGGCACAGTAAGACAAAGATATTGACTACTGACAGGTATAACCGGGACATGTGAGATGGACAGCAATGAACTGGACTTCAACCTACTTGGATCAAAAATCACTTAAGATGCAGCAACAACACCGGTAGTCAATAGGAGAAAAGCTATGGGCAAATCAACAATGAAGTCACTGGACGAGGTCTTCACATCAAGGAACATTTCACTGGGGATGAAGACACGGCACATACATAGTCTGGTCTGTTCTGTAGGACAATATTAATGCCAAAGAAGACAAAGATATTGATTACTGTCAGGTATGACCGAGATATCTTTGAGATGGACGTTGTAAAGGACTTCAACCTGCTCGGATCAATGATCACTCAAGATGCAGGAACGACACCGGAAGTCAATAGGAGAAGAGATATGGTCAAATTCATAATGAAGTCACTAAAAGAGGTCTTCACATTGAGGAACATTTCACTGGTGATGAAGACACGGCTCGTACATAGTCTGGTCTATTCTGTAGGACAATGTGGATGCTAAAGAAGACAAAGATATTAATTACGGCCAGGTATGACCGGGAACCTTTGAGATGGATGTTGTAAAGGACTTCACCCTACCTGGTCAATGATCACTCAAGATGCAGAAACAACACCGGAAGTCAATAGGAGAAGAGCTATGGTCAAATCCATAATGACATCACTGGACGAGGTCTTCACATCAAGCAACATTTCACTGGTGATAAAGACACGGCTTGTACATAGCCTGGTCTTTTCTATAGGAAAATATGGATGCCAAAGAAGACAAGGATATTGATTACTGCCAGGTATGACCGAGATATCTTTGAGATGGGCGTTGTAAAGGACTTCAACCTACTCGGGTCAATGATCACTCAAGATGCAGGAACGACACCGGAAGTCAATAGGAGAAGAGATATGGTCAAATTCATAATGAAGTCACTAAAAGAGGTCTTCACATCAAGGAACATTTCACTGGTGATGAAGACACAGCTCGTAGATAGTCTGGTCTGTTCTGTAGGACAATGTGGATGCTAAAGAAGACAAAGATATTGATTACGGCCAGGTATGACCGGGAACCTTTGAGATGGATGTTGTAGAGGACTTCACCCTACCTGGTCAATGATCACTCAAGATGCAGGAACAACACCGGAAGTCAATAGGAGAAGAGCTATGGTCAAATCCATAATGACGTCACTGGACGAGGTCTTCACATCGAGGAACATTTCACTGGTGATGAAGACACAGCTCGTAGATAGTCTAGTCTGTTCTGTAGGACAATATGGATGCTAAAGTAGGCAAAGATATTGATTATGGCCAGGTATGACCGAGATATCTTTGAGATGGGCGTTGTAAAGAACTTCAACCTACTCGGGTCAATGATCACTCAAGATGCAGAACGACACCGGAAGTCAATAGGAGAAGAGCTATGGTCAAATCCATAATGAAGTCACTGGACGAGGTCTTCACATCAAGCAACATTTCACTGGTGATGAAGACACAGCTCGTAGATAGTCTGGTCTGTTCTGTAGGACAATGAGGATGCTAAGAAGACAAAGATATTGATTACGGCCAGGTATGACCGGGAACCTTTGAGATGGATGTTGTAGAGGACTTCACCCTACCTGGTCAATGATCACTCAAGATGCAGCAACAACACCGGAAGTCAATAGGAGAAGAGCTATGGTCAAATCCATAATGAAGTCACTGGACGAGGTCTTCACATCAAGCAACATTTCACTGGTGATGAAGACACAGCTCGTAGATAGTCTAGTCTGTTCTGTAGGACAATGTGGATGCTAAAGAAGACAAAGATATTGATTACGGCCAGGTATGACCAGGAACCTTTGAGATGGATGTTGTAAAGGACTTCACCCTACCTGGTCAATGATCACTCAAGATGCAGCAACAACACCGGAAGTCAATAGGAGAAGAGCTATGGTCAAATCCATAATGAAGTCACTGGACGAGGTCTTCACATCAAGCAACATTTCACTGGTGATGAAGACACGGCTTGTACATAGTCTGGTCTTTTCTATAGGAAAATATGGATGCCAAAGAAGATAAATATATTGACTAATGTCAGGTATGACCTGGACACATGTGAGATAAATGTTGTAAAGGACTTCACCCTACTCAGATCAATCATCACTCAAGATACAGCAATGACACCGGAAGTCAATATGATAAAAGCCAGGGGCAAATCAACAATGAAGTCACTAGATATGGTCTTCACATCAAGGAATTTTTTACTGGGTATGAAGACACACCTAGTAGATAGCTTGGCCTGTTCTGTAGGACACTATAAATGCCAAAGAAGACAAAGATATTGACTACTGCCAGGTATGACCGGGACATCTTTGAGATGGACGTTGTAAAGGACTTCAACCTACTCGGGTCAATTATCACTCAAGATGCAGTCACAACTCTGGAAGTCAATAGGAGAAAAGCTATGGGCAAATCATCAATGAAGTCACTGGGCGAGGTCTTTATATCGAGGAGCATTTCACTGGTGATGAAGACACGGCTTGTACAAAGGCTGGTACATAGGCTCAGCTCAGAGTATGCAAATAGCGCGCGCCGCTATTCTGATTGGTTGCCACGCTGAACACGGCGACCAATGAGAGAAGCTGCATTCAAATCGTGCGCCAAGCCGCAGTACTCTTCTGATTGGTTGCCGCGGCGACCAATCAGAGAAGTAGCGCAGGTTGCCGCGCGGTTTGAATTCTGCGTCTTTGATTGGTCGCCGCGGTCAACCAATCAGAAGAGTACGGCGGCTTGGCAAGCGGTTTGAACGCAAACCCCATCCTTGCAGCCTCCTCCATCCCCTCAGCCTCCTCTGTCCTCACAGCCTCCTTCATCCCCTCAGCTTCCCCATCCTCATAGCCTCCTCCATCCTCACAGCCTACTCCATTCCTTCAGCCGTCCCATCCTCACAGCCTCCTCCAGCCCCTCAGCCTCCTCCATCCACACAGCCTCCTCCATCCTCACTGCCTCCTCCATCCTCACTGCCTCCTCCATCCCCTCAGCCTCCCCATCCTCACAGCCTCCCGATCCTCACAGCCTCCTCCATCCTTACAGCCTCCTCCATCCCCTCAGCCCCCTCCATCCTCACAGCCTCCCCATACTCATAGCCTCCTCCATTCTCACAGCCTCCCCATCCCCTCAGCCTCCTCCATCCCCTCAGCCTCCTCCATCCCCTTAGCCTCCTCCATCCTCACAGCCTCCTCCAACCCCTCAGCCTCTCCATCCTCACAGCCTCCTCCATCCCATCAGCCTCCTCCATCCTCAGAGCCTCCTCTAACCCCTCAGCCTCCCTATCCTCACAGCTTCCCCATCCTTACAGCCTCCTCCATCCCCTCAGCCCCCTCCATCCTCACAGCCTCCCCATACTCATAGCTTCCTCCATTCTCACAGCCTCCCCATCCCCTCAGCCTCCTCCATCCCCTCAGCCTCCTCCATCCCCTTAGCCTCCTCCATCCTCACAGCCTCCTCCAACCCCTCAGCCTCTCCATCCTCACAGCCTCCTCCATCCCATCAGCCTCCTCCATCCTCAGAGCCTCGTCTAACCCCTCAGCCTCCCCATCCTCACAGCTTCCCCATCCTCACAGCCTCCTCCACCCTCACAGCCTCCCCATCCTCACAGCCTTCCCATCCTTTCAGCCTCCTCCATCCCCTCAGCCTCCTCCATCCCCTTAGCCTCCTCCAACCCCTCAGCCTCACCATCCTCACAGCCTCCTCCATCCCATCAGCCTCCTCCATCCTCAGAGCCTCCTCCAACCCCTCAGCCTCCCCATCCTCACAGCCTCCCCATCCTCACAGCCTCCTCCACCCTCACAGCCTCCCCATCCTCACAGCCTTCCCATCCTTTCAGCCTCCTCCATCCCCTCAGCCTCCTCCATCCTCACAGTCTCCCCATTCTCACAGCCTCCTCATTCTCACTCCTTACTCCTGTCTATTAGGTCTGTCATTCAGTGTCACGAACTTCACTCCTGTCTACAAGGCTGTCAGTCAGTGTGACACACTTCACTCCTGTCTACAAGGCTGTCAGTCAGTGTCACAAACTTCACTCCTGTTTACAAGGCTGTCAGTCAGTGTCACGGAATTTACTCTTGTCTACAAGGCTGTCAGTCTGTGTGACATCCTTCACTTCTGTCTACAAGGCTGTCAGTCAGTGTGATGAACTTTACTCCTGGCTATAAGGCTGTCAGTCAGTGTGACACACTTCACTCCTGTATATAAGGCTGTCAGTCAGTGTGACGCACTTCACTCCTGTCTATAAGGCTGTCAGTCAGTGTAACGCACTTCACTCCTGTCTATAAGGCTGTCAGTCAGTGTGACGCAGTTAACTCCTGTCCATAAGGCTGTCAGTCAGTGTCATGATCTTTACTCCTGTCTACAAAGCTGTCAGTCAGTGTGACGCAGTTCACTCCTGTCTACAAGGCTGTCAGTCAGTGTGATGCAGTTCACTCCTGTCTACAAGGTTGTCAGTCAGTGTGACGTCCTTCACTCCGGTCTACAAAGCTGTCAGTCAGTGTGACGCACTTCACTCCTGTATATAAGGCTGTCAGTCAGTGTGACGCACTTCACTCTTGTCTACAAGGCTGTCAGTCAGTGTGACGCACTTCACTCCTGTATATAAGGCTGTCAGTCAGTGTGACGCACTTCACTCCTGTCTATAAGGCTGTCAGTGTGATGCAGTTTACTCCTGTCTACAAGGCTGTCAGTCAGTGTGACGCAGTTCACTCCTGTCTACAAGGCTGTCAGTCAGTGTGATGCAGTTCACTCCTGTCTATAAGGTCTGTCAGTCAGTGTGATGTCCTTCACTCCTGTCTACAAGGCTGTCAGTCAGTGTGACGTCCTTCACTCCTGTCTACAAGGCTGTCAGTCAGTGTGACGTCCTTCACTCCTGTCTACAAGGCTGTCAGTCAGTGTGATGAACTTTACTCCTGGCTATAAGGCTGTCAGTCAGTGTGACACACTTCACTCCTGTATATAAGGCTGTCAGTCAGTGTGACACACTTCACTCCTGTATATAAGGCTGTCAGTCAGTGTAACGCACTTCACTCCTGTATATAAGGCTGTCAGTCAGTGTGACGCAGTTAACTCCTGTCTATAAGGCTGTCAGTCAGTGTAACGCACTTCACTCCTGTCTATAAGGCTGTCAGTCAGTGTGACGCAGTTAACTCCTGTCCATAAGGCTGTCAGTCAGTGTCATGATCTTTACTCCTGTCTACAAGGCTGTCAGTCAGTGTGACGTCCTTCACTCCTGTCTACAAAGCTGTCAGTCAGTGTGACACAGTTCACTCCTGTCTAGAAGGCTGTCAGTCAGTGTGACACAGTTCACTCCTGTCTACAAGGCTGTCAGCCAGTGTGATGCAGTTCACTCCTGTCTACAAGGTTGTCAGTCAGTGTGACGTCCTTCACTCCTGTCTACAAGGCTGTCAGTCAGTGTGACGCACTTCACTCCTGTATATAAGGCTGTCAGTCAGTGTGACGCACTTCACTCTTGTCTACAAGGCTGTCAGTCAGTGTGACGCACTTCACTCCTGTATATAAGGCTGTCAGTCAGTGTGACGCACTTCACTCCTGTCTATAAGGCTGTCAGTCAGTGTGCTGCAGTTTACTCCTGTCTACAAGGCTGTCAGTCAGTGTGACGCAGTTCACTCCTGTCTATAAGGTCTGTCAGTCAGTGTGACGTCCTTCACTCCTGTCTACAAGGCTGTCAGTCAGTGTGACGTCCTTCACTCCTGTCTACAAGGCTGTCAGTCAGTGTGACGCAGTTCACTCCTGTCTATAAGGTCTGTCAGTCAGTGTGACGTCCTTCACTCCTGTCTACAAGGCTGTCAGTCAGTGTGACGTCCTTCACTCCTGTCTACAAGGCTGTCAGTCAGTGTGACGCAGTTCACTCCTGTCTACAAGGCTGTCAGTCAGTGTGACGCAGTTCACTCCTGTCTACAAGGCTGTCAGTCAGTGTGACGCACTTCACTCCTGTCTACAAAGTATTCTAGAATACCCGATGCGTTAGAATCGGACCACCATCTAGTATATATATATGCATATACATACTGTATCTATCTGTATATATTTATATATATATATATATATATATATATATATATATATATACATACAGTACCTACAAGTAGTATTCAACCCCTGCAGATTTAGGTGGTTTGATAAGATGCAAATAAGTTAGAGCCTTCAAACTGCAAACGAGAGTAGGATTTATTAACAGAAGCATAAATCTTACAAAGCAAAAAGTTATGTTGCTCAGTTGAATTTTAATAAATTTTAAACATAAAAGTGTGGGTCAATTATTATTCAACCCCTAGGTTTAATATTTTGTGGAATAACCCTTGTTTGCAATTACAGCTAATAATGGTCTTTTATAAGACCTGATCAGGCCGGCACAGGTCTCTGGAGTTATCTTGGCCCACTCCTCCATGCAGATCTTCTCCAAGTTATCTAGGTTCTTTGGGTGTCTCATGTGGACTTTAATCTTGAGCTCCTTCTACAAGTTTTCAATTGGGTTAAGGTCAGGAGACTGACTAGGCTACTCCAACACCTTGATTTTTTCCCTCTTGAACCAGGCCTTGGTTTTCTTGGCTGTGTGCTTTGGGTCGTTGTCTTGTTGGAAGATGAAATTACGACCCATCTTAAGATCCTTGATGGAGGAGCGGAGGTTCTTGGCCAAAATCTCCAGGTAGGCCGTGCTATCCATCTTCCCATGGATGCGGACCAGATGGCCAGGCCCCTTGGCTGAGAAACAGCCCCACAGCATGATGCTGCCACCACCATGCTTGACTGTAGGGATGGTATTCTTGGGATCGTATGCAGTGCCATCCAGTCTCCAAACGTCAAGTGTGTGGTTGGCACCAAAGATCTCGATCTTGGTCTCATCAGACCATAGAACCTTGAACCAGTCTGTCTCAGAGTCCTCCAAGTGATCATGAGCAAACTGTAGACGAGCCTTGACATGACGCTTTGAAAGTAAAGGTACCTTACGGGCTCGTCTGGAACGGAGACCATTGCAGTGGAGTACGTTACTTATGGTATTGACTGAAACCAATGTCCCCACTGCCATGAGATCTTCCCGGAGCTCCTTCCTTGTTGTCCTTGGGTTAGCCTTGACTCTTCGGACAAGCCTGGCCTCGGCACGGGAGGAAACTTTCAAAGGCTGTCCAGGCCGTGGAAGGCTAACAGTAGTTCCATAAGCCTTCCACTTCCGGATGATGCTCCCAACAGTGGAGACAGGTAGGCCCAACTCCTTGGAAAGGGTTTTGTACCCCTTGCCAGCCTTGTGACCCTCCACGATCTTGTCTCTGATGGCCTTGGAATGCTCCTTTTGTCTTTCCCATGTTGACCATGTATGAGTGCTGTTCACAAGTTTGGGGAGGGTCTTAAATAGTCAGAAAAGGCTGCAAAAGAGATAATTAATCCACACATGTGAAGCTCATTGTTCTTTGTGCCTGAACTACTTCTTAATACTTTAGGGGGACCAAACAGAATTCTGGTGGTTTGAGGGGTTGAATAATAAATGACCCTCGGAATTCACTTTTAACGCTTTAAAAAAAACAAAAACTTTTTTTTGGCACTGCATTTCCCACTTCCAGGCTGATCTACAGTCCAAATGTCACAAGGCCAAGTTAATTCCGCATGTGTCAACCAGCTAAATCTGCAGGGGGTTGAAGACTACTTGTAGGCACTGTACATATGATTACACATATATAGGCATTCACACACAAATATATATGTATGTGTGTAATCATATATATAGAGTAGTATATATATGTGATTACTCACACAGACACGTGTATATATCTATATTCACACACATATATACACATAATCAATATGCCTACACAAACTGAAAATATATATATGTGCATTTTCGGGAGAGAGGGGGAGGATACTCACCTTCCGACGTCGCTTTCAATGGTTGCCTAGCGACGCTGAATACACAGGGCCGCACTGCGCATGCGCGGGCTGGAAATGACGCGGCCGCCGGCACGGTGTCATGTAAGCAGGAAGAGCGGGGCGGGAAGATTCAAATCTGCACCCCCGCTCTTCAAACCATGATGCCGCCCAGCGAAGCGGGAAGGGGAGGGTGGGGGGCACGGCTCTGGAGACACCGCCCCTCCGTCAGGAGCGCCCCCTCGTCACAGATACTGTAAGTTATTAAACTGATCTATTCAAGCTCTATAAAGCCCCAATAGATCAGACAGGGGTGGTTAGGGACATAGTTAGAGGCTGCAGGGGCAGGTAGTGATAGATGAGGTGACAGGTTCCCTATAAGAGTCAACTGCAGAATCCCCAGCTCACACAATACACGTTCTGCCTCCATTTATTATTTCCTGGATCTTTCTAGTTTTCATTCTCTTCCTCTCCCTCGCTCCTGAGATTTTCATTATCTGTGAGGTTGTGGATCTTCAATATTTTCCTTTTTTAATTTTTGATTTTTTTATTAAAAAAGGGGAAACAAAGAACAATAACCGGGAGCCGTGAGGAGGTGTGAAGAAGAATAGAGAATCCCCCCCTACTAATTGTACTAAAGCAACTGTGAAGTCAGGAAGCCGAACATCTGACTACGACTCCTCAATGGCCCTAAATCTGACCCTGACTCCAACAAAATGGACTCTGACTCCAACTCTAAATCTGACCCTGACTCCAAGAAAATGGACTCTGACTCCAACTCTAAATCTGACCCTGACTCCAAGAAAATGGACACCGACTCCAACTCTAAATCTAACCCTGACTCCAACAAAATGGACTCTGACTCCAACTCTAAATCTAACCCTGACTCCAAGAAAATGGACACCGACTCCAACTCTAAATCTAACCCTGACTCCAACAAAATGGACACCGACTCCAACTCTAAATCTAACCCTGACTCCAACAAAATGGACACCGACTCCAACTCTAAATCTAACCCTGACTCCAACAAAATCAACACCAACTCCAACTCTAAATCTGACCCTGACTCCAACAAAATCAACACCGACTCCAGCTCTAAATCTAACCCTGACTCCAACAAAATTAACACCGACTCCAGCTCTAAATCTAACCCTGACTCCAACAAAATTAACACCGACTCCAGCTCTAAATCTAACCCTGACTCCAACAAAATGGACACCGACTCCAGCTCTAAATCTAACCCTGACTCCAAGAAAATGGACACCGACTCCAACTCTAAATCTAACCCTGACTCCAACAAAATTAACACCGACTCCAGCTCTAAATCTAACCCTGACTCCAAGAAAATGGACACCGACTCCAACTCTAAATCTAACCCTGACTCCAACAAAATTAACACCGACTCCAGCTCTAAATCTAACCCTGACTCCAACAAAATTAACACCGACTCCAGCTCTAAATCTAACCCTGACTCCAACAAAATTAACACCGACTCCAGCTCTAAATCTAACCCTGACTCCAAGAAAATGGACACCGACTCCAACTCTAAATCTAACCCTGACTCCAACAAAATCAACACCGACTCCAGCTCTAAATCTGACCCTGACTCCAAGAAAATGGACATCGGCTCCAACTTTAAATCTGACCCTGACTCCAACAAAATGGACTCCGACTCCAACTCTAAATCTGACCCTGACCCCAACAAAATGGACACCGGCTCCAACTTTAAATCTGACCCTGACTCCAACAAAATGGACTCCGACTCCAACTTTAAATCTAACCCTGACTCCAACAAAATGGACACCGACTCCAACTCTAAATCTAACCCTGACTCCAAGAAAATGGACACCGACTCCTGCTCTAAATCTAACCCTGACTCCAACAAAATGGACACCGACTCCAACTCTAAATCTAACCCTGACTCCAAGAAAATGGACACCGACTCCAACTCTAAATCTAACCCTGACTCCAAGAAAATGGACACCGACTCCAACTCTAAATCTAACCCTGACTCCAACAAAATGGACACCGACTCCAACTCTAAATCTAACCCTGACTCCAACAAAATCAACACCAACTCCAACTCTAAATCTGACCCTGACTCCAAGAAAATGGACACCGACTCCAACTCTAAATCTAACCCTGACTGCAACAAAATGGACACCGACTCCAACTCTAAATTTGACCCTGACTCCAACAAAATGGACACCGACTCCAACTCTAAATCTAACCCTGACTCCAACAAAATCAACACCGACTCCAACTCTAAATCTAACCCTGACTCCAAGAAAATGGACACCGACTCCAACTCTAAATCTAACCCTGACTCCAACAAAATGGACACCGACTCCAACTCTAAATCTAACCCTGACTCCAACAAAATGGACACCGACTCCAACTCTAAATCTAACCCTGACTCCAACAAAATGGACACCGACTCCAACTCTAAATCTGACCCTGACTCCAACAAAATGGACACCGACTCCAACTCTAAATCTGACCCTGACTCCAACAAAATGGACACCGACTCCAACTCTAAATCTGACCCTGACTCCAACAAATTGGACACCGACTCCAACTCTAAATCTGACCCTGACTCCAAGAAAATGGACACCGACTCCAACTCTAAATCTGACCCTGACCCCAACAAAACAGACACCGACTCCAACTCTAAATCTGACCCTGACTCCAACAAAATGGACACCGACTCCAACTCTAAATCTTACCCTGGCTCCAATAAAATGGACACCGACTCCAACTCTAAATCTGACCCTGACTCCAACAAAATGGACACCGACTCCAACTCTATATCTGACCCTGACTCCAACAAAATGGACACCGACTCCAACTCTATATCTGACCCTGACTCCAACAAAACGGACACTGACTCCAACTCTAAATCTGACCCTGACTCCAACAAAATGGACACCGACTCCAACTCTAAATCTGACCCTGACCCCAACAAAATGTACTCCGACTCCAACTCTAAATCTGACCCTGACTCCAAGAAAATGGACACCGACTCCAACTCTAAATCTAACCCTGACTCCAACGAAATGTACTCCGACTCCAACTCTAAATCTGACCTTGACTCCAACAAAATAGACACCGACTCCAACTCTAAATCTGACCCTGACTCCAACAAAACAGACACCGACTCCAACTTTAAATCTGACCCTGACTCCGACTTCACGACGACTCCGACTCCACAGCCCTGGAAGCAAGAATAGAGGACTTTCCCTTTAAAAGTCAACTGCCCAATCTCCCCATGGCCCGGGTCTCACACAATACACGTTCCGTCTCCATGTATTATTTCCTGGTCTTTTCTAGTGTTAATTGTCTTCCTCTCAGTAGGACAATCTTCATACAATCCGTCATTAACTTTTCTCCCACCCGAGAGATTAAGTATAGAAATGATTATTTTATCGATATTTTCGGTATATTTTTGGCTCCAGATTACGGCGCCGTCACGAAAGGGTGAAAGTCGTGTATTTTTGCCGGTTCCTTCTCTCTCTGTCTGTGAAGTGGCGCTCACCTGCGGTGCTCCGGTGACTCACGGCTCTTTGTGCGCGGGATGCAGAGGTGGCGCCCAGTGGGGCTAATGTTCCCGTGAATCACAAAATAAACATTTATTAGAAATTGCCACCTCCACAACATATTAATTACAGAGAATACAATCCCTCTGCAGAGCATGTCGGGTGGTGGAGCTGTGCCCTGTCTAATACCGGAAGCCCGAGACGTGTGGAGGATGAGGAGGAAACTGAAGATGAATCCTTATAATCAGGTTTTTATCCAGTTAATATGTTTCCATTATTAATGCCGATCGGGATTTACTGCTGATGACTGAGGACACGGAGGATTTAATTATAGCGAGACAAATGGGCTAAAACAGGCCAAACTCCAATGTTTATTAAATAAGTAGGTGTAGAACCCGGCGTTACCCTGGGGTAATGCCCATATATGGTTGTAATGCCCATATATGGTAATATCGCCCATATATGGCAATATCAACCATGTATGGTAATGTACATGTGTGTATGTGTCATAGCCGTACCCTCTCCCAGTAGCCACACCCCTTCATAGCCACACCCCCACACACGGCCCCACCCCTTCATAATTCCACCCCACACATAGCCCCACCCCTTTATAATTCCACCCCACACATAGCCCCACCCCTCCATTCCCACATCCCTTTCATAGCTCCATCCCACACATACCCCACCCCTTCATAGCTCCACCCCACACACAGACTCACCCCTCCGATCCCACATCCCTTTCATAGCGCCACCCTACATATAACCCCACCCCTTCATAGCTCCACCCCCACACATAGCTGCACCCCTTCAATCCTACGTCCCTTTCATAGCTCCACTCCACACATAACCTCACCCTTTATAGCTCCACCCTCACACATAGCCGCACCCCTCCAATCCCACATCCCTTTCATTGTGCCACCCACACATAACCCCACCCCTTCATAGCCCTACCCCTCCGGTCCCACATCATTTTCATAGCACCACTCCACACATAACCTCACCCCTTTATAGCTCCACCCTCACACATAGCCCCACCCCTCCAATCCCACATCATTTTCATAGTGCCACCCCACATATAGCCCCACCCCTTCATAGCTCCACCCCCACACATAGCCCCACCCCTCCTGTCCCACATAATTTTCATAGCGAATAGCGCCACCCCTTCATTGATCCACCTTTCCCCATAGTCCCAGGGGCGGGGCTATGTGGAGGCAGGGAAATGTGAAGATGCAGGCTGTGTAGTGGGCATGGCTATGTGAAGGGGCAGGGCTACAGGAGGGGGCGGAGATATGATACATACATACACTACGCTTTATATATAATATATAGATTATTATTGGTAAAAATTGATGTGGAAAATTCTACAAATTTTATTTTTGCTAAATATTCAAAAGTGGAGCTGAAATAAATATTAAAATAATTGACCCAGAGAAGATTTTGGGAGAGGGCATTTAAATAAAGTTTTATATTTTAGTTGTTAAAAAAAATCTTGTAAAAAGTTTGAATTTTTTTACTTTTTATTTCACTTTTATTCATTTCTTTTTTTGTTTAATTTTTATTCTATTTTTTTTGCTCTTCTGTTAGTTCCAGTTTGGGGTTCAATCGCTTTTATTGCATTAATTTGCTGGAGATGCAGCAAAATGGCAATTCTAGCATTTTTTTTTAATCTTTATGGGGGACACAGGAAATGGGGTTAAAGAAACGGACAAAGTCTAAAATGAAGGAGA
Organism: Allobates femoralis; assembly: GCA_033576535.1. NCBI lineage: Eukaryota > Metazoa > Chordata > Amphibia > Anura > Aromobatidae > Allobates > Allobates femoralis. The sequence continues at coordinate 503,733,364 of JARQOC010000006.1, forward strand.
GATGGAGATACCCTATCAATTGTCCCTTTCATAAGAACTGCTTGCCTTTAAATCACCTTATTAATCACCCCTTTATTTAGGCCTCCTGGCCTTCAACTCACTCGATCAATCGTCTCTTTATTTAGGACTTTTGGCCTTCGGCTCACCCAATCAGTCACCCCTTCCTAGTCTTCAACTCACCAAATGGATTATCCCTTTAAGTAGACCTTCTGGTATTCAGCTCACCTGATAGCTAACTCCTTTAATTAGTCATCCTGGCCTTGAGGACACCCGATCAACTGTCCCTTCAAGTGGGCCTCATGGCCTTCGGCTTACCCGACCAATTGTACCTTTAATTAGGCCCTATCCTTCAGCTAGCCCAATCCATCTTCCATTTAAGTAGACCTCCTGGCTTTCCACTCACCCATTTGATTGTCTCTTTAAATATGCCTCATGCCCTTCAGCTCACCCAATCAATCACCCCTTTAATTAGGCCTCCTGGCCTACAGCCCACCTGATCAATTGCCCCTTCAATTAGACATCCTGGCATTCAGGTCATCTCATCAACTTTCCCTTAAAGTAGGCCTCCTATCTTGCAGCTCATCAGATTAGTCACCCCTTTAATTTGGGCCTCCTAGCCTTCAACTCACTTGATCAATCATCCCTTTAATTAGACTTTCTGGCCTTCAGCTCACAAAATTGATCACCCCTTTTATTAGTCATACTAGCCTTCACCTGACCCAATTGATTCACCCCTTAAATAAATATCCTGACCTTCAGCTCACCCGATCGATCTCCCCTTTTATTAGGCCTTCTAACCTTCTGCTCATTTGATTGATTTTCTCTTCCATTAGACCTCTTGGCCTTCAGCTTATTCCTTGAAGTAGATCTGGTCTTGGCTAAGGACCATGTCCCACTGCTCTCCTCAATGATTTCTCCATTCTGTTGACTATGCCTCCTGACCTTCTGCTCACTCGATCAATCGTCCTTTTAAGTAGACCTCTTGGCTTTCCTAGGGACCACAACCCGCTGCTCTGCTCAGGGATTTCTCCATTCTGTTGACTACACCTCCTGACCTTCTGCTCACTCGATCAATCGTCCTTTTAAGTAGACCTCTTGGCTTTCCTAGGGTCCACAACCCGCTGCTCTCTTCAGTGATTTCTCCATTCTGTTTATTAGCCCTGCTGGTCTTCTGCTCACTCGATCAATTATCCCTTTAAGTAGACCTCTTGGACTTGGCCAGGGACCACAACCCACTGCTCTCCTCAGGGATTTCTCCATTATGTTGACTACGCCTCCTGACCTTCTGCTCACTTGATCAATCGTCCTTTTAAGTAGACCTCTTGGCTTTCCTAGGGACCACAACCCGCTGCTCTCCTCGGATTTCTCCATTATGTTGACTACGCCTCCTGACCTTCTGCTCACTCGATCAATCGTCCTTTCAAGTAGACCTCTTGGCTTTCCTAGGGTCCACAACCCGCTGCTCTCTTCAGTAATTTCTCCATTCTGTTTATTAGGCCTGCTGGTCTTCTGCTCACTCGATCAATTATCCCTTTAAGTAGACCTCTTGGACTTGGCCAAGGACCACAACCCACTGCTCTCCTCAGTGATTTCTCCATTCTGTTGATTAGGCCGCCTGGCCTTCTGCTCACTCGATCAATTATCCCTTTAAGTAGGAGAAAAGGAAAAAGGAGAAGAAGCTACATGATGACGATGAGTCCAATGGGTAAAGTGGAAAGATTTGATGCAGGTTTATAGATGTCTTCTAGACAATTGAAATTTACTTATAAGGGCAGTCTAATAAAAAAGAAAATCAATTCAACCTCACCGGTCCACCACTGGCCACAATTCTGGCTCTTAACCGATTTCTGCTGTTCTGTCAGGTCCCTAATCTGTGGGTCCTGTGATGTCCCTCCATGCCTTCCCGCTGCCGCACCCTCCTGACGCATCTCCCCTGCCCCCTCTCACTTATGGGTTGCGGGGGAACGTGCACAGGCAGCGCGCGCTGTAGATTCTCCCGATTTAAAGCGCCAGTGCACCTTTTTTTCAGCTGTCACCTCTCAGACAATCACTGAGAGGTTTCTGTGTATTTAAGACCCTCACTTCCTTGGGGAGGTGCCTGGGCAACTTTGTACTATTGTTCAAACATTGCTGTTCTCAGGTCGTTGAATCAGCACCTGCTCGCTATTGCCTTATATCTGCTTGCTATTAATTCCTGGTGTTTCCTTTTAGCGCTTGGTTTTCCCTTCCTGGTCTTTTGGCTGCCTGGAGTCTCGCCAATCTCATCATTATCCCTGCAGGCTCAGTCGGTACCCTTTGGACCCTTACTTCTGTGATACAGCCTCGTACCATCCTCTGGCTCCCCTTGTCTATCCAGTTTTATGGATCTCTCGCTTCCCCCTCATAGACTTTGTTCCTCCGGAGTTGTCCCTCTGGTCCTGGACTCGTTGCCCTTTGAGTCTCCGAGGTCGTGCCAGGTTAAACCCTATATGAGGGTTTGCTCACCGGTGCTCCCTCGGAGGAGTTTGGTGCCTCGGTCCAGGGGGTCCTCTCTTGTGGGTTCTCCTATTATCTTCAATAATGTTCTTGCATTTCTCTGACATCCTTGTCCGGTTGGTTCCTTGGGTGCTCTGTGGTCTAGTGGATCCACCTTCCACATTACCTTCTCTGGCGTGACATGTTCATACAGCTGGAAGGCCTTGAAGGTGGCCAAGTTGGGACTTGGAGGAGGGCTGTTGCGTCTATAGGGTATTATCAAACCAGAAACTATGGGAACTCTATACTCTCCATCATCTAAGTGTAAATTTCAAAGTTGGTCTCTTCGTCTTTTGGCACTCCTTTGGTGACCAGCACCACCAGCTTTTATACAACCAAGCCTAGCAGTCAAGACATGTCCATTTTACCCCTGTTTAACAGTCAATTGCACATTTTATAGCATAAGGGCAGCATTGGAATTGCAGGGCCACTCAAACACATGACCAAGGAGTGTGGTGACACAAACAGCCTATTCTATGTGTACAGTGTGTATTAATATACATAGGTCCCAAGCAGTATAATATGGTAGTAATCATTAAATCTCTTGCTCTCTGTTAACTCTGTCCCAGTCTACACAGCAAAGCTGACAAGTGAAAGGTAGATATCAAGACGTCTCACCCTACTGTGTCTGCTCTATGGACCCATGTGAAAAACCGAGACCTCAAGTAGTATAACAGAGCTGTATTCTCTCACTAACTCCCTTGTCCAATGTTGACTCTGACCCAGTCTACACAGCAAAGCTGACAAATGAAATGCAGAAAACTAGAATCCTCACCCTACTGTGTCTGCTCTAGGGACCAATATGAAAAATGCAGACCTCCAGTAGAATAACAGAGATGTATTCTATCATTAACTCCGTTGTCCAATGTTGACTCTGTCCAAGTCTACACAGCAAAGCTGAAAGATGAAAGGGAGGAGGCAGGAAATGTCAATGTATTGTGCCTGAACTAGTAGCCAAAAAGAAAAAGTCAGGACCCCATCAGTATAAAGGCAGGTCTCACATGCGGAGGGCAGGCAGACGCAAATACAGTGCAAACGCTGCCATACTGATGTGAACGCAGCAGTGAATCTCCGCATGCGTTCACATCGGTATGGTGCCCGGCCAGCCAATCAGCAGGCTCGGCGGTGGCCGGGAGGAGGAGATCAGCGGTGGAGATCTCCTTCTCCTGGGAGAGATTTCAATGGGATCCGCAGCATTCTCCTGCGCTGTCATGCAGAGGACACTGCGGATCCATTGAGATCGATGCATTGTTTGTGCGCTTGCTGATAAAACGAGCGCACAAGAAATGCAACAGGCTGCGTCCAGAGTGCGCTCGGAGGGTGCACAAATTATGCAAATCCGAACGCAACCGCAACGAAAGCAGCCAAACGCAGGTACCATGCGCTCCTATGTTACACGTAGGAATGCAGTGCGCTTGTGTTTGACTGCGTTCACAAACGCAAATGTGAACCCGGCCCAATAGAGCTGTGTTCTGTCCTTAACTCCCTTGTCCAATGTTGACTCTGTCCCAGTCCACACAGCAAAGCTGAAAGGTGAAGTGTATAAAGCAGTAAATGTCAACCTATTATGCCTGAACTAGTAGCTAAAAAGAAAGAGTCAGAACCCCAGAGTATAACAGAGCGGTAGTATGTCCTTAACTCCCTTTTACTATGTTACTCGAAGCAAAGATCACGAAGCTACGACTTGTCTAAAATCACTGGAGAAGGACATTATGGTAAGAATAGAAGGAACAAGGGGAGGAGAAAGACCAGCAACCTGATGGTTTGATACCATCAATATAACGGCGGAGAAGACCCTGGTGGACCTATCTAGGCTTGGAGAAGATCCTGGTGGACCTATCTATGCTTGGAGAAGACCCTGGTGGACCTATCTAGGCTTGGAGAAGACCCTGGTGGACCTATATAGGCTTGGAGAAGATGATGGTGGACCTATCTAGGGTTAGAGAAGACCCTGGTGGACATATCTTGGCTTGGCAAAGACCATGATGGACTTTACTAGGCTTGGCAAAGACCATGGTGGACATTTCTAGGCTTGTTAAAGACCCTAGTGGTTCGATCTAGAGTTAGAAAAGAAACTGGTGGACCAATCTATGCTTGGAGAAGACCCTTGTGGACATATCTATCGATAAAGAAGACACTGGTAGACCTATCTATCCTTGGAGAAGACCCTGGTGGACCAATCTAGGCTGTAGAAAATGCTGGTGGACCTATCTAGGGTTAGAGAAGACCCTGGTGGACCTATCTAGGCTTGGAGAAGACCCTTGTGGACGTATATAGGGTTAAAGAAAACACTGGTGGACCTATCTATTCTTGGAGAAGACCCTGGTGGACCAATCTAGGCCTGGAGAAAATGCTGGTGGACCTATCTAAGGTTAGAGAAGACCCTGGTGGACGTATCTTGGCTTGGCAAAGACCCTGATGGACTTAACTAGGCTTGGCAAAGACCATGGTGGACATTTCTAGGCTTGTTAAAGGACCTAGTGGTTCGATCTAGAGTTATAAAAGACACTGGTGGACCAATCTATGCTTGTAAAGGATGCTGGTGGATCTATCTAGGCTTGGAGAAGACTCTGGTTGACCTATCTAGGCTTGTAAAGGATGCTGGTGGATCTATCTAGGCTTGGAGAAGACTTTGGTTGACCTATCTAGGCTTGGAAAAGACCCTTGTGGACATATCTATGGATAAAGAAGACACTGGTGGACCTATCTAGGCTTGGAGAAGACCCTGATGGACCTTTCCAGGCTTGGAGAAGACCCTGGTGGACCTATCTAGGATTGGAGAAGACCCTTGTGGACGTATATAGGGTTAAAGAAGACACTGTTAGACCTATCTAAGGAACAAGGGGAGGAGAAAGACCAGCAACCTGATGGTTTGATACCATCAATATAACGGCGGAGAAGACCCTGGTGGACCTATCTAGGCTTGAAGAAGACCCTGGTGGACCTATCTAGGCTTGGAGAAGACCCTGGTGGACCAATCTAGGCCTGGAGAAAATGCTGGTGGACCTATCTAGGGTTAGAGAAGACCCTGGTGGACGTATCTTGGCTTGGCAAAGACCATGGTGGACATTTCTAGGCTTGTTAAAGACACTAGGGGTTTGATCTAGAGTTAGAAAAGACACTGGTGGACCAATCTATGCTTGGAAAAGACCCTGCTGGACCTATCTAGGCTTTGAGAAGACTCTAGTAGACCTGTCTAGGCATGGAGAGGCTAGTGAATCAATCTAGGTTTAGCAAAGAACCTGGCGAACCTATCCAGGCTTGCACAAGACCGTTCTTTCTACAGAGCATTCACCCATCAAGTCTCCATGGCTCAAGATAAAGCTGAAGTCCTATTCACAGCCCAATTTTGCCATTTTCTTTTGACACTTTCCCTTTAATGTGGACTCCTGGCAATAATTGAACATGAGTAACGGAGGCGAAGAGTTTCTGTAATTACAAGACCTGAACTGAGAAGCACAAAGCCCCGGATATATGTCCTGATTATAGAAAGAGATTATATGGATCAAGTAGAGGCAGCGACCAGGACAGGACTGAGCTCATCCGGATGCTCAAGGGTCTCCAGACGCCGCCGTCAGTTCATTTATATGTGCCATCGGATTTAGAGGGATTGTACAGGAGAATACTTCTTGCGTTGGCTGAACCCCGGCAACACTGATGAAGCTTTACGGCGTCTGGTATTATATCGTACATCCTGATCCTGGAAGCAATAAGTTATATCTGGTTCCAGATTTCGGTAGAAAAAGTTCCAAAAAAAGAACTCGGGCTTGCACGACAAAATGACAGACTTCAGCGACACCTTCCAGACTTGTTAAAGAGGTTTGGCAGCAGGTTAGTACAATGGGGGGCTTGGGTTGGCTAAACTATGGTGCAGTCTTAGGAGTCACGCACATGTAGGGTGGGAAACTACAGTCTCTCTGTTGTTACACCTCCACCCATCTGGTTCCTGTATAGACTAGTACTCCAAATGGACAATCCCTAAATGCGCATGTACAGATTTCAATATCCTTAAAGGGGCTGTCTGGGCTTTTTATAAAATCTGTGTGTATCTAGGCTGCAGAATGCTGACAGTTCGTAATTTACATCCTGTTAGCATTTTGCACGGCTACCTAGATATCAGCATTCTGGGTGTGTTGTGAGGTGTCGTTTGGACCTGCTAGGGTTCTGGGACGGGCATTCTGAAGGCTGGGGTGGGCATGCTGAAGGCTGGGGTGGGCATGCTGGAGACTGGGGTGGGCATGCTGAAGACTAGGGCAGGCATGCTGAAGGCTGGGGTGGGCATGCTGGAGACTGGGGTGGGCATGCTGGAGACTGGGGCAGGCATGCTGGGGGCTGGGATGGGCATCCTGGAGACTGGGGCGGGCATACTGGAAATTAGGGCGGACATTCTGAAGACTAGGGTGCATGAATCCGGGGTGGGCATGCTGCAGATTGGAGCAGCCTTACTGGAGACTGGGGTGGGAATGATGGAGACTGGGGTGGGCATACTGGTGGCTGAGGCGGGCATGCTGAAGACTAGAGCGGGTATGCTGGAGACTGAGGCAGGCAAGCTGGCGTCTGGGGCGGGCATGCTGGTGACTGGGTTGGGCATGCTACACTCTAGGGCGGGCATGCTGAAGACTAGAGCGGGTATGCTGGAGATTGGGGTGGGCATGCTGGAGACTGGGGCAAGCATACTGGTGACTGGGATGGGCATGTCGAAGACTAGGGTGGCCATGCCGAAGACTAGGGTGGGCATACTAGGGACTGGGGTGTGCTTATGCTGAAGAGTAGGACGGGTATGATGGAGTCTGGGGTGGGCATGCTGGAGACTGGGGAGGGCATGCTGAAGACTAAAGTGGGTATGCTGGAGACTGAGGCAGGCAAGCTGGCGTCTGGGGCGGGCATGCTGGTGACTGGGTTGGGCATGCTACACTCTAGGGCGGGCATGCTGAAGACTAGAGCGGGTATGCTGGAGATTGGGGTGGGCATGCTGGAGACTGGGGCAGGCATACTGGTGACTGGGATGGGCATGTCGAAGACTAGGGTGGCCATGCCGAAGACTAGGGTGGGCATACTGGGGACTGGGGTGTGCTTATGCTGGAGAGTAGGACGGGTATGATGAAGTCTGGGGTGGGCATGCTGGAGACTGGGGAGGGCATGCTGAAGACTAAAGTGGGTATGCTGGAGACTGGGGCAGGCATGCTGGAGTCTTGGGCGGGCATGCTAGAGACTGGGACAGACATGCTGGAGTCTTTGGCGGGCATGCTGGAGACTGGGGTGGGCATGCAGGAATCTGGGTTGGGCATGCTGGAGACTGGGGTGGGCATGCTAAAGACTAGAGCCGGCAAGCTGGAGAATGGGGCGGGCATGCTGGAGACTGGAACAGGCATGCTGGAGACTGGGGCAGGCATGTTGAAGACTCAGTGTAACATCCAGTTGAGACATATCAACCAGACACCAGACTCCAAAACAACACACCTGTAGACAGGGTGAGTAGCTCTTCCACACACGCAGAATACTGATATCTAGGTAACCATGCAAAATGCTAACATGATGTAAATTACAAACTGTCAGCATTCTGCAGCCTAGATACACACACAGATTTTATTAAAATCCCAGACAGCCCCCTTTAACTGGAGGACTAAGCAATGACTATTGAGGCCTGGCCTTTGATTAGCCATCAAGAGCATTGCATACCTTCTAAGGAACCAGGGGAGAGGTTGCTAAGCTCAACAACTGCAACAGAGCAAGCATAAAGAGAAAACCTATACACTAGTAACTGTAAGGAAGCAGGGACAGAGTGCACCTAACCTGTCCCTCCAGCTACGGATCCCTAGGCTAACCCTTAAAGATGGGAATGCCTGAGTCTCATACCTTGCTAGCCTTCTGAATATGACTTACCTAGATGTCCCCCCTCCAAGGAAGTAAAGGGGCTGGAGAGCAAGGAAACACACAGAGAACCCATGCAAGACAACAGGTATGAAAATGTAACAACACCAAAGCTTAACAACCATGAGCTCTCCCACAGATATAGCGGAATGGAAGGACAATCACAAGTTACAGCTGGAAAGAAGGTTAAGTCAGCCAGCAAGGAAGAGGTCTTACATCAGCAAAACAACACTAAGTGACCTTTACAGAAGACCTGAAATCTAATAAAGGCTAAAACCTCCTGACCCAGGTCCAGAGGTGACATCAGGACATGGCATACTTATGACTTAACTCTGCAAAGAAGGTATAGACATTGCCAGAAGAACTCCCAGTTTGCAAATGGTCTATATAAACTAAACTGTTATGTTCACATGGTAATTCATTTGAAAAAATAGGGCCTCTTTCTAAACTACTGCATCTGACCCAACCGGTTCCTGAACAGACCAAGGTTCCTAGCTGCAAAGTCCCTGGTGGCACCTGAATGGGCTGGAATAACCCTAACTGCAAAACTAGCAAAAGACAATTCAGACCTGGCTTTCTGAATGGTAGTCGAGTATATTTTGTACCTCCATAGGAATTGGAGGGAGATGCAGAGCGCTATAATACTGAATAAGGAGGGCAAGCAGAGATAGAACAGATCAGAAAAAAAGACAAAAGTGAGAAAAAATGAAAGTGCAAGAAAGAATAGACTTCATCTATGGAACTGTTGTCAGGAGAAAAAAGTAGGAAAGATGCAGTAGATGTCATAGCAAAGATGTAAAACCTAGCTGATGTCTATCTGACTGGCATAAATCATTGGCAATATGACTGAAACTCCAAGCAGGAACCACTTAGGAATATAGCCAGCAGCAACTGTCAGCTGGAGAAAGGAGTTGGATACATAGAGTAGATGTGTCAGCAAATATATAAAACCTAGCTGATCACTATCTGACTAGCATAAATCCTTGGCAGTACAATCCACTTAGAAATATAGCCAGAAGAGAAGACTAGCAAAGGAAGGTATAAATATCTGCATTTGCAGGGCAGACTAAATTAATAAATGAAAGCACCTGCTGGTCAAAAAAGAATGAAAAAAAAGTAAAACATAATCAGCACTTGGACAGGGGCAGAGCTGATCAAAGAGCAAAAAGAAAGAAGCCGATCACACAGTATGACTGGAACTCCAAGCAGAATTCACTTAGGAATATAGCCAACAGGAACTATTGGCTGGAAAAAGGAGTAGAATAGATACAGTAGATGTGTAAGTAAAGATATAAAACCTAGCTTATCTCTACCTGACTGGCATAAATTCTTGGCAGTACGACTGAAACTCCAAGCAGGATCCACTTAGGAATATAGCCAGCAGGAACTGACAGCTGGAGAAAGGAGTAAGAAATACAGTAGGTGTGTAAGTAAAGATATAAAATCTAGCTGATCTCTATCTGACTTCCATAAATCCTTCTCAGTACGGTTGAAACTCCAAGCAGGATCCACTTAGGAATATAGCCAGCAGGAACGGTCAGCTGGAGAAAGGGATAAGAAATACAGTAGGTGTGTCGGTAAAGATATAAAATCTAGCTGATCTCTATCTGACTGCCATAAATCATTGTCAGTACAGCAGGAACTTTAAGCAGGATCCACTTAGAAATATAGCCTGCAGAACAGACCAGCAAGGGAAGGTATAAATATGCGCATTCGCAATGTGATAGGGCAGACTAAATGAATAAATGAAAATACCTGCTAGAAAGAAAGAATGAAACAAAAGTAAAACATAATCAGGACAGGGACAGAACTGAGCAAAGAGCAAAGAGAAGGAAGCCGATCACACAGTATGACTGGAACTCTAAGTAGATTCCACTTAGGAATATAGCCAGCAGGAACTGTTAGCTGGAGAAAGGAGTAAGAAATACAGTAGGTGTGTAAGTAAAGATATAAAATCTAGCTGATCTCTATCTGACTGCCATAAATCCTTCTCAGTATGGTTGGAACTCCAAGCAGGATCCACTTAGGAATATAGCCAGCAGGAACTGTCAGCTGGAGAAAGGAAGAAGAAATACAGTAGGTGTGTCAGTAAAGATATAAAATCTAGCTGATTTCTATCTGACTGCCATAAATCATTGTCAGTACAGCTGGAACTTTAAGCAGGATCCACTTAGAAATATAGCCTGCAGAACAGACCAGCAAGGGAAGGTATAAATATGCCCATTCGCAATGTGATAGGGCAGACTAAATGAATAAATGAAAATACCTGCTAGCAAGAAAGAATGAAACAAAAGTAAAACATAATCAGCACTTGGACAGGGACAGAACCTGCTGTGGCTCAGCAAGAAGAAGGCAACACAGCAGCGGATCGCGGGATCGAATCCCGAGGCGTGATATGAACAGAGTCAGGTTCATTAATCAGTTTCAGAAAACTTCGTCAAGTTCATACCTGGCGTTGGGTCTCCAGAGCCTGAGACGCTCTTTGCAACCACATTTTATTCTGTTACTTCCAAAATCTATGAAAATGGGTATCTGAAACTTCGGAATCCTTGGGAAAAGTCATAATTGCAACTAATGGCCAAGTTCCAGATGAGAGGTTGCACCGGCATCATAGGCGGCACAATAGGAACCGGCAAAACTTAGTGACGAAGCTTTTTCTCTCCTTAAAACATGACCAATTATCAGACAATCATGAATTCTCCTCTGCAGCCGACAAGCTGTGCCGCTAAGAAATTCACCGTCTATTCCGCAATCCCCCTCCTGTCATATCTCCGGCTCCGCTGCCGTTCCGATGAGTGGGCTCTCGGTTTTATTACTTTTAAATCACAATGCGGCTCTTTAATAAAGCTTGTCATAATTACCCATGTAAAGCCTCTTACCCGTGGTGATCACAACACACTGACGCTATACTATGCAGAACCAGACAAAAGGAGCAACAAAGAGAACGGGCTTTGTATCGTTTAGATGACAAGTCGGTGACGAGGGGGTTTATATTACAGCAATTTCCTACAATTTCCATTAAACATAATGTTAGGGAGGTTTAACATGCTAGAGGAGCTGTATGAATACCCTTTAACTAGTCTTTAAAAAATTGGATTTTTCCCAAAAAAGAGCTTAGAAACTGGAAGAAGTGATCTGATATGAGGGCCAGGGGCCCAAAATAATGCTATGTAGACCCATCCAACGTGGGTGACCCCGTAATGGTACTGGATTGTGACACACAGGACTAAAGTTCTCGTGAAACCCCTCCAACTCTTTCCCAAAATATTTCGGGCTGACCCCCTTGTTTATCAAGAATGGAATTTCTCCAAAGATTAATTAGGGCTCAACCCTACCACATGGGTTACCTCCTCGATTGAGTGATCTTGGCCAAATTTGTCTAGTTGTGCCCAAAAGGATTCCTAAACTCACAGGTCTTTTCCAAACAACATGATCCACCCAGAAGGTCAAGTGGTGAGATGTGTCAAGAAAACAATGGCCACTATTGAGCCTTGCATCTTCACTGTTGCGTTAGATGGGGTCCACTTCACTAACAGCTGTCGAATTAAAGGACAGAACCTTCAGTATTGAAGACAATGATGTCTCAAAGGCCATTGGTTGGCAGGTCATCTTCTCTCTTGAATTAGATTGTGTTTCACCTCACCAGGGGCGGACCTACCGTGGTGCAGCTGGTTCAGCTGCACCAGGGCCCTATCCGGTTGGGGGTCCCTCAAGCACCCGGTCCTCAACTACAACCACTAGCACCCAAAGCTCCAACTGCTGCTGCACCATGGCCCCACAGGCTCTAGTTCTGCCACTGCGCCTCACTCATTTTTGCCATTTTAAGGGTTGACTCCTCGATTGCTGAGGACAGCTTGTTCCTTGAAAGTCATCAGTTGCTTTTCGAAGGTCAATGGGGGACCTGCGTCAATAAGAAATGGTCATCGGTACGATTTATGGAGAATTTTTTGTCTGAATTTATAGTCAAGGAAAGTTAATTTTTGAGACCTATAGACATCAATGTCTATAGCGATCATCCCTTGTGGACCTTGTAGTGCCCACTTGGGTTGTCTCCTATATGAAAGATATTGACAAGTCTGTAGGCTTCTTAAATCTTGAAGACTGTTTCCGAATCACAAGTTGATACTGATGGTCATTTATTCTTACCGTATTTCACCTTTGAGGGTTAATTGATGACTCTCGAGAAACAGTTGTCTTCAGCAATCAAGAGATTGTCTCTTAAAATGGCAAAAATGTAGGAAGTGGGACACTATCTAACACAGGAAAGAAGATGGACTCAACACTAGCTCATGATCTGGTGGACCTCGTCTTTGAGTTTTGCCTTATCGCTTTTGAGCTCTTCCTAGTGTCAAGCAATCATCGCTTGTGGACCTTCTAGTTTCCACTTGGGTCGTCTCCTTACATGAATGATATTGACAAATCCACAAATTTTCCGTTCCTTGAATGTAAGTTATGCCAAAAAGGCTTCCTAAAGTTTGAAGGTTGCTTCTGAACCACATGATGATACCGGTGGCCATTTATTCTTAATGCATCTCACCAATTAACCTTCGAGGGTCAGCTGACGACTCTCGAGAAATATCTGTCTTCAACAATCAAGGGATTGTCTCTTAAAATGGAAGAAATGAGTGAGTTGGGATATGATCCAATGCAATAGAGAAGACGACCTGCTCAATACTAGATCTGGATCATGATCTGGTGGGCCTCGCCTTTGAGTCTTGTCTTGTTGCTTTGGACTCTTACTAGTTTTGAGCAAATATCATGAACATGAATGAAGTCCATACTAGAGATGAGCCACCACCCGGTGTTCGAATTCGATTCGATTCGTCGAATCGACCGGGTGTTCGACGAATGTTCGTCGAATGCTCGACGAACACCGTCGAGCACCCGGAAAACGAACAAACCGGGCTTGTGGGGCTTTTTCACTTCTACAATGTATATACATACATTGTGGAAGTGAAAAAACAGTGAAAGAAAGTGTTAAAAATAAAAAATAATCAATGCTCACCTGTCCGCGGTCCAGCGACGCCTCCGGCAAGGTCCTGTGGCTTCTAGGACCTGTGGTGACATCATGTTCTCGCGGGAACTCCGGTCACATGACCGGAGTTCCGCAAGAACATGACGTCATCACAGGTCCTATAAGCACAGGACCTTGCCGGAAAGCTTAAAATAGATATTTTTATGTTTCGAACACTTTCTTTTACTTAAAGAAAGGGTCCGAAACATAAAAATATCTATTTTAAACTTTCAGGCAAGGTCCTATTGCTAATAGAACCTGTGGTGACGTCATGTTCTCACGGGAACTCCGGTCACGTAACCGGAGTTCCGCGGAGAACATGACGTCACCACAGGTCCTAGAAGCCACAGGACCTTGCCTGAGGCGTCGCTGGACCGCGGACAGGTGAGCATTGATTATTTTTTTATTTTTAACACTTTCTTAGGGAATGTTTATTGTGGCTGAAAATGCGGCAGATGTGGTTTTATGACCGCATCTGCCGCATCTTCGAACCAAAATCGAACATGTTCGAAATTCGCCGAATTTGAACCAAATTGTTCGAATTCGGCGAATGACTCGAATAGGGCCAAAATCGACTCGAATTTGAGATTGGCGAACTATTAGAGTCGAACATCGCTCATCTCTAGTCCATACATTTTCCGTTCCTTGAATGTAAATTGTGCCAAACAGGCCTCCAAAATCTTGAAGTTTGTTTCTGAACTCCATAACGATACCCATGGCCATTTATTCTTGATACATCTTACCGGTTATACCTTTGAGAGACAACTGACGACTCTCGAGAAACAGGTGTCTTCAAGAATCAAGGGATTGTCTTGTAAAAGTCAAGAAATGAGAGAAGTGAGACACCATCTATATATTTTCCATTCCTTAAATGTAAATTAATCCAAAAAGGCTTCCTAAATCTTGAAGGTTGTTTCCGAACTATATGACGATGGCCATTTATTCTTGACACATCCCACCAGCTGACCCTTGAGGGTCAGCTGACGACTCTCGAGAAACAGCTTTCTTCAACAATCAAGGGATTGTCCTTTAAAATAGTAGTAATGAGTGAGGAGGGACACCATCCAATGCAAGATAGAAGATGACCTTCTCAATACTGGTTCCCAAACTTTTGGTTCTTGCTTTTAAGACCCACCAGTTGACCTTTGAGAGTAAATTGACAACTCTCAAGAAACAGGTGTCTTCAAGAATTCAGGAATGAGTGAGGTGGGAAACCATCCATACATTTTCCGTTCCTTGAATGTAAATTATGCCAAAAAAATTGAATATACCCTGATGAAGGTGCCAGGATAGGTGCCGAAACGCGTTGGTGAATAAAGGAGATCGTTGCGTTGGAACCTTGCCTTTCTTGTAACTTCTTGGAGACATCCATCCCTTGTGATTCCATTGAGACCGTGATACACCATCTTCCCTGTATATGAGCAATTATGCCAAAAAGGCTTCCTAATGCTTGAAGCAGGGGCGTAACTACAACAGGTGTAGGGGTTGCAATCGAACCTAGGCCCCGGAGCATAGGGGGCCCAAAAGTCCCTGTGGTCTATAGAAAAAGACTATTGCCATTAAAGATAATTGGGGGCCCATTGGAGCTTTTGCATCGGGGCCATGGACTTCAAGTTACGCCACTGGCTTGGAGGCTTGGAGGTTGTTTCTGAGCCAAATGATGACACCAATGGCCTTTTATTTTTGATGCATCTTACCAGTTAACCTTCGAGAGTCATCTGATGACTCTTGAGAAACATTTGTCTGCAAGAATCAAGGGATTGTCCTTTAAAATGGAGATAATGAGTGAGGTGGGACACCATCCATAAGTTGTACCAAAAAGGCTTCCTAAATTCTGAAGTTTTTTTCTGAACCGCATAACGATATCAATGGCCATTTATTCTTGACGCATCTTACCAATTGACCTTTGGGGGGTCGACTGATGACTCTCGAGAAACAATTGCCTTCAAGATTCAATGGATGATGAGCAGGGGCTGGCTGGCAAATTTCGGCCTGGGGGGCAGTCGCCCGTGAGCAGTGAGCTTCAGGGGTAGAGCGGCCTCCCAGACCAACATGACAGATAGCCGGGCGGCCCTAAGACTCCTGGTTGACCATTGGCCTGGGGAGCATCTGCCCCCTGCCCCTGGGCCAGCCAGCCCTGATGATGAGTGAATGTAAGAGAGAAGATAACCTTCTCAATACCGGCTCCCCAACTGGAGGACCTCAACCTTTGAGTTATTTACTTTTGCCGAATCGCTTACTAGTTTTGAGCAGTCATCACTTGTGGGCCTTGTAGTTGACACTTAGGTTGTCTCCATTAATCGAATCTAAGTTCCTAAATCTTGAAGGTCGTTTCTGAACCACATGACGTTACCGACGGCCATTCATTCTTGACGTATCTCACCAGTTGACCTTCAAGGCTCAACTAACTACTTAGGAGAAACAGTTGTCTTGAAGAACCAATGGATTATGAGTGAGAGAGGTGGGACACCATCCAAAGCAAAATTGCTGGTGGACCTTGCCTTTGAGTTTTGTCTACTTTTGCCGAATCTCTTTTGGGTTCTTACTAGTATCAAGTATCAATCGTCACTTGTGGGCTTTGTAGTAGCCACTTTGGTTGACTCTTCATGAATCATATTGACTCGTCCATACATTTTCCATTCCTTGAAAGTAAGTTGTGACAAAAGGTGTCCTAAACATTGAAGGTTGCTTGGAACTATATGATAATACCGATGAGCTTTTATTTTTGATGCATCTCACCAGTTGACCTTCAATGGTCAACTGATGACTCTCAAGAAACAAGGGTTTGTCCTTTACTTTTGCCTTATTGTTTTTGGGTTCCTACTTGAGATGAGCGATGTTCGACTCGAATAGTTCGCCAATCTCAAATTCGAGTTGATTTTGGCGCTATTCGAGTAATTCGCCAAATTCGAACAATTTGGTTCCAATTCGGCGAATTTCGAACGTTTGATTTTGGTTCGAAAATGCGGCAGATGCGGTCAGAAAACCGCATCTGACGCATTTTGAGCCAAAATAAACATTACCTAAATGAAAGAAAGTGTTAAAAAATAAAAAAATAATCAATGCTCACCTGTCCGCGGTCCACCGAAGCCTCCTGCAAGGTCCTGTGGCTTCTAGGACCTGTGGTGACGTCATGTTCTCGCGGGAACTCCGGTCACGTGACCGGAGTTCCCGCGAGAACATGATGTCACCACAGGTCCTATTATCAATAGAACCTTGCCGGAAAGCTTAAAATAGATATTTTTATGATTCGGACCCTTTCTTTTACTTAAAGCTTGCTTTCCGGCAAGGTCCTGTGCTTCTAGGACCTATGGTGACGTCATGTTCTCACAGAACTCCGGTCATGTGACCGGAGTTCCCGCGAGAACATGACGTCACCACAGGTCCTAGAAGCCACAGGACCTTGCCGGAGGCGTCGGTGGACCGCGGACAGGTGAGCATTGATTATTTTTTTATTTTTAACACTTTCTTTCACTTTTTTTCACTTCCACAATGTATGTATATACATTGTGGAAGTGAAAAAGCCCCACAGGCCCGGTTTGTTCGTTTTACGGGGTGTTCGACGGTGTTCGTCGAGCATTCGACTAACATTCGTCGAAAACCCCGTCGATTCGACGAATTGAATTGAATTCGAACACTGGGTGGGTGGCTCATCTCTAGTTCTTACTAGTATGGAACAAATCTGAGAATAAAATTTGCTTCTATCCGATTCGTTCATCTCTAGTTTTTCCCCAAAAAGCCTTTCCGAATTGCCAGACGAAGAGGCTGATATGAGCTTGAAAGGTCAGGTCTTCCGAGAGGTCTTCCGAGAGGCGAGAACCTTTGATTTTAGGTTCCTTCTCCCCTTCCGGACATTGTAAATTTTGTAAAAAATGTCTAGAAATTACTTTTACTCTATGAAAGAAGAATCCATAAAGACAAAACATTCTAGCATTTGAAGGTGAGAAACATTCTTTGTGTCTTGAAGTACACATCAAAAAGATGAATTTCCCGAGAAGACCATAAAATTGCTTACACCTTCTTCGCGAGTTTCAAAGGGCCGGTACCTGGGTGCAAATTAAATTTTAATCACGTCGCTCCGGGAACGGAACAAACGCAACTTTATTTTCTCAAGAAAAAAAATTGCAGACAATTAAGGGAGAAGAGTTTTTCTGTATTGTCACCTCGGAAAGAAGAATAGATGTGGTGACATCAAAGGCGTCAACTGTCGTGTGCTTGATGGAGACTTGGAGAGATGACTCGAGAGTCCTCCGGACGACGTCCTTTGAATTCACACCGCGGCGCGTCCTCTTAGTGGGTCACCGGGAGGCTCCTGACACATCAGCTGTTCTGCCATCGTCTCATCTCTGAAAATAATGATGTGAGCTACTGTACAGATGTTTCTAGAACATGAACATGGTGAAGTGGTGTGTCTGCATGTATCATGATACCATGGAAGACTGGCAATTACAATAAACGTAAAGTGTGGCCATATTATAGTAGTTATATTCTTGTATGTAGGAGCAGTATTATAGTAGTTATATTCTTGTATATAGGGGCAGTATTATAGTAGTTATATTCTTGTATATAGGGGCAGTATTATAGTAGTTATATTCTTGTACATAGGGGCAGTATTATAGTAGTTATATTCTTGTACATAGGGGCAGTATTATAGTAGTTATATTCTTGTACATAGGGGCAGTATTATAGTAGTTATATTCTTGTATATAGGGGGCAGTATTATAGTAGTTATATTCTTGTATATAGGAGCAGTATTATAGTAGTTATATTCTTGTATATAGGGGCAGTATTATAGTAGTTATATTCTTGTATATAGGAGCAGTATTATAGTAGTTATATTCTTGTATGTAGGAGCAGTATTATAGTAGTTATATTCTTGTATATAGGAGCAGTATTATAGTAGTTATATTCTTGTATATAGGAGCAGTATTATAGTAGTTATATTCTTGTATATAGGGGCAGTATTATATTAGTTATATTCTTGTATATAGGAGCAGTATTATAGTAGTTATATTCCTGTATATAGGAGCAGTATTATAGTAGTTATATTCTTGTACATAGGGGCAGTATTATAGTAGTTATACTCTTGTATATAGGGGCAGTATTATAGTAGTTATATTCTTGTATATAGGAGCAGTATTATAGTAGTTATATTCTTGTATATAGGAGCAGTATTATAGTAGTTATATTCTTGTATATAGGAGCAGTATTATAGTAGTTAGTAATATATCTATGTTAATAGGGCAGTATTATAGTAGTTATATTCTTGTATATAGGGGCAGTATTATAGTAGTTATATTCTTGTATATAGGGCAGTATTATAGTAGTTATATTCTTGTATTAGGAGTAAAAATAGGCAGTATTATAGAGTTATATTCTTTATATAGGGCAGTATTATAGTAGTTATATTCTTGTACATAGGGGCAGTATTATAGTAGTTATATTCTTTATATAGGAGCAGTATTATAGTAGTTATATTCTTGTAATAGGAGCAGTATTATAGTAGTTATATTCTTGTATATAGGGCAGTATTATAGCAGTTATATTCTTGTATATAGGAGCAGTATTATAGTAGTTATATTCTTGTATATAGGAGCAGTATTATAGCAGTTATATTCTTGTATATAAGGGGCAGTATTATAGTAGTTATATTCTTGTATATAGGAGCAGTATTATAGTAGTTATATTCTTGTATATAAGGCAGTATTATAGTAGTTATATCTTGTAATAGGAGCAGTATTATAGTAGTTATATTCTTGTATATAGGGCAGTATTATAGTAGTTATATTCTTGTATATAGGAGCAGTATTATAGTAGTTATATTCTTGTATATAGGGGCAGTATTATAGTAGTTATATTCTTGTATATAGGGGCAGTATTATAGTGGTTATATTCTTGTATATAGTGGCAGTATTATAGTTGTTATATTCTTGTACATAGGAGCAGTATTATAGTAGTTATATTCTTGTATATAGGAGCAGTATTATAGTAGTTATATTCTTGTACATAGGAGCAGTATTATAGTAGTTATATTCTTGTATATAGGAGCAGTATGACAGTAGTTATATTCTTGTACATAGGGGCAGTATTATAGTAGTTATATTCTTGTATATAGGGGCAGTATTATAGTAGTTATATTCTTGTATATAGGAGCAGTATTATAGTAGTTATATTCTTGTATATAGGAGCAGTATTATAGTAGTTATATTCTTGTACATAGGAGCAGTATTATAGTAGTTATATTCTTGTATATAGGAGCAGTATTATAGTAGTTATATTCTTGTATATAGGGGCAGTATTATAGTAGTTATATTCTTGTATATAGGGGCAGTATTATAGTAGTTATATTCTTGTACATAGGGGCAGTATTATAGTAGTTATATTCTTGTATGTAGGAGCAGTATTATAGTAGTTATATTCTTGTATATAGGAGCAGTATTATAGTAGTTATATTCTTGTATATAGGGGCAGTATTATAGTAGTTATATTCTTGTATATAGGGGCATTTGTATTAGTATAAGTAGTTATATTCTTGTATATAGGGGCAGTATTATAGTAGTTATATTCTTGTATGTAGGAGCAGTATTATAGCAGTTATATTCTTGTATATAGGGACAGTATTATAGTAGTTATATTCTTGTACATAGGGGCAGTATTATAGTAGTTATATTCTTGTACATAGGAGCAGTATTATAGTAGTTATATTCTTGTATATAGGGGCAGTATTATAGTAGTTATATTCTTGCACATAGGAGCAGTATTATAGTAGTTATATTCTTGTATATAGGGGCAGTATTATAGTAGTTATATTCTTGTATAAAGGAGCAGTATTATAGTAGTTATATTCTTGTATAGAGGGGCAGTATTATAGTAGTTATATTCTTGTATATAGGAGCAGTATTATAGTAGTTATATTCTTGTACATAGGAGCAGTATTATAGTAGTTATATTCTTGTATATAGGGGCAGTATTATAGTAGTTATATTTTTGTATATAGGGGCAGTATTATAGTAGTTATATTCTTGTACATAGGGGCAGTATTATAGTAGTTATATTCCTGTGTGTAGGGGAGGTATATCGTTATTGGGAGATTTTCCTGCCTTTTGTGTGCTTTTTATCTCTACCTCTCCTATGATTCCTCGCCTCGGATTTGTTCTCAGAGTGTTCCATACAGATCGATGGCCTTTTGATATTGAGGCCTTTGAATATAAGAGTCTTGTGGTTTCCAGAGACTTTCATCTTGAGATCGCGCTTCTCTCTAGAGAGCGTTACATCTATGACTCTCTCGCCGCTCTCCCCGACGTCTCCCATCACATCCGTGTTTGCAGTAATATTGTTGGTACAACATGAGGCATCTGAACATCTTTTAGAATAATAAATAGAAATAAGAAAAAAAAAATTACTGGGGATTAAGAAAATTGGGGGTATTTTATGACACAAATGCAAATGAAAAGGGGGTTTAAGAGATTGTATTCAATGAATCATGTGAAGGACAGACTGTCATTAAAAATACTAATATTCTACCCTTAATCACTGTGCAGTTTATGTGAAAACATGATTGAATAGAGCCTAATTCTGAGAGTGCTTTCCTTCCTATCCACAGCCAGTTTTCTCTTCCCTCCACGAGGATGTAGGTGCTTTCCCCCTCTCCACACTGATCTAATGTTTTTAATCCACTCTTTGTTGTCACCTCTTACGCTGAGAGACGTAAGGGAAGATCAGAAAGAGCTAGGAGAGCCGAGAACTGACAGATTTTCCACATATTAGAGTTCAGTAATATAAAAATGTTTGTGAAGTTTTTTGTGCCATGTTGTTTCTGTCTTCCTCAGTAAAAATGATTTCTCTTCATGTGCTTTCCTCTTCTTAGCATTTTACAGTTCTTGCTCTCCTCCATGAGAACTTAAGTGCGTTCTTCCTCTCCAGACTCTGTTCTAATATTATTAATCCACTCCTTGCTGTTTTCGTTAACACTAAGACAATGGAAGAGAGCACAGAAAGAGCTGACAATCATATGCAGAGATTTTTAATCAGATTGTGCTTTCTTCTCTATCTACAGTATTTTTCCCATCCCACTTTGAGAGTGTAGGCACTTTCCCCCTCTCCACACTCTGCTCTGATATTTTTAATCCACTCCTTGCTAGTACCTCTAACACTGAGACAGTGGAAAGGAGCACAGACAAGCTGTCAGAACCATAAGGAGAGGTTTTCAATGAGATTGTGCTTTCTTCTCTATCTACATGTTTTGCCTGCCCTCCACAAGAATGTAGGCACTTTCACCTCTCCACACTCTGATGTGATGTTTACAATCCACTCCCTGCTGTTACATCTAACACTGAGAGACTGGAAGGGAGCACAGAGAAAGCTGTCAGAGCCATGACCAGAGGTATTGATTCAGAATGTGCGTTTCTCTTTAGTTTTACCTACTGCCTATTTTCTCCACCCACCTTGAGAATGTAAGTGCTTTCTCCCCCTCCACACTCTGATATGATGTTTACAATCCACTCCCTACTGTTACCTCTAACTCTGAGAAAATGGAAGGGAGTGCAGAGAGAGCTTCCACAGCTATGAGCAGAGGTTTTGATTCAGATTGTGTCTTCATCTCTATCTACAGCATGTTTTCTCTGCCCTCCATGAGAACATAAGCACTTTCTCCCTCTCCAGACTGTTCTGATTTTTTTTTATCCACTCCCTGCTACTCTAAGAGAATGGAAATGAGTGCAGAAAGCTGTCAAGGTTATGAACAGAGGGTTTTATTCAGATTGTGCTTTTCTCTCTAGTACTATCTACATCATGTTTTGTATGCCCTCCTTGAGACTGTAAATGCTTTCCCCCCTCTCCACCCTCTGATTTGATTTTTTGTAATCTATTCCCTGTTGTTACCTTTAACACTCAAAGAAGAAAGGGAAGAGCAGAAAGAGTTTTAAGAGACAGGAGCCAAGGTCTGAAAGATTTTGCAGAGCAGACTGCTAGGTGAAGGACTTCCACACATTGAATTTCAGTAACATAAAAATGTTTTTGAAGTTTGCATGTTCATGTTTTTCTGCTGTCACCAGCTCTTATTCCTGAAAAGATTTCCTCTTCATGTCCTTTCCTTTATATCTACAGCATATTTTTCTGCTCTCCATGAGAACATAAGTGCTTTCTTCTTCTCCAAACTCTGTTCTGATTTTGTTTTTCCAGTCCACTCCCTCCTGTTACCTCTAACACTGAGAGATTGCAAGGGAGTGCAGAGAGAGAGCTGCCAGAGCCATGAGCAGAGGTATTGATTAACATTGTGCCTTCCTCTCTATCTACAGCACGTTTCCTCTGCCCTCCTTGAGAATGTAAATGCTTTTTCCCTCTCCAGACTCTATTCTTATTGTAATCCACTTCCTACTTTTGATTCCATTTGTGCTTTCCTCCCTATCTACACCATGTTTTCTCTGCTCTCCATAAGAACACAAGTGCTTTCTCCCTCTCCACACTCTGATCTGAATTCTTTCTAATATATTCCCTGCTGTTACCTATACCAATCTACAGCATATTTTCTCTGCCGTCCATTAGCATGTAAGTGTTTTTTCTCCTCCACATCCTGTTCTGATTTTTTTAATCCACTTCCTGCTTTTACCTATAACACTGAGAGAATGCAATGGAGCACAGAGATAGCTGTCAGAGCAATGAGCAGAGATTTTGATTCTGATTGTGCTTTCCTCCCTATCTACAGCATGTTTTCTCGTCCCTCCATTAAATTGTAAGTGCTTTCTCCCTCTCTACACTCTGATCTTATTTTTTTAATCTGCTCCCTGCTGTTACCTATAACATTTTTTTATATTTTTTATATTATAACATGTTTTCTCTGCCCTCCATAAGAACATAAGTGCTTTCTCCTTCTCCACACTCTGTTCTGATTTATTTTATCTGCTCTAAGCTGTTGCCTATAACACTGAGAGAATAGAATGGAGCACAGAAAGAGCCGACAGAGACAAGAGCAGAGGTTTTAATTAACATTGTGCATTCCTTCCTGTCGTCAGCATGTTTTCTCTTCCCTCTATGAGAATGAAAGTGCTTTCTCCCTCTCCATACGCTGATCTTATTTTTTAATCTACTCCCTGCTGTTGCCTATAACACATCTAAATATGTTTTTTCTGCCCTCCATAAGACTGTAAATGCTTTCTCCCCCACACCCTGTTCTGATTATTTTTAATCCATTTCCTGCTAACACTGAGAGATTGGAAGGGAGCGAAGAGAGAGAGCTATCAGAGCCATGAGGAGAGCTTTTGATTCTGATTGTGCTTTCCTCCCAATCTACAGCATGTTCTCTCTGCCCTCTATGAGAATGTAAGGGCTTTCTCCCTCTCCACACTCTGTTCTGATTTTTTTTTAGTCCTCTCCCTGCTGTTACCTCTAACACTGAGAGAAGGGAGAGGAAATCAGAAAGAGATGAAAGAAACAGTAGCCGAGAACTGACGGATTTTCCACATATTAGAGATCAGTAACATAAAAATGGTAAATTTTTCTAGTTTTGACTGAAATTTGTTTTTGTAGATTTATCTAAGATTTCGATAAGATGGTATGGTTGCGGTATTATATGCACATGGATGGCGTTATTACTTGGGTGCTACATGGCGGCTTTATTTAGGAGCAGTATAATTATTACTTTTCTGAGTTATTTTGCACCCTAAATATGGCTGACCGGGCCGGACACGATGTCTTCCTGGAGCCTCGTCAATCCTACAGAACCTCTAAACCTTCCACCAAGTATCGGTTCTTTGGAATCACAAGATGTCACCATTTGGCGGTTTTAATATTGTGATGACACAATCTCATCAATCACCGGGGTTCTCCACTGCACCCTAAATATGTCTAAAGGGGCCCAACAAAATATGTTCCAGGAGCCTCGTCAACCCTACAGAACCTCCAAGCCTCCTCACCAGGTATCGGTTCTTTGGAGTCAACATTTGGCGGTTTTTAATATGGTGTGGTGACACAATCTCATAAATCACCGGGGGTCCTCCACTGCACCCTAAATATGGCTGACGGGGCCCAACACAATATGTTCCAGGAGCCTCGTCAACCCTACAGAACCTCTAAGCCTCCTCACCAGGTATCAGTTCTTTGGAGTCACCGTTTATCGGTGTTTAATATGGTGTGATGACACAATGTCATCGATCACTGGCATCTTCCACTGAACCCTAAATATGGCTGACGGGGCCCGACACAATGTTTCCTGGAGCCTTGTTAACCCTACAGAACCTCCAAGCCTTCCACCAGGTATCAGTTATTTGGAATCACCGTTTATCGGTGTTTAATATGGTGTGATTACACAATCTCATCGATTACCGGGCGTCCTCCACTGCACCCTACATATGTCTAAAGGGGTCGGACACGATGTTTCCTGGAGCCTTGTTAATCCTACAGAACCTCCAAGCCTTCCACCAAGTATCGGTTCTTTGGAGTCACGAGATATCACCATTTGGCAGTGTTTAATATGGTGTGATGACACAATCTCATCGATCACCGGGCATCCTCCATTGCACCCTAAATATGGCTGACGGGGCCTGACACAATGTTTTCTTGGAGCCTCATCAATCCTACAGAACCTCCAAGCCTCTTTACCAGTTATCGGGTCTTTGGAGTCACGAGATATCACCATTTGGCAGTGTTTAATATGGTGTGATGACACAATCTCATCGATCACCGGGCGTCCTCCACTGCACCCTAAATATGTCTGACGGGGCCCAACGAAATATGTTCCTGGAGCCTTGTCAACCCTACAGAACCTCCAAGCCTTCCACCAGGTATCGGTTCTTTGGAGTCACCGTTTGGCGGTTTTAATATGGTGTGATGACACAATCTCATCGATCACGGGGGGCCTCCTCTGCACCCTACATATGTCTAAAGGGGCCCAACACAATGTGTTCCTGGAGCCTCGTCAACCCTACAGAACCTCCAAGCCTTCCACCAGGTATGGGTTCTTTGGAGTCACCATTTGACGGTTTTTAATATGGTGTGATGACACAATCCCATCGATCACCACCGTCCTCCGCAGTGAACCGTAAATGGATTTGTATCTATTTTTTTCACATTTTTCCTTCATCCATTGAACCATATTAAGTTTATTGGCTGAGGGAAATGGACGAGTCTTCCCGCGCCGCCGTCCGCCGCCGTCCGCCATTGATCTTAATCAAAGGGATGTTGTCAGAGACGAATGACAAATTAACGTGTTTGCTGAATCGCGGCCGTTCCTGCAATTCAGGATGGAGGACGGGGGGGTTCTCTTCAATTCTTTTTTTGTATTTTCCATTTGGATTCATTTTAAGAACGACGACAACGAACGAAATGTGCGAATTTCAAGCTGATTATTACAGGCGGCGGCAAAAATAACACGTCCTCCGCCGCGTCTGTCTGGGGCCGCTTAATTCTCCTCGGTGACTCAATATGTCACAAATCCGGAACTAACGCTCCCCGTCCTCCAGAAATAAGAGAATGTCTGCTCTGTCCTGGTCATAGTAATGCAGCTCGAACTACCACCCTGGTGTATGTGTCCTAATCCTAGAATATGTCTCCATCCTGGTATATATGTCCCCCATCCTGGTATATATATCCCAATCCTAGAATATGTCTCCATCCTGGTATATATGTCCCCCATCCTGGTAGATATGTCCTCCATCCTGGGGTATATGTCCCCCATCCTGGTATATATGTCCACATCCTGGTATATGTGTCCCCATCCTGGTATATATGTCCCCATCCTGGTATATATGTCCCCCATCCTGGGGTATATGTCCCCCGTCCTGGTATATATGTCCCCCATCCTGGTATATATGACACCATCCTGGGGTATATGTCCCCCATCCTGGTATATATATCCCAATCCTAGAATATGTCTCCATCCTGGTCTATATGCCCCCCATCCTGTTATATATATCCCCCATTCTGGTATATATGTCCCAATCCTGGTATATATGTCCGCATACTGGTATATATGTCCCCATTCTGGTATATATGTACCACATCCTTGATATTTGTTCCCATCCTGGAATATGTTTCCCAATCTGGTATATATGTCCCCCATCCTGATCTATATTTCCCCTATCCTGGTATATATGTCTCCATCCTAGTATATGTCTCCCATTCTGGTACATATGTCCCAAATCCTTGTATATATGTCTCCATCCTGGTATATGTCTCCATCCTGGTAAATATGTCTACTATCCTGGTATATCTGTCCATCATCATGGTATATATGTCTTTGTCCTGATATATATGTCCCTCATCCAGGTATATATGTCCCCAGCCTGGTAAATATGTTCTCCATCCTGGGCTGTGTGCCGCCTCCTGTTGTATACTGGGGTTTGTGTGTGGCCTCCTGCTGTATACTGGGGGTTGTGTGCGGCCTCCTGCTGTATACAGGGGGCTGTGTGCGGCCTCCTGCTGTATACTGGGGTTTGTGTGTGGCCTCCTGCTGTATACTGAGGGCTGTGTGGCCTCCTGCTGTATACTGGGGGCTGTGTGTGGCCTCCTGCTGTATACTGGGGGCTGTGTGTGGCCTCCTGCTGTATACTGGGGGCTGTGTGTGGCCTCCTGCTGTATATTGGGGGCTGTGTGTGGCCTCCTGCTGTATACTGGGGACTGTGTGTGGCCTCCTGCTGTATACTGGGGGCTGTGTGCGGCCTCCTGCTGTATACTGGGGGCTGTGTGCGGCCTCCTGCTGTATACTGGGGGCTGTGTGCGGCTTCCTGCTGTATACTGGGGGCTGTGTGCGGCCTCCTGCTGTATACTGGGGGCTGTGTGCGGCCTCCAGCTGTATACTGAGGGCTGTGTGCTGGGGCTTCTGCTGTATACTGAGGGCTGTGTGCGACCTCCTCCTGTATACTGGGGGCTGTGTGTGGCCTCCTGCTGTATACTGGGGGCTGTGTGCGGCCTCCTGCTGTATACTAGGAGCTGTGTGTGACCTCCTGCTGTATACTGGAGGCTGTCTGTGGCCTCCTGCTGTATACTGGGGACTGTGTGCCACCTGCTGCTGTACACTGGGGGCTGTGTGCAGCCTCCTGCTGTATACTGGGGGCTGTGTGTGGCCTTCTTCTGTATACTGGGGGCTGTGTGTGGCCTCCTGCTGTATACTGGGGGCTGTGTGTGGCCTTCTTCTGTTTACTGGGGGTTGTGTGCAGCCTCCTGCTGTATACTGGGGGCTGTGTGCGGCCTCCTGCTGTATACTGGGGGCTGTGTGCGGCCTCCTGCTGTATACTGAGGGCTGTGTGCGGCCTCCTGCTGTATACTGAGGGCTGTGTGCGGGCTTCTGCTGTATACTGAGGGCTATGTGCGACCTCCTGCTGTATACTGGGGGCTGTGTGTGACCTCTTGCTGTATACTGGGGGCTGTGTGCGGCCTCCTGCTGTATACTGGGGGCTGTGTGCGGCCTCCTGTATACTGGGGGTTTTGTGTGACCTCTTGCTGTATACTGGGGGCTGTGTGTGACCTCTTGCTGTATACTGGGGGCTGTGTGTGGCCTCCTGCTGTATACTGGGGGCTGTGTGTGACCTCCTGCTGTATACTGGGGGCTGTGTGTGACCTCCTGCTGTATACTGGGGGCTGTGTGTGGCCTCCTGCTGTATACTGGGGGTTGTGTGTGACCTCTTGCTGTATACTGGGGGCTATGTGCGGCCTCCTGCTGTATACTAGGAGCTGTGTGTGACCTCCTGCTGTATACTGGGGACTGTGTGCCACCTGCTGCTGTACACTGGGGGCTGTGTGTGGCCTCCTGCTGTATACTGGGGGCTGTGTGTGGCCTTCTTCTGTATACTGGGGGCTGTGTGTGGCCTCCTGTTGTATACTGGGGGCTGTGTGTGGCCTCCTGCTGTATACTGGGGGCTGTGTGTGGCCTCCTGCTGTATACTGGGGACTGTGTGTGACCTCCTGCTGTATACTGGAGGCTGTGTGCGGCCTCCTGCTGTATACTGGGGGCTGTGTGTGACCTCTTGCTGTATACTGGGGGCTGTGTGTGGCCTCCTGCTGTATACTGGGGGCTGTGTGTGGCCTCCTGCTGTATACTGGGGGCTGTGTGTGGCCTCCTGCTGTATACTAGGAGCTGTGTGTGACCTCCTGCTGTATACTGGAGGCTGTGTGCGGCCTCCTGCTGTATACTGGGGGCTGTGTGTGGCCTTCTTCTGTATACTGGGGGTTGTGTGTGGCCTTCTTCTGTATACTGTGATTTGTGTGTGTGGTGCCCCGCACCGAGTGCGT
Organism: Allobates femoralis; assembly: GCA_033576535.1. Lineage (NCBI taxonomy): Eukaryota > Metazoa > Chordata > Amphibia > Anura > Aromobatidae > Allobates > Allobates femoralis. Next base: position 503,761,985 of record JARQOC010000006.1, read on the forward strand.
CACAGGAGGGTATTGCAGCCATAAATGCAGCAGCAATATTCTCTGACCCAGCAGTCACATGGTTAATTCAGAGATCCATACCCTGCATGCATCACTTAGCATAGAGGGCCAATCAGGTCCTGGTGGGCGGAGTGCAAGGGTAGTGTGTAGTGGAAGTTTAGTCCAGTTTAGAGAGTTCTAGTCTCGGGTCTGGAGAAGTAACAGCAACTTAGAAGACCCCTGCAGACTTCCAGCTCTGCAACCTAGGAGAGGGGGTTGCACAGTCGGTGCGGTCCCCTGGCCATCTTCTACTGGCCATCTCCCTACCTTCATTACGGTTGAGCGCCATTACTCCCGGTGCCTTACCAACCGATCTACGGGCGTTATCATGCGGGTCCAAAACCACCCCGCGCCCTTATACAGCCGGTTTGCTGGTACCGAAGCTGGCAGCAGTTCAGCTCTGCTATGCGAACCAGAGGAGTGGAGGGACCGCTCTACAGGAGCACCCCACCGCTGCCAAATCCAGTCGTTTAACCAGCAGTGTACCCACCAAGGGACCCAAGGCTCCCCAAAGCATCCGGAACGTATACCCCGGATAGGGCATTCAAGCAGCCTCCCTGTACCCGACCTGGTATACCTGGGCGACAACGGCACAATACTTAGATAGAATGGAGGAACACCGCGGATCTCTGAGGGACACCTATCACTGCTGAGTCCACCCGGTCCACTACCCGTGAACTCTATACCATGTACTGCCTGCTGGTTACAGTAAAGACCCGTTGCAGAGACTTTCTGTGTCCGTGCTTCCTTATGATTGCATCCGTCCGCACTTCAAGGTAACCGCAGCTGCCGCACAACATCTTAAGCAGCTCCAGCCCCCGGGGATCACCGCTCAGCCTGTGGAGAGCGTTCCATCTTGCTGCATTCCATCCCCCCGGAGGCCCCGCAGCGTCGGTAAGACTTACCGAACTACTCATAGGTGGCGTCACGACAAATTAACCCCTTAATCTGTTCCCATAAGACGTCTTCAACTTTTTGATCTGTACTCAACCGGGCCCCACTGCTGGCAGGCGCGGTCCACCCGTGACAAGGAGGAAGAAGCTACTGCCTGTCTAAACCAGAGTCCCGGCCACGGTGAGTCATGTGCGCCCTTCTTCTGTATACTGGGGGTTGTGTGTGGCCTTCTTCTGTATACTGGGGGCTGTGTCCTTCCTCCTGCTCTATACTGTAGGCTGAGTGCGGCCTCCTGCTGTATACTGGGGGCTGTGTGTGGCCTTCTTCTGTATACTGGGGCTGTGTGTGGCCTCCTGCTGTATACTGGGGTTTGTGTGTGGCCTTCTTCTGTATAATGGGGGCTGTGTTAGGACTCCTGCTGTATACTGGGGGCTGTGTGTGGCCTTCTTCTGTATACTGTGGGCTGTGTGCGGCCTCCTGCTGTATACTGGGGGCTGTGTGTGGCCTCCTGCTGTATACTGGGGGCTGTGTGTGGCCTTCTTCTGTATACTGTGGGCTGTGTGCGGCCTCCTGCTGTATACTGGGGGCTGTGTGTGGCCTCCTTCTGTATACTGGGGGCTGTGTGTGGCCTCCTGCTGTATACTGGGGGCTGTGTGTGGGCTTCTTCTGTATACTGGGGCTGTGTGTGGCCTCCTGCTGTATACTGAGGGCTGTGTGTGGCCTCCTGCTGTATACTGGGGGCTGTGTGTGGCCTCCTGCTGTATACTGGGGGCTGTGTGTGGCCTTCTTCTCTATAATGGGGGCTGTGTTAGGACTCCTGATGTATATTGGGGGCTGTGTGTGGCCTTCTTTTGTATACTGTGGGCTGTGTGCGGCCTCCTGCTGTATACTGGGGTTTGTGTGTGGCCTCCTTCTGTATACTGGGGGCTGTGTGTGGCCTCCTTCTGTATACTGGGGGCTGTGTGCGGCCTCCTTCTGTATACTGGGGTTTGTGTGTGGCCTCCGTCTGTATACTGGGGGCTCTGTGTGGCCTCCTTCTGTATACTGGGGGCTGTGTGCAGCCTCCATCTGTATACTGGGGTTTGTGTGTGGCCTCCTTCTGTATACTGGGGGCTGTGTGTGGCCTTCTTCTGTATACTGGGGGCTGTGTGTGGCCTCCTTCTGTATACTGGGGTTTGTGTGTGGCCTTCTGTATACTGGGGGCTGTGTGCAGCCTCCTTCTGTATACTGGGGGCTGTGTGTGGCCTTCTTCTGTATACTGGGGGCTGTGTGTGGCCTTCTTCTGTATACTGGGGTTTGTGTGTGGCCTTCTGTATACTGAGGGCTGTGTATGACCTCCTGCTGTATACTGGGGTTTGTGTGTGGCCTTCTGTATACTGGGGGCTGTGTGTGGCCTCCTTCTGTATACTGGGGGCTGTGTATGACCTCCTGCTGTATACTGGGGGCTGTGTGACATCCTGCTGTATACTGGGGGCTGTGTGACCTCCTGCTGTATACTGGGGTTTGTGTGTGGCCTTCTTCTGTATAATGGGGGCTGTGTTAGGACTCCTGCTGTATACTGGGGGCTGTGTGTGGCCTTCTTCTGTATACTGTGGGCTGTGTGCGGCCTCCTGCTGTATACTGGGGGCTGTGTGTGGCCTCCTGCTGTATACTGGGGGCTGTGTGTGGCCTTCTTCTGTATACTGTGGGCTGTGTGCGGCCTCCTGCTGTATACTGGGGGCTGTGTGTGGCCTCCTTCTGTATACTGGGGGCAGTGTGTGGCCTCCTGCTGTATACTGGGGGCTGTGTGTGGCCTCCTTCTGTATACTGGGGGCAGTGTGTGGCCTCCTGCTGTATACTGGGGGCTGTGTGTGGCCTCCTTCTGTATACTGGGGGCAGTGTGTGGCCTCCTGCTGTATACTGGGGGCTGTGTGTGACCTCCTTCTGTATACTGGGGTTTGTGTGCGGCCTTCTTCTGTATACTGGGGGCTGTGTGCGGCCTCCTGCTGTATACTGGGGGCTGTGTGCGGCCTCCTTCTGTATACGGGGGTTTGTGTGTTGCCTCCTACTGTATACTGGGGGCTGTGTGCGGCCTTCTTCTGTATACTGGGGGCTGTGTGTGGCCTCCTTCTGTATACTGGGGGCTGTGTGCGGTCTCCTGCTGTATACTGGGGGCTGTGTGTGGCCTCCTGCTGTATACTGGGGGCTGTGTGTGGCCTCCATCTGTATACTGGGGGCTGTGTGTGGCCTTCTGTATACTGGGGACTGTGTGCGGCCTCCTGCTGTATACTGGGGGCTGTGTGCGGCCTCCTGCTGTATACTGGGGGCTGTGTGTGGCCTCCTGCTGTATACTGGGGGCTGTGTGCAGGTTGTTACAAGAATAGCAAAGAGGTGTGTTAGTGGCTTTAGTGGTTTGCGTGTGCTTCTTCACTGACAGCCATGTCCCAGTGTCTCCATTTTCCAGACGTTCTTGCCTTCGGCAGCTTCCCTGAATGTTTCACAGACCTGCATGAGCTGTGTTATACTATGAATGTCCTTCATTGCCTTTACCAATCAGAAGCTGAGCTGTGATTGGTTGTTATAGGCCACAGACTTACTCCATGACGAAGCCTTTAAGCAAACAGACGTGTAGCATTTAGGTGGAGGTGGAGGGATGTGTCTTAGTATTCAGCTCTCCACTCCCTCAGCCTTGAAATAGCTCCACTTCCCTCCACTAGGTGTCGCAGATAGAGTTCATTTCTACTTAGAACCAATGCTGTGCTGGGCAAATTCCCAGAGGGGGCAATGCATCATGGATTTCGCTGTGTTTGAGCACTTTGGGGGGTGTTTTCCTTGGCTGGTCTCCCTGAGATCGGTGGGTGCTTTGTGATTTCTGCCATTGAAGCTGCTGGGTTTTTCCAGTCTGCGGGTGAAGGTAAGGCTCTTAGCCAAGCTAGGGGGGAGACCTGGACCTCTCTGTCATGTGGGGTACCTCTGAGTTAGGCAACTAGCTCCCCTAAAGACCTTTGCCCACCTTACCATGTTGCCTCCTGATTCCCTATCCTCTTACTAGCCCTCGACCATCTATTACATCACACATACAGACAGTACATAGACCTTTTTTTGGTGAGTGACTATAAAGCGCGGGGTTCCCTCCAAAACATAATATCACAATGACTCAATTATTTTTGTCCTTTCATAATTAACATTTTTCAATCTATATGGTTTCATCGATTTGTTAACCCCCAGCATACCCTCCCTAATAATGTTCGCTCTCGCATCAGGCTCTAACCCTTTTTTTTTATATTTTTGGTAACGTGAAGGGAAGACAAAGTCGCCAAAAATGATTATTTTTTTATTTTGTGTTTCTTTACAGAACGAGGACAAGAAATAACGCTGTGGAAAGGAACTATTATATTAAATTGTACACTTCCTCGTCTCTTTGGGAGATTTGACCTTTTTGTTCCCGAGCTTGAAAAGTATCTACATTTAACCATCCACCCACTCGCTCACTTTGCGCGGCGCCCGCTGACAATGTGTAGAGCGGAGAAATGGTGCGCTTAATACTTTCTCCATTGATTGACAGAGGTAACATTTAATTCACCGCCGCCGCCCGATCCTCGCCGGAACAAATGAAACTGCTCTGGGGCAACCACTAATTAATGCAGCAGCTTCCCCCAAAGCAAAATACCCATTATGGACACTTTATTTATTAGCCTTTATATTGGAACCATTGTCTTAGGGTCTACATAAAAAAAAAATGAAAAAAATGGGGTGCTGGGAAGACAATGGAGGACTCCTCAAAAAGATGTTACGGGAGTAGAGATACTGCCTTTCTCTCTACAGTAAGTGGGGGCAGGTCTTTATCTCTCTACAGTAAGTGGGGGCAGGTCTTTATCTCTCTATAGTAAGTGGGGGCAGGTCTTTATCTCTCTATAGTAAGTGGGGGCAGGTCTTTATCTCTCTATAGTAAGTGGAGGCAGGTCTTTATCTCTCTATAGTAAGTGGGGGCAGGTCTTTATCTCTCTATAGTAAGTGGGGGCAGGTCTTTATCTCTCTATAGTAAGTGGGGGCAGGACTTTATCTCTCTATAGTAAGTGGGGGCAGGTCATTATCTCTCTATAGTAAGTGGGGGTAGGTCTTTATCTCTCTACAGTAAGTGGGGGCAGGTCTTTATCTCTCTATAGTAAGTGGGGGCAGGACTTTATCTCTCTATAGTAAGTGGGGGCAGGTCTTTATCTCTCTATAGTAAGTGGGGACAGGTCTTTATCTATCTATAGTAAGTGGGGACAGGTCTTTATCTCTCTATAGTAAGTGGGGACAGGTCTTTATCTCTCTATAGTAAGTGGGGGCAGGACTTTATCTCTCTATAGTAAGTGGGGGCAGGTCTTTATCTCTCTATAGTAAGTGGGGGCAGGACTTTATCTCTCTATAGTAAGTGAGGGCAGGTCTTTATCTCTCTATAGTAAGCGGGGGCAGGTCTTTATCTCTCTATAGTAAGTGAGGGCAGGTCTTTTTCTCTCTACAGTAAGTGGGGGCAGGTCTTTATCTCTCTATAGTAAGTGGGGGTAGGTCTTTATCTCTCTACAGTAAGTGGGGACAGGTCTTTATCTCTCTATAGTAACTGGGGCAGGTATTTATCTCTCTATAGTAAGTGGGGGCAGGTCTTTATCTCTCTACAGTAAGTGGGGCAGGTCTTTATCTCTCTATAGTAAGTGGGGGCAGGTCTTTATCTCTCTATAGTAACTGGGGCAGGTCTTTATCTCTCTATAGTAAGTGGGGGCAGGTCTTTATCTCTCTACAGTAAGGGGGGCAGGTCTTTATCTCTCTACAGTAAGTGGGGGCAGGTCTTTATCTCCCTATAGTAAGTGGGGGCAGGTCTTTATCTCTCTATAGTAAGTGAGGGCAGGTCTTTATCTCTCTATAGTAAGCGGGGGCAGGTCTTTATCTCTCTATAGTAGGTGGGGGCAGGTCTTTATCTCTCTATAGTAAGTGAGGGCAGGTCTTTATCTCCCTATAGTAAGTGGGCGTAGGTCTTTATCTCTCTACAGTAAGTGGGGGCAGGTCTTTATCTCTTTATAGTAAGTGGGGGCAGGTCTTCATCTCTCTATAGTAAGTAGGGGCAGGTCTTCATCTCTCTATAGTAAGTAGGGGCAGGTCTTCATCTCTCTATAGTAAGTGGGGCAGGTCTTTATCTCTCTATAGTAAGTGGGGGCAGTTCTTTATCTCTCTATAGTAAGTGGGGGCAGGTCTTTATCTCTCTATAGTAAGTGGGGGCAGGTCTTTATCTCTCTATAGTAAGTGGGGGCAGGTCTTTATCTCTCTATAGTAAGTGAGGGCAGGTCTTTATCTCCCTATAGTAAGTGGGGGCAGGTCTTTATCTCTCTATAGTAAGTGGGGGCAGGTCTTTATCTCTCTATAGTAACTCGGGCAGGTATTTATCTCTCTATAGTAAGTGGGGGCAGGTCTATATCTCTCTACAGTAAGTGGGGCAGGTCTTTATCTCTCTATAGTAAGTGGGGGCAGGTCTTTATCTCTCTATAGTAAGTGGGGCATGTTCTTTATCTCTCTTATAGTAACTGGGGCAGGTCTTTATCTCTCTTAGTAAGTGGGGGCAGGTCTTTATCTCTCTAAGTAAGTGGGGGCAGGTCTTTATCTCTCTACAGTAAGTGGGGCAGGTCTTTATCTCTCTATAGTAAGTGGGGGCAGGTCTTTATCTCTCTATAGTAACTGGGGCAGGTCTTTATCTCTCTATAGTAAGTGGGGGCAGGTCTTTATCTCTCTATAGTAAGTGGGGGCAGGTCTTTATCTCTCTATAGTAAGTGGGGGCAGGTCTTTATCTCTCTATAGTAAGTGAGGGCAGGTCTTTATCTCCCTATAGTAAGTGGGGGCAGGTCTTTATCTCTCTATAGTAAGTGAGGGCAGGTCTTTATCTCCTATAGTAAGTGGGGGTAGGTCTTTATCTCTCTACAGTAAGTGGGGGCAGGTCTTTATCTCTCTATAGTAAGTGGGGGCAGGTCTTCATCTCTCTATAGTAAGTAGGGGCAGGTCTTCATCTCTCTATAGTAAGTAGGGGCAGGTCTTCATCTCTCTATAGTAATGGGGCAGGTCTTTATCTCGCTATAATAAGTGGGGGCAGGTCTTTATCTCTCTATAGTAAGTGGGGCAGGTCTTCATCATCTCTCTATAGTAACTGGGGGCATGACTTTATCTCTCTATAGTAAGTGGGGGCAGGTCTTTATCTCTCTATAGTAAGTGTGGGCAGGACTTTATCTCTCTATAGTAACTGGGGCAGGTCTTTATCTCTCTATAGTAAGTGGGGGCAGGTCTTTATCTCTCTACAGTAAGTGGGGGCAAGTCTTTATCTCTCTATAGTAAGTGGGGGCAGGTCTTTATCTCTCTATAGTAAGTGGGGGCAGGTAAATTTCTCTCTACAGTAAGTGGGGGAAGGTCTTTATCTCTCTATAGTAAGTGGGGGCAGGTCTTTATCTCTCTATAGTAAGTGGGGGCAGGTCTTTATCTCTCTATAGTAAGTGGGGGCAGGTCTTTATCTCTCTACAGTAAGTGGGGGCAGGTCTTTATCTCTCTATAGTAAGTGGGGGCAGGTCTTTATCTCTCTTATAGTAAGTGGGGGCAGGTCTTTATCTCTCTATAGTAAGTGGGGGCAGGTCTTTATCTCTCTATAGTAAGTGGGGGCAGGTCTATATCTCTCTATAGTAAGTGGGGGTAGGTCTTTATCTCTCTACAGGAAGTGGGGGCAGGTCTTTATCTCTCTATAGTAAGTGGGGGCATGTCTTTATCTCTCTACAGTAAGTGGGGGCAGGTCTTTATCTCTCTATAGTAAGTGGGGGCAGGTCTTTATCTCTCTATAGTAAGTGGAAGCAGGTCTTTATCTCTCTATAGTAAGTGGGGGCAGGTCTTTATCTCTCTATAGTAAGTGGGGGCAGGTCTTTATCTTTCTATAGTAAGTGGAGGCAGGTCTTTATCTCTCTATAGTAAGTGGGGACAGGTCTTTATCTCTCTATAGTAAGTGGGGGCAGGTCTTTATCTCTCTATAGTAAGTGGGGGCAGGTCTTTAACTCTCTATAGTAAGTGGGGGCAGGTCTTTATCTCTCTATAGTAAGTGGGGGCAGGTCTTTATTTCTCTATAGTAAGTGGGGACAGGTCTTTATATCTCTATAGTAAGCGGGGGCAGGTCTTTATCTCTCTACAGTAAGTGGGGGCAGGTCTTTATCTCTCTATAGTAAGTGGGGGCAGGTCTTTATCTCTCTACAGTAAGTGGGGCAGGTCTTTATCTCTCTATAGTAAGTGGGGGCAGGTCTTTATCTCTCTATAGTAACTGGGGCAGGTCTTTATCTCTCTATAGTAAGTGGGGGCAGGTCTTTATCTCTCTACAGTAAGGGGGGCAAGTCTTTATCTCTCTACAGTAAGTGGGGGCAGGTCTTTATCTCCCTATAGTAAGTGGGGGCAGGTCTTTATCTCTCTATAGTAAGTGAGGGCAGGTCTTTATCTCTCTATAGTAAGCGGGGGCAGGTCTTTATCTCTCTATAGTAGGTGGGGGCAGGTCTTTATCTCTCTATAGTAAGTGAGGGCAGGTCTTTATCTCCCTATAGTAAGTGGGCGTAGGTCTTTATCTCTCTACAGTAAGTGGGGGCAGGTCTTTATCTCTTTATAGTAAGTGGGGGCAGGTCTTCATCTCTCTATAGTAAGTAGGGGCAGGTCTTCATCTCTCTATAGTAAGTAGGGGCAGGTCTTCATCTCTCTATAGTAAGTGGGGCAGGTCTTTATCTCTCTATAGTAAGTGGGGGCAGTTCTTTATCTCTCTATAGTAAGTGGGGGCAGGTCTTTATCTCTCTATAGTAAGTGGGGGCAGGTCTTTATCTCTCTATAGTAAGTGGGGGCAGGTCTTTATCTCTCTATAGTAAGTGAGGGCAGGTCTTTATCTCCCTATAGTAAGTGGGGGCTGGTCTTTATCTCTCTATAGTAAGTGGGGGCAGGTCTTTATCTCTCTATAGTAACTGGGGCAGGTATTTATCTCTCTATAGTAAGTGGGGGCAGGTCTATATCTCTCTACAGTAAGTGGGGCAGGTCTTTATCTCTCTATAGTAAGTGGGGGCATGTCTTTATCTCTCTATAGTAACTGGGGCAGGTCTTTATCTCTCTATAGTAAGTGGGGGGCAGGTCTTTTTCTCTCTACAGTAAGTGGGGGCAGGTCTTTATCTCTCTATAGTAAGCGGGGGGAGGTCTTTATCTCTCTATAGTAAGTGGGGGCAGGTCTTTATCTCTCTATAGTAAGTGGGGGTAGGTCTTTATCTCTCTATAGTAAGTGGGGGCAGGTCTTTATCTCTCTATAGTAAGTGGGGGCAGGTCTATATTTCTCTATAGTAAGTGGGGGCAGGTCTTTATCTCTCTATAGTAAGTGGGGGCAGGTCTTTATCTCCCTATAGTAAGTGAGGGCAGGTCTTTTTCTCTCTACAGTAAGTGGGGGCAGGTCTTTATCTCTCTATAGTAAGTGGGGGCAGGTCTTTATCTCTCTATTGTAAGTGGGGGCAGGTCTTTATCTCTCTACAGTAAGTGGGGGCAGGTCTTTATCTCTCTACAGTAAGTGGGGGCAGGTCTTTATCTCTCTACAGTAAGTGGGGGCAGGTCTTTATCTCTCTATAGTAAGCGGGGGCAGGTCTTTATCTCTCTATCTCTCTACAGTAAGTGGGGTAGGTCTTTATCTCTCTATAGTAAGTGGGGCAGGTCTTTATCTCTCTATAGTAAGTGGGGGCAGGTCTTTATCTTTCTATAGTAAGTGGGGGCAGGTCTTTATCTCTCTATAGTAAGTGGGGGCAGGTCTTTATCTCTCTATAGTAAGTGAGGGCAGGTCTTTATCTCCCTATAGTAAGTGGGGGCAGGTCTTTATCTCTCTATAGTAAGTGGGGGCATGTCTTTATCTCTCTACAGTAAGTGGGGGCAGGTCTTTATCTCTCTATAGTAAGTGGGGTCAGGTCTTTATCTCTCTACAGTAAGTGGGGGCAGGTCTTTATCTCTCTATAGTAAGTGGGGGCAGGTCTTTATCTCTATATAGTAAGTGGGGGCAGGTCTTTATCTCTCTATAGTAAGTGGGGGCAGGTCTTTATCTCTCTATAGTAAGTGGGGGCAGGTCTTTATCTCTCTACAGTAAGTGGGGGCAGGTCTTTATCTCTCTATAGTAAGTGGTGGCAGGTCTTTATCTCTCTATAGTAAGTGGGGCAGGTCTTTATCTCTCTACGGTAAGTGGGGGCAGGTCTTTATCTCTCTATAGTAAGTGAGGGCAGGTCTTTATCTCTCTATAGTAAATGGGGGCAGGTCTTTATCTCTCTATAGTAAGTGGGGTCAGGTCTTTATCTCTCTATAGTAAGTGGGGGCAGGTCTTCATCTCTCTATAGTAAGTGGGGGCAGGTCTTTATCTCTCTATAGTAAGTGAGGGCAGGTCTTTATCTCCCTATAGTAAGTGGGGGCAGGTCTTTATCTCTCTATAGTAAGTGAGGGCAGGTCTTTTTTTCTCTACAGTAAGTGGGGGCAGGTCTTTATCTCTCTATAGTAAGTGGGGGCAGGTCTTTATCTCTCTATAGTAAGTGGGGGCAGGTCTTTATCTCTCTATAGTAAGTGGGGGCAGGTCTTTATCTCTCTATAGTAAGTGGGAACAGGTCTTTATCTCTCTACAGTAAGTGGGGGCAGGTCTTTATCTCTCTATAGTAAGTGGGGGCAGGTCTTTATCTCTCCATAGTAAGTGGGGGCAGGTCTTTATCTCTCTATAGTAAGTGGGGACAGGTCTTTATCTCTCTGTAGTAAGTGGCGCAGGTCTTTATCTCTCCATAATAAGTGGGGGCAGGTCTTTATCTCTCTATAGTAACTGGGGGCAGGTCTTTATCTCTCTATAGTAAGTGGGGGCAGGTCTTTATCTCTCTATAGTAAGTGGGGGCAGGTCTTTATCTCTCTATAGTAAGTGGGGGCAGGTCTTTATCTCTCTATAGTAAGTAAGTAGGGGCAGGTCTTTATCTCTCTATAGTAAGTGGGGGCAGGTCTTTATCTCTCTATAGTAAGTGGGGGCAGGTCTTTATCTCTCTATAGTAAGTGGGGGCAGGTCTTTATCTCTCTATAGAAGTGGAGGCAGGTCTTTATCTCTCTATAGTAAGTGGGGGGAGTTCTCTATCTCTCTATAGTAAGTGGAGGCAGGACTTTATCTCTCTATAGTAAGTGTGGGCAGGTCTTTATCTCTCTACAGCAAGTGGGGGCAGGTCTTTATCTCTCTATAGTAAGTGGGGGCAGGTCTTTATCTCTCTATAGTAAGTAGGGGCAGGTCTTTATCTCTCTATAGTAATTGGGGGCAAGTCTTTATCTCTCTATAGTAAGTGGGGGCAGGTCTTTAGCTCTCTATAGAAGTGGAGGCAGGTCTTTATCTCTCTATAGTAAGTGGGGGCAGGTCTTTATCTCTCTATAGTAAGTGGGGGCAGGTCTTTATCTCTCTACAGTAAGTGGGGGCAGGTATTTTTCTCTTTACAGTAAGTGGGGGCAGGTCTTTATCTCTATAGTAAGTGGGGGCAGGTCTTTATCTCTATACAGTAAGTGGGGGCAGGTCTTTATCTCTATAGTAAGTGGGGGCAGGTCTTTATCTCTATAGTAAGTGGGGGCAGGTCTTTATCTCTATATAGTAAGTGGGGGCAGGACTTTATCTCTCTACCTGCCTCTATATGTGTGATTGGGGTAGACACGGCACACTGTCTATATGTGTGATTGGGGTAGACACGGCACACTGTCTATATGTGTGATTGGGGTAGACACGGCACACTGTCTATATGTGTGATTGGGGTAGACACGGCACACTGTTTCTATATGTGTGATTGGGGTAGACACGGCACACTGTCTATATGTGTGATTGGGGTAGACACGGCACACTGTCTATATGTGTGATTGGGGTAGACACGGCACACTGTCTATATGTGTGATTGGGGTAGACACGGCACACTGTCTATATGTGTGATTGGGGTAGACACGGCACACTGTCTATATGTGTGATTGGGGTAGACACGGCACACTGTCTATATGTGTGATTGGGGTAGACACGGCACACTGTCTATATGTGTGATTGGGGTAGACACAGCACACTGTCTATATGTGTGATTGGGGTAGACACGGCACACTGCTTCTATATGTGTGATTGGCGTATACACGTTGTCACTCTTCGTCCTTGGACCTCTCTGTGTTATTCCTTCACAGTCTATATATGATTTCTGTATTTATGGGGTTGGCAGGAGACAGGCGTTGTGCGGTGACGCGGTGGGCCGGTTGGAGAGGGACGGGGCTGTTGCATTTAACCTTGGGCCCTCAATGTCCCAATTCCACATCTGTCTAATTTTTTGGGTAATTTCAGACTCATTCTCATCGGCTGACGACCCCCCTCATCCCCGCCTCGTCCTCCGCCTGACGACCCCCCTCATCCCCGTCTCGTCCTCCGCCTGACGACCCCCCTCATCCCCGTCTCGTCCTCCGCCTGACGACCCCCCTCATCCCCGTCTCGTCCTCCGCCTGACGACCCCCCTCATCCCCGTCTCGTCCTTCGCCTGACGACCCCCCTCATCCCCGTCTCGTCCGCTCCTCGTTCCCCCCCCCACGTCGGCTCATCTGCATTTATGGAGCAGCTTTGTGCTCCGCTCCTGTAACTGAACGCCAGACGAGCCGAGCTCGGAGGAACCAAGGTCGTAGAAATGCCCAGAGCTAAAGGAATATTGAAAAGCCGAACAGCAGGCGGAAACCGAGCGAAACCCCCCGAAAGAATGAAATCAGCATCAGGAAGGACAAAGTGTCACCAAATGGAACAGCCGCCTGCTGTCACCGCACACATGCCATGACTGGCAGCAACGTGAGAACCAGGACCTGCAACGTGGGGGCAAAGGGGAGCTTAACTAAGATTCATGGTGGCCGGACAGAGAGGAGCGCAACCAGAGAGGAACCGAACCGGCTCCACAAGTCATCGAAAACACAACGGGTTCAGGGGGCTCAAGACGTAGAAAGGAGGGAATGAGATGAAATACTAACTCAATCTGCAGGGAATTGATTCACTATGAATATAAAAAAACATTGATAGCAGTAATCCCCTTCATTGCTGAGCTGTCATACACTATCGGTACAGATTATTCAGTGTTTTATGAATATGGGTGACAGTTCTTCCCTACAGAGCTGTCACACACTGTCGGTACAGTTTACTCAGTGTTTTAAGAATATGGGTGACTGTTCTTCCCTCATGTGCTGTCACACACTCTCAGTACAGATTACTTAGTGTTTTATGAATACAAGTGACTGTTCTTCCCTCGTGCTGTCACACACTATCAGTACAGTTTATTCAGTGTTTTATGAATATGGGTGACTGTTCTTCCCTCCAGAGCTGTCACACACTATCAGTATAGTTTATTCAGTGTTTTATGAATATGGATGACTGTTCCTTCCTCATGTAGTGTCACACACTGTCAGTACAGTTTATTCCGTTTTTTATGAATATGGGTGACTGTTCTTTCCTCATGTGCTCTCACACACTATCGGTACAGATTATTCAGTGGTTTATGAATACGGGTGACTGTTCTTCCCTCCAGAGCTGTCACACACTATCAGTACAGTTTACTCAGTGTTTTATTAAAATGGGTGACTGTTCTTTTCTCATGTGCTGTCACACACTGCCAGTACAATTTAGTCAGTGTTTTATGAATATGGGTGACTGTTCTTCCCTCCTGAGCTGTGCCACACTATCGGTACAGATTACTCAGTGTTTTATCAATATGGGTGACTGTTCTTCCCTCATGTGCTATCACACACTATCAGTACAGATTATTCAGTGTTTTATGAATATGGGTGACTGTTCTTCCCTCCAGAGCTGTCACACACTATCAGTACAGATTATTCAGTGTTTTATGAATATTGGTGACTGTTCTTCGCTCATGTGCTGTCAAACACTATCAGTACAGATTATTCAGTGTTTTATGAATACGAGGACTGTTCTTCCCTCATGTGCTATCACACACTATCAGTACATATTACTCAGTGTTTTATGAATATGGGTGACTGTTCTTCCCTCCTGAGCTGTCACACACTATCAGTACATATTACTCAGTGTTTTATGACTATGGGTGACTGTTCTTCCCTCAGGTGCTGTCACACATTATCAGTACAGATTATTCAGTGTTTTATGAACATGGGTGACTGTTCTTCTCTCATGTGCTGTCACACACTATCAGTACATATTATTCCGTGTTTTATGAATATGGGTGACTGTTCTTCCGTCATGTGCTGTCACACATTATCAGTACAGTTTACTCAGTGTTTTATTAACATGGGTGACTGTTCTTCCCTCATGTGCTGTCACACACTGTCAGTACAGTTTATTCAGTGTTTTATGAATATGGGTGACTGTTCTTCCCTCCTGAGCTATCACACACTATCGGTACAGTTTATTCAGTGTATCATGAATACGGGTGACTGTTCTTCGCTCATGTGCTGTCATACACTATCAGTACAGATTATTCAGTGTTTTATGAATATGGGTGACTGTTCTTCCCTCCAGAGCTGTCACACACTATCAGTACAGATTATTCAGTGTTTTATGAATATTGGTGACTGTTCTTCGCTCATGTGCTGTCACACACTATCAGTACAGATTATTCAGTGTTTTATGAATACAGGGACTGTTCTTCCCTTATGTGCTATCACACACTATCAGTACATATTACTCAGTGTTTTATGAATATGGGTGACTGTTCTTCCCTCCAGAGCTGTCACACACTATCAGTACAGATTATTCAGTGTTTTATGAATATGGGTGACTGTTCTTCCCTCATGTGCTGTCACACACTATCAGTACAGTTTACTCAGTGTTTTATTAAAATGGGTGACTGTTCTTTTCTCATGTGCTGTCACACACTGTCAGTACAATTTATTCAGTGTTTTATAAATATGGGTGACTGTTCTTCCCTCCAGAGCTGTCACACACTATCAGTACAGATTATTCAGTGTTTTATGAATATGGGTGACTGTTCTTCGCTCATGTGCTGTCAAACACTATCAGTACAGATTATTCAGTGTTTTATGAATACGAGGACTGTTCTTCCCTCATGTGCTATCACACACTATCAGTACATATTACTCAGTGTTTTATGAATATGGGTGACTGTTCTTCCCTCCTGAGCTGTAACACACTATCAGTACATACTACTGAGTGTTTTATGACTATGGGTGACTGTTCTTCCCTCAGGTGCTGTCACACATTATCAATACAGATTATTCAGTGTTTTTATGAACATGGGTGACTGTTCTTCTCTCATGTGCTGTCACACACTATCAGTACATATTATTCCGTGTTTTATGAATATGGGTGACTGTTCTTCCTTCATGTGCTGTCACACATTATCAGTACAGTTTACTTAGTGTTTTATTAACATGGGTGACTGTTCTTCCCTCATGTGCTGTCACACACTGTCAGTACAGTTTATTCAGTGTTTTATGAATATGGGTGACTGTTCTTCCCTCCTGAGCTATCACACACTATCGGTACAGTTTATTCAGTGTTTTATGAATACGGGTGACTGTTCTTCGCTCATGTGCTGTCACACACTATCAGTACAGATTATTCAGTGTTTTATGAATATGGGTGACTGTTCTTCCCTCCAGAGCTGTCACACACTATCAGTACAGATTATTCAGTGTTTTATGAATATTGGTGACTGTTCTTCGCTCATGTGCTGTCACACACTATCAGTACAGATTATTCAGTGTTTTATGAATACAGGGACTGTTCTTCCCTCATGTGCTATCACACACTATCAGTACATATTACTCAGTGTTTTATGAATATGGGTGACTGTTCTTCCCTCCTGAGCTGTCACACACTATCAGTACATATTACTCAGTGTTTTATGACTATGGGTGACTGTTCTTCCCTCATGTGCTGTCACACACTATCAGTACATATTATTCCGTGTTTTATGAATATGGGTGACTGTTCTTCCCTCATGTGCTGTCACACACTATCAGTACAGTTTACTCAGTGTTTTATTAACATGGGTGACTGTTCTTCCCTTATGTGCTGTCACACACTGTCAGTACAGTTTATTCAGTGTTTTATGAATATGGGTGACTGTTCTTCCCTCATGTGCTGTCACACACTGTCGGTACAGATTATTCAGTGTTCTCTGTCTTTCCCTATATTTATGGATGTGGGTAGCTGTTGTATGACTTTCCCTCCCTCTCTCTATGACTATGGCTAGCAGCTTTTCACTCCTGTGCAGTCATGTGTACAGTTTATTCGGTGTTTTATGTCTTTCTCTCCCTATATTTATGGATGTGGGTAGCTGTTCTTCACTATTGTGCAGTTACACACTATGTGTATATGGCACCCCCGCGGGGATTGCCACAGGACCCACTCATGCGGGGAGGGATGTACACCTTGGCACACACAGCACCTAACACACTTCCCACCCCAGACCTGGAGGGGGAGCTCTATTGGCTGCCCTTAAGCCAGATCCCTTATAAAGGTCTGAGGGAGGAGCTAGTTCAGTTCAGAAGAGTAGGTCAGTCAGTAAAGTCAGTACAGAAGAAAGTACTAGAAGGAGCTGGTTGCTGGGACCAAGCCAGGCCCAGAACCAGGAAACCTGACCCAGCTGTGCAGCGCCCTAGGGAGAGGGACGGAGGCCAGTGGAAGAGTTAGGAAGAACAGAATAAGGGATCTTAGCTAGTTACCCTTAAAGTCAGCACAGATACCGGAGTCCGTACCTGCTATATTTCCATTTGTAGCAGAGAAACCATATTACCAGATACCACAGGTGGCGTCACGTATCATTCCCCAATCATCATCCCCCATCAGCTATCCCCCAGGGCACGGAACCGGGACCCGACCAGTCTTGATCTCCCACCGGAGCCACCGTCCCGGTATCTTGAGTACCCCCTTCTCTACCGGCCCGACTCAAGTACAGTTTTTTTTGTGTTTTATGACATTCTCTCCCTCTCTCTATGACTTTGGGTAACTTTTCTTCACTCTTCTGCTGTCATATATTACCAATGTCATTTCTTCAGTGTTTTATGTCTTTTTCTCCCTTATTTTATGACTATGGGTAACAGTTCCTCACTTCACTGCTGATCTGACACTCATTATCGGTGAAGTTTTTTCAGTGTTTTAAGAGTTTCTCTCCCTCTCTCTATATCTATGGGTAATTGTTATTCCATGCTGAGCTGTCACTCATTATTGGTACAGTTTCTTCAATGTTTTATTACTTTCTCTCCTTCTGTCTATGGCTTTGGGTAACTATCACTATCAGTACAGTTTAGTCAGAGTTTTATATTGTTTTCTCCCTATCT
This sequence comes from Allobates femoralis, assembly GCA_033576535.1. Classification (NCBI taxonomy): domain Eukaryota; kingdom Metazoa; phylum Chordata; class Amphibia; order Anura; family Aromobatidae; genus Allobates; species Allobates femoralis. The sequence continues at coordinate 503,779,241 of JARQOC010000006.1, forward strand.
CTAAGATTATAGGTAAATAGATGATAACGATTTACTTGTGAGCTGTCACCACTAACAGAACACTTACATTAAGAGGTTTATATCTTTCTCTCCCTCACTCATTTGCTTTCACACACTATCAGTACAGCTTACTCAGTGTTTTATATTGTTCTCAAACTATCTCTATGACTATACATAAATGGATGATAACTGTTCTTCCCTCCTGTGTTGTAACACACTATCGGTACAGTTTATTCAGTGTTTTATGGCTTTCTCTCCCTCCTTCTATGACTTTGGGTAAATGGAGGTAACTTTTCTTCACGGCTATGCTGTCACACACTATCAGTGCAGTTTCTTTAGTTTTTTTATGACTTTGTCTCCCTATCTCTATGGCTATGGGCAACTGCTCTTCACTTATGTGCTGTCATACACTATCAGTGCAGTTTATTCAGTGTTTTATTGCTTTCTCTTCATTTCTCTATAAGTATTTATATATGGATGGTAACTATCTTTTACTGATGAGCTGTTACACTCTATTGGTCACACCCTTCTGGTTCATGTGCAGATTAGAATGTCCCTAACCACACAACTAGGAACCACAGCCACACCTGGCTCCCTAAAAGGCCATTGATTTCTTTCTCATTCTTCCTGAGGAAGAAGAGGGAAGGTCACTTCACACAACTAACCAAAATTAAGGAAGCCTGCAGGAGTAGACAGAAACCCAAGGAGAGAAAACATAAGACGCATGTACAAGGGGAAATGAAGAAGAATAAATGCAAGCAAGGGAATCCTCCTACCAACCTAAAAGAGAACAGAGGAAAGGTGTAGGTAAGGCTAATGAGAGAACGCAGAGACATATGACATTGGTCTAAGCCTACTAGCAGCAGAACTGGAACTCCTCATCAGATATCCACCAACAAAATATAGCCAGCAGAGAAGGTTGGAGAAAGGAGAGTATAAACAGCCCCACCCGGGCTGTGAAAGGACAGATAAAGTAATAAAAAGAGAACACCTTACTAGCAGCCCAGCACAGAAGAAAAGCTAAGATAAATGAACAATCATCATTTGGACAGGGATCAGGGAAGGATACTGACCACTGAGCAAGAGGCCGCTGGATCGAATCCTAAGCCCGACATCAATATTTCAATTCATCGTGTACATCTGCATCTAATACTTTGTGACGCTCCCTTGGTCATCTGCCGATATGAAGTAAAATACTACATACGATTAGATGTTGGATCTTTCACCTTCTGGCTTCAATTTCTTATTTGTTCTATAGGGAAGGAAACTGACCATGGGACAAGAGGCCACCGGATCAAGTCCCGAGACTGAGGCATGACATCAATATTTCAATTACTCATGATGATCTACATCTTATACTTATTATACTTAGGGAAACTCCCTTGGTCGTCTGTCCAGAGGTGTGGAACATTCTATTACCTACAATTAGATGTTGAATCTTTGACCTTCTGGCTTCGACTTCTTATTTGTTCCATAGGGAAGGAAACCAAGCGCCGGATCAAGTTTGAGACCAAGGCATAACATCCATATTTCAATTACTCATGAACTTCTACATCTTATACTTTGGGAAGCTCCCTTGGTCATCAGCCAAGAGCTGTGAAACATTCTACTACATCCAATAAGATGTTGGATCTTTGACCTTCTGGTTTGTTCCATAAGGAAGGAAACTGACCACATGGTAAGAGGCCAACAGATCGAGTACCGAGACTAAGTTATGACATCAATATTTCAGTTACTTGTTGACATCTACATCGTATACTTTGTGAAGCTCCCCTGGTCATTTGCCACGAGATGTGAAACACTCAACTACACCCGATTTGATGTTGGGTCTTTGACCTTCTGGTTTGTTCCATAGGGAAGGAAACCAACCACCGGATCGAGTCCAGGGACCATGGCATGACATCTATATTTCAATTACTCGTGGACATCTACATGTTATACTTTGGGAAGTTCCCTTGGTCGTCTGTCGAGAGGTGTGGAACATTCTATTACATACAATTAGATGTTGGCTCTTTGACCTTCTAGTTTGTTCCATACAGAAAGAAACTAACCATGGGATAAGGGGCCACCGGATCGAGTCCTGAGGCATGATATCAACATTTCAAGTACCCAAGGACATCTTCGTCTTTGGGAACCTCCCTGGATCATCTGCCGAGAGGTGTGGAACATTATATTACATACAATTAGATGTTGGCTCTTCTGAATCTTTGACTTTCTGAATTCGACTTCTGGTCTCTTCCATAGGGAAGGAAACCAACTACCAGATCAAGTCCCGAGACTGACACATGATCCATATTCCAATTACTTGTGGACACCTACATCTTATACATTGGGAAGCTCCCTTGGTCATCTGCCGAGAGATGTGCCACATACTACATTCGATTAGGTGTCTGATCTTTGTCTTCTGGTTTGCTCCATAGGGAAGGAAACTGACCAAGGGACAAGGGGCCACCGCATCAAGTCCAAAGACTAAAGCATGGCATCAATATCAATATCAATCAAGGGAAGTTCCCTTGGTTGTCTGTTGAGAGATGTGGAACAATCTACTACATCCAATTAGATGTTGGCTCTTCTGAATCTTTGACCATCTGGCTTCGACTTCTAGCTTGTTCCATAGGGAAGGAAACCAATCACTGGATCAAGTCCCGAGACTGAAACATGATTACTCGTGGACACCTACATCTTATATATTGGGAAGCTCCCTTGGTCATCTGCTGAGAGATGTGCAACATTCTACCACATCCGAATAAGTGTCAGATCTTTGACTTCTGGTTTGTTCCATAGGGAAGGAAACTGACCAAGGGGCCACCGGATCAAGTCCCGAGACCGAAGCATGACATCAATATTTCAGTCACTCATGGGCATCATCATCTTTGGGAAACTCCCTTGGTCATCTGCTGAGAGATGTCCAACATTCTACTACATCCGAATAAGTGTCAGATCTTTGACTTCTGGTTTGTTACAAAGAGAAGGAAACTGACCAAGGGACAAGAGGCCACTGGATCAAGTCCCAAGACCGAAGCATGACATCAATATTTCAATTACTCATGGGCATCTTTATCTTTGGGAAGCTCCCTTGGTTGTCTGTTGAGAGATGTAGAACATTCTACTACATCCATTTAGATGTTGGCTCTTCTGAATCTTTGACTTTCTGGATTCGACTTCTGGTTTGTTCCATAGGGAAGGAAACCAACCACCGGATCAAGTCCCGAGACTGAGACCTGATCCATATTTCAATTACTCGTGGACACCTACATCTTTTACATTGGGAAACTCCCTTGGTCATCTGCCGAGAGATGTGCAACATTCTACTACATTCGATTAGGTGTCCGATCTTTGTCTTCTGGTTTGCTCCATAGGGAAGGAAACTGACCAAGGGACAAGGGGCCACCGCATCAAGTCCCAAGACCAACGCATGGCATCAATATTTCAGTTACAAATGGGTATCATCATCTTTGGGAAGTTCCCTTGGTTGTCTGTTGAGAGATGTGGAACATTCTATTACATCCAATTAGATGTTGGCTCTTCTGAATCTTTGACCATCTGCCTTCGACTTCTAGCTTGTTCCATAGGGAAGGAAACCAACCACCGGATCAAGTCTCGAGACTGAAACATGATTACTCATGGACACCTGCATCTTATACATTGGGAAACTCCCTTGGTCATCTGCTGAGAGATGTGCAACATTCTACTACATCCGAATAAGTGTCAGATCTTTGTCTTCTGGTTTGCTCCATAGGGAAGGAAACTGACCAAGGGACAAGGGGCCACCGCATCAAGTCCAAAGACCAAAGCATGGCATCAATATTTCAGTTACACATGGGTATCACCATCTTTGGGAACCTCCCTTGGTTGTCTGTTGAGAGATGTGGAACATTCTACTACATCCAATTAGATGTTGGCTCTTCTGAATCTTTGACCATCTGGCTTCGACTTCTAGCTTGTTCCATAGGAAGGAAACCAACCACCGGATCAAGTCCCGAGACTGAAACATGATTACTCGTGGACACCTACATCTTATACATTGGGAAACTCCCTTGGTCATCTGCTGAGAGATGTGCCACATTCTACTACATTCGATTAGGTGTCCGATCTTTGACTTCTGGTTTGTTACAAAGAGAAGGAAACTGACCAAGGGACAAGGGGCCACCGGATCAAGTCCCAAGACCGAAGCATGACGTCAATATTTCAGTCACTCATGGGCATCTTCATCTTTGGGAAGCTCCCTTGGTCATCGGACAAGAGATGTGGAACATTCTACTACATCCAATTAGACATTGGCTCCTCTAAATCTTTGACCTTCTGGCCTTGACTTCTAGTTTGTTCTATCTCCATATCTTGACTTTTCCGAGACCGAGTGGACTTCTTTAGCTTTTGCAACCATTAGTTTCCACCACTTTTATCTTTACCACCTCAAACGACCCCAACGTCACGCAAGAAGAAGGTCCACTGAGGTCACGTCTCTTCTCGTGACGTCAACCGAAATCTCATCTCTTTAATTAAATTTGAGAACAAATGACGGCTTGGAATATTTTTTGGAACTTTTCCTATTAAGAAGTTTTGCCGATTGCCACGCGCACAGGTAAAATATCAATTAGCCAGAATGAAATTGCTTTGGAGATCTGTTGGTGTTTCGCAGGTTGCTTAGCAGCGGCACAGAAGCTAATTATAAAAACGGAAATCGCGAAAACGATAGTAAAAATCAGACCTTAATTTTATGCTTGAAGAAGCCTGGGAGAGTTATTAATTATGCAATTCCTCATTTTTACAGCCAACCAGGAGTTACAAGCGACAGATGTCTCCTAGCAAACCGATGTGAAAGTTAAAAGTCAAACGACGAGGTTTTCCATCTCTGGTGACTAATATCGGTCAGGGACGAGCCTTCCATTGAGAAAAAAGTGTCACATTAACTCAACGGAATGATAAAGAGGAAGATTTATACATTCCCATTCATGAATTCAGGAAGATTAAATGCTTTTACTTAAAGGGAATCTGCCACAAGTTTTAACCACTCCTAACCGGGAGGGAGGATAGTGGAAAAAAATGTATCCGAGCTTAAGAGTAGAGATGGTCCGGTGACCTTGTGTAGTCAGTTTCCTTCCCCACTTAGCCATCTTTTGGTTTTCAGGAAGCAGGTTTTTTTATTTGTTCATTTGCTCCATCCTATCACATTTTGGGTGCGGCTATTGATACTCTCTGTGAGGTAGCGCTTACTGAGTGTGTTGGGGAACACAATTAGAGCATGCAGCAACGTTTTGTATTGAATACACCATAGCACCAGCCCTAATATATAGTCCATCTCAATACCTTGGCAGGGATAGTACACACAGCCCAGAACCTATAGACGGCAGCTACCCATGCAGGCTTCGGATACATCCCTCAGCAAGGTAATAACATCAATGTCCATATCAAACATAGACTTCTACCTTTGAGAGGTCTAGACGCTTTTATCAGCTCTGCTCCTTCAGAGCTGTAGTTTTAAGGTCTCCAGTCCTTGTGCCTTCCAGGGATAGTTGCTTCCCAACACACCGAGACCCAGCCACCTGTGTCTTTCCAACGCCCCGAGGTCAGCTCCACTCTCAGACATGTACGTTTGCCATGTGGACCAAACAGGAAGTACTGGATCTTCCTTACATCACAGACCATGTGATCCACTATCCAAGAGATACACCTAAGGGAGGTATGTGGATGCTCAGTCTATCCCATCATTTCTGAACATCCTATGAAAGTAGGACTTCAGATAAAATAAGATTCCTGGTTTTTAAAGTCCCAGCGAACTATCTGGTTCCATACAGGGCTGTGGAGTCGGTAAATCAAACCACCGACTCCAACTCCGACTCCGACTCCTGAATTTCCCTGGCTCCGACTCCGACTCCTTTGACTCCGACTCCGACTCCTTCATTCATGGCTCGTTTTTAAGTGATAAAATTATTGTAGGTCAATGGTAACATTAGGCTTTAATCATTATAATGGCATAATAATAAAGATATTTAGATACAACATAATAATAATTCATAATAATAATATTCAGCACATTCTGCATTGAACTACTAGACCCAATTCATTATATATTTTAGGAGTCGGAGTCGGAACATTTTCTACCGACTCCAACTCCGACTCCGACTTCACCAAAATGGGCAGCGACTCCGACTCCACGACTCCGACTCCACAGCCCTTGTTCCATATCGCATCAGATCTCAGACATATACATTGCTGGTATACTGCACACCTCCTTTGCTGGTTTTCTCTGCTGGCTATATTCCTATGTGGATCCTGCAAAGGATTTTCAGCCTCACTGCTAAGGATTTCTACCTGTCAGACAGATCCAGCTTGGTATTATCTCTTTGCTGTCTGATTTATCTTACCTACTCCTTTCTCTTGTTGGTAGTTAGGTTGTAGGAGGCTATCCTAATGTGCACTTTTTTCACTAGTGCACGTGTTTAATGTTTCTACATCTTGGGTCCTTACCTATGAGGCGGTCGACAGGGTATGGGGTACTCGGGTACCTGGGCTGATGGCAGCTTTGATAGGGAATCACGGCTGGTCAATCCCCGGTCCTGTGCCCTGGACCCTCAATGGCCCTATGCCCTGGACCCTCAGTGGCGGGGAACGTTGGGGGAATTAGGGGATTGTTAACGTGACACCACCTATGGTACCTGGTGACGGGTATTGCAGCACTGCAGCCGGCCGCTGAGGTGATGGTGGGTGCAGCAGAGTGTGGTACAGCTCCCCACAGGTGGAGCTTTACCTCAGGGCAGCGGGGATGGAAGAGAGGAGTAGTAGTTGCGTCTTTGCTGACAAAGCGGTGAATTGCGACGTTTAGACAGGCACACAGACACACAGGGATTGTTGTTTCGGTACCTTTTACTGGTGACAGGGTAACAGGTACAGTCCAGAGTAGTAACCAGGTCCCCGGTGCAACTTGGGACTTCCACCTTAGAAAGTTCTGAGGCCTCCTCTGTGTCTGTGCTCTGTGGTGTGGGGTACGTCCTGCCTGAGCCTGAACCCACCGCTTCTTCTCCCTCTCGGGGCTTTGCTTCAAACTGACAATGAGGTCCTTCTGCGGGGTCCCTGTTTCTTCCATGACCCCTGGTCCTGTACTTGGTCAGTTTAGTGTCTCTTACTGGCTCTCCTCAGGGCTGAACTCCTCCTGAGTCTTCCGGGATTTTGCTGTAGCACTTAATGCTGGCAGCGTCGGACTCCGGTGTCCGGGTGTACTAAAGGGTTGTAGTAACTGTTTCCCTTTTCTTAGTTCCCTTCTTTCTCCACTTGCCTTTGACCCTTTCCCTAGGGTGCGCACAGCGGTCAGTTGTCCCTGGTCCTGAGCCTGGATCCTTCCCAGCCACCAGCTCCTCACTCCAGCTCTCTCCTCACACACTAACTTGTGACTCGCTACAGGGACTGACTAACTGCTCCCCTCAGGCCTAGATGTTTTAAATAGGAACTGGCCTAAAGCAGCCAGTAGGGCTCCCCCTTCAGGTCTGGGGTGGAAAGTGGTGTGTGCTGTACAAACAAAGGTGTAATTCCCTCCTTGCACCGGTGGATCCTGTGGCAATCCCCCGCAGGGGTGCCACATTCCCCCTAGTTAAATACAGTCCTCCGGGACTGAAACATTTTTCCATAACACAACATAACTATTTACATTTGATAATTGTACAGAGTCTTAAAAATGAAAAATTACAAAAAAAACAGGCAATCCCTCGCAGGGATGCCACACCTATCTCTACACACTTTCCCTATCCTGAGTTATAGTGTACAGCTATCTTCCCTCTTGTATCTAATTAGATACAAGGAAGAACTCAATGGCCTTTCAGGCAGCCAGGTTCGAGTTGTGGTTTCCCAGTGTTGCAGAAATCACAATCCTAGTATATGTCCCCATCCTGCTATTCATGCCCCCACATCCTATTATATATGTTCCCATCCTGGCATATATGTTCCCATCTTGGTATGCTTGTCCACTATCCTGGTATATAGGTTCGCATCTTGATATATACCAAGATGTGGCCCAGGATTGCGAAGTATATACCAGGGTGGGGACATATATATGTCCCCCATTCTGGTATGTGTCCCCAATCCTGGTGTATACCTCCCACACCTTGGTATATATGTCCTCATCCTGGTATATATGTCGTAATCCTGATGAATATGTCCCCCATCCTAGTATTTAAGTCCCCTATCCTGGTATATATGTGCATATTTTGGTATATATGTCCCCCATCCTGGTATAAATGTCCCCATGCTGATATATATGTCCCCCATCCTGGTATATTTATCCCCAATCTGGTATATATGTCCCCCAGCCTGGTATATTTATCCCCAATCTGGTATATATGTCCCCCATCCTGGTATTTAAGTCCTCCATCCTGGTATACAGTAGAGACCAAAAGTTTGGACACACCTTCTCATTCAAAGAGTTTTTTGTATTTTCATGACTATGAAAATTGTAGATTCACACTGAAGGCATCAAAACTATGAATTATCACATGTGGAATTATAGACTGAACAAAAAAGTGTGAAACAACTGACAATAAGTCATATTCTAGGTTCTTCACAGTAGCCACCTTTTGCTTTGATTACTGCTTTGCACACTCGTGGCATTCTCTTTATGAGCTTCAAGAGGTAGTCACCGGAAATGGTCTTCACTTCACAGGTGCCCTGTCAGGTTTAATAAGTGGGATTTCTTGCCTTATAAATGGGGTTGGGACCATCAGTTGTGTTGTGCAGAAGTCTGGTGGATGCACAGCTGATCGTCCTACTGAACAGACTGTTAGAATTTGTATTATGGCAAGAAAAAAGCAGCTAAGTAAAGAAACACGAGTGGCCATCATTACTATAAGAAATGAAGGTCAGCCAGTCCGAAACATTGGGAAAACTTTGAAAGTGTCCCCAAGTACAAAAACCATCAAGCGCTACAAAGAAACTGGCTCACATGAGGACCGCCCCAGGAAAGGAAGAGCAAGAGTCACCTCTGCTGCAGAGGATAAGTTCATCCGAGTCACCAGCCTGAGAAATCGCAGGTTAACAGCAGCTCAGATTAGAGACCAGGTCAATGCCACACAGAGGTCTAGCAGCAGACACATCTCTACAACAACTGTTAAGAGGAGGCTTTGTGCAGCAGGCCTTCATGGTAAAATAGCTGCTAGGAAACCACTGCTGAGGACAGGCAACAAGCAGAAGAGACTAAAGAGGAATGGACATTAGACCAGTGGAAATCTGTGCTTGGGTCTGATGAGTCCAAATTTGAGATCTTTGGTTCCAACCACCGTGTCTTTGTGCGATGCAGAAAAGGTGAGCGGATGGACTCTACATGCCTTCTTCCCACCGTGAGGAAGGGTGTTGTCCATGTAGGATATGTTTTTTGTTGCCACCCTCACCCTCATGTTAATTATAGCTATGAGTTCCCCAGTGACTTTTGTCTGGAGATCCTTCCTCCAGGTCAGGTTTTGGGCCCTTCTTTGTGGTTCCAGGTGTGTTGGGCGCCTTCCATCTGCCGTTAGTTCTTCTTTGTGTCGGGAATTGTTGGAGAAAACCTTCAAATCAAACAAAATCCAGAAAGAAAAGCGACTAATTTCTGTTCCTGGACACGGTAAGGCAGGGTTTATCGGAGGCTCCGTGTTATGTATTCCATTAATTCACTTGTTCGGTTATCAATAACACAGTATGAGGTTTCCTGTCTGAAATGTGTTTCTGGCCGCAACGTAAAGCAGCCGAGCCCGGAAAATGTCAATGTTCTCCTGCGGCTCAGAAAAGACTTGTGCAAAGAAAAGCAGACATTCCCGCCGCCGGTCTGTTCTAAGGACTAATATTCATCATAAGATGGGGAAGCACCGGCACAAGTGATGAGCGAGCGCTGCCATGGGCGGGTGTTGAGCCCACTGGGACGAGGGTACTCTGTACCGGACCGGGTGGTCCTGGTCCGGACCGTGTCCTGGGCCCTGGCAAATAAAGGGGAATATTTACAGGGGATTGTCAGTCGTGACGCCACCCACTTGATGCGGCCAGTGATGGGGGCCGCCGCTGCTGCAGAACCTCCAGGGACGATGGGATAGCAGCTTAGATGGGATAGTTCCAGTGGGTAGAACTGTATTCCCCGGGGCAGTAAGGGTTAAGTCTATTGTGGAGTGTGTAGCACACTTACTTTGCAGACTCTGCAGGGATCTCTCCTCTTTGCTGGTGCTGACAGGCTGTGCTGTGCTGTGGCTCTGCAGGTGGAGGTCTTGCTGTATCCTGTATGGAGAGAATCACTTCATGCAGAAACACAAGGGAAGCAATCTCAGGGTTTTCCAAAGCTTTACTCTCAGTTCTCCAAGTCACTTTACAGTTCAAGTACACAGGCACATTCTCCCTCTCCGGGTTCCCTTTGCTCCCTGCAGCCAGGCCTCTCTCTCTGTGACCCCTCACACAATCTGCTATGTCCTTCCCGGGCTGTTACGTTCTCTCTCTCTACTTCGTGTTGTGCGACACTGGACAGTATGGCGGTGACTCGGGCTCCTGTGAGTCCTACGTGTGTCACTGAGCTGCCTGTCTTTTGGGGTAGGGATCTCAATCTGGAACTAAGACCCCCCGTCGTGTTGTTTGGGGATGCTGGGTAAACTACGGTCCCCTCTAGAGCCGACACTCTACTTCAGCCCAGCCTCCAGCAGTCCTCCAGCACGAGGTTCTACCAGGCTCCTTTCCTCCTGCGTCTCTCGGTATATAGGAGGGCTACTCCGCCTGCAGTCAGTAGCTTTAGCTGTGGTTCTAGGGCCCCGGGTTACACCGTCCCTCTCTGTCCTCTCACACTCCTGGGGATCCGGCTCTGGATGGGCTTTCTCTCTCCTCTGGCTCACACTGGCTCAGTACAGATTCTGCGTTCCTTCTGCCCTCACTCTTCCAGGACGTGTGGCTTTCTGTCTGCTCAGCTTCAGCTCCACCTGCTGCTGTTCTCTGGCCTTTGCATCTCAGCTCACTGTGGCCTACTCTTGGTCTTTGCTGTTCAGCCTACCTCGGCCTACTGAACACCTTCCTCCTCCCCCTTTCCTATATACTGTCAAGTCACCTGACTACGGGTGTGCCCAACCCACTCCTCCAAATCCACCACCCCTCAATCTCATAGAGTCTCTAATCTCAGGGCTGGATGCTACCTTCTCCTACACGTGGGTTGTGTGGGCTGTGAGGGTGTTGATGTGCAACAAGTGTCCTACCTGCCTGGCTGCAGTTCCCTTTGTGGCCTCCTGGACGCAGGGGCGCCACACGGGTGCCCGGTACTCGAAACGAGCAGGTTGGATGCTTGGAATGGGCGAGACTCGAGAACTGAGTGTAGATCTTTAGGAGAAATGCTGCAGTTTCCCATTACAGTCAGTAAACGAGCCGCACCCACCTAAGAGCCCAATCTACTCATTTCGAGTGCTGAGCTAGCGCTCACTCATCACTACAACACTCTGCTCTGCACACTCGGCTCTGCACACTCGGCTCTGCAGATCTCCTGCATCTGCTTTTCCAAGGATGTCAACTCAGCTGTGCTGTTCTAAGGTGCTGTCAGTGCTGTTGTGGCGCCCCTGCATCCAGGAGGCCACAAAGGGAACTGCAGCCAGGCAGGTAGGACGATTGTTGCACAACAACACCCTCACAGCCCACACAACCCACGTGCAGTAGATGGTAGCATCCAGCCCTAAGATTGGATATTCTAGCCAATTGAGGGGTGGTGGATTTAGAGGAGTGGGTTGGGCACACACGTAGTCAGGTGACTTGACAGTAGAAATAGGAAGGGGGAGGAGGAAGGAGTTCAGTAGGCCCAGGGTGCTGAGCAGCAAAGACAGAGACCAGAAGCTGAGGAGCACAGGCCGAGAGACAGCGGAAGGCTGAGTGAAGCTGAGCAGACAGAAAGACTCACATGTCCTGAGAGTGTACGGTGTAGGAGCGCAGAATCTGTACCCAGCCAGTGTGAGCTGGAGGAGAGAGAAAGCCCGTCCGAAGCCAATACCACCAGGAGTGTGATGAGAGAGAGAGGGACGGTGATACTCGGGCCCTAGGAACACAGGTGAAGCCACCAACTGCAGGCGGAGTAGCCCTCCTACAATACTGAGAGACGCAGAGAGAAAGAGCCTGGTAGAGCCTCACACCTGAGGACTGCTGGAGGCTGGGCTGAGTAGAGTGTCGGCTCTAGAGGGGACCGTAGTTTTACCCGGCATCCCCAAACAACACGACGGGGGACCACAGCTTCACATTAGGGTCCCTACCCCAAAGGACAGGCAGCTCAGTGACAAACAGGAGGACCCACAGGGGCCCGAGTCACCGCCATACTGTCTGGAGACACCCACCAAGTGTACACAGAACGTTAACAGCCCGGAAAGGACACAGAGACTGTGTGAGGGGTCACAGAGAGCGAGGCCTGGCTGCAGGGAGTAAAGGGAACCCGGAGAGGGAGAGTGAGCCCGTGTACTTGTACTGAACCTTGTAAGAACTGTAACTGACTTGTGAACTGTCTGAAGAACTGAGAGTAAACATGGAAAACCCTGAGATTGCCTCCCTTGTGTCTCTGCATGAAAGCGATTCTCTCCATACAGGATTACAGGAAGCCCTCCACCTGCAGAGCCACAGCACAACCTGTCAGCACCAGCACTGAGGAAAGATTCCTGCAGTCTGCAAGTAAGTGTACTGAACATTCCACAATAGACTTAACCCTTACTGCCCCGGGGTACACAGTTCTACCCACTGGAACTATCCCATCTAAGCTGCTATTCCATCGTCCCCGGAGGTTCTGCAGCAGCGGCGGCCCCATCACTGGCTGCACATAGTGGGTGGCGTCACGACTGACAATCCCCTGTAAATATTCCCCTTTTATTGCCGAGCCCGGGACACGAACCGGACCAGGACCACCCGTGACTTCCCTAGTAACAGACCGGTCCGGTACCGAGTACCCCCGTCCCAGTGGGCCCAACACTGTCAGCTTTGTTGCAACAAAGTATCTGCCTATACAGTTTCAATGTGTCAAAGTATTGTCTGCACACCCACCTCTTCTCTTCCAGTGTTCTGTTTGCACTGATGGTTTTCAAGGTGCCTATCTGCCTATATTTCTCCACTGCTCCAAGGTGCTGTCGGCACACTTGACTCTGCTGATTTAAGGTGAACGCCTCCGGTCTGTGCTGCTTCTGCTGACCCACCTTACTAGATGAGCCCATAACTCTCTTACTCTTCTTTCTGCATCAACGCCTCCGGACCGTGCTGCTCCCACTGACCCACCTCACTAGATGAGCCCATAACTCTCTTGCTCTTCTTTCTGCATCAACACCTCTGGTCTGTGCTGCTCCTGTTGCTCCTCCTTACTAGATGAGCCCATAACTCTCTTACTCTTCTTTCTGCATCAACACCTCCGGTCCGTGCTGCTCCTGTTGCTCCACCTCACTAGATGAGCCCATAACTCTCTTACTCTTCTTTCCGCATCTTCGCCTCCGGTCCGTGCTGCTCCCACTGACTCACCTCACTAGATGAGCCCATAACGCTTTTACTCTTCTTTCTGCATCTACGCCTCCGGGTCATGCTGCTCCCACTGACCCACCTCACTAGATGAGCCCATAACTCCTTAGTCTTCTTCTGCATCTACTCCTCCTGGTCCGTGCTGCTCCACCGACCCACCTCACTAGATGAGCCCATAACTCTCTTACTCTTCTTTCCCATCTACGCCTCCGGTCCATGCTGCTCCCACTGACCCATGTCACTAGATGACGCCATAACTCTCTTACTCTTCTTTCCACATCTATGCCTCCAGTCCGTGCTGCTCCCACTGACCCACCTCACTATATGAGACCCATAACTCTTTTACTCTCCTTCCACATCTACGCCTCCGGTCTGTGCTGCTCCCGTACTCCACCTCACTAGATGACACATAACTCTCTTACTCTTCTTTCTGATCAACGCCTCTGGTCCGTGCTGCTCCCACTGACTCACCTCACTAGATGAGCCCATAACTCTCTTACTCTTCTTTCCGCATCAACGCCTCTGGTCCGTGCTGCTCCCACTGACCCACCTCACTAGATGAGCCCATAACGCTCTTACTCTTCTTTCTGCATCTACGCCTCCGGTCCATGCTGCTCCTGTTGCTCCACCTCACTAGATGAGCCCATAACTCTCTTACTCTTCTTTCTGCATCAACGCCTCCGGTCCGTGCTGCTCCCACTGACCCACCTCACTAGATGAACTGATAACTCTCTTACTCTTCTTTCTGTATCAATGCCTCCGGTCCGTGCTGCTCCCACTGACCCACCTCACTAGATGAGCCCATAACTCTCTTACTCTTCTTTCTGCATCAACGCCTCTGGTCCGTGCTGCTCCCACTGACCCACCTCACTAGATGAGCCCATAACTCTCTTACTCTTCTTTCCGCATCAACGCCTCTGGTCCGTGCTGCTCCCACTGACCCACCTCACTAGATGAGCCCATAACGCTCTTACTCTTCTTTCTGCATCTACGCCTCCGTCCGTGCTGCTCCCACTGACCCACCTCACTAGATGAACCCATAACTCTCTTACTCTTCTTTCTGATCATGCCTCCGGTCCGTGCTGCTCCCACTGACCCACCTCACTAGATGACCATAACTCTCTTACTCTTCTTTCTGTATCAATGCCTCCGGTCTGTGCTGCTCCCACTGACCCACCTCACTAGATGAACCCATAACTCTCTTACTCTTCTTTCTGTATCAAGCCTCCGGTCCGTGCTGCTCCCACTGACCCACCTCACTAGTGAGCCCATAACGCTCTTACTCTTCTTTCTGTATCAATGCCTCCGGTCCGTGTCTGCTCCACTGACCCACCTCACTAGATGAGCCCATAACTCTCTTACTCTTCTTTCTGCATCTACGCCTCTGGTCCGTGCTGCTCCCACTGACCCACCTCACTAGATGAACCCATAACTCTCTTACTCTTCTTTCTGCATCAACGCCTCCGGTCCGTGCTGCTCCATTTGACTCGCCTCACTAGATGAGCCCATAACTCTCTTACTCTTCTTTCTGTATCAATTCCTCCGGTCCGTGCTGCTCCCACTGACCCACCTCACTAGATGAGCCCATAACCTCTTACTCTTCTTTCGCATCTACGCCTCTGGTCCGTGCTGCTCCCACTGACCCACCTCACTAGATGAGCCCATAACGCTCTTACTCTTCTTTCTGCCTCTACGCCTCCGGTCCGTGCTGCTCCCACTGACCCACCTCACTCACTAGATGAACCCATAACTCTCTTACTCTTCTTTCTGTATCAATGCCTCCGGTCCGTGCTGCTCCCACTGACCCACCTCACTAGATGAGCCCATAACTCTCTTACTCTTCTTTCTGTATCAATGCCTCCGGTCTGTGCTGCTCCCACTGACCCACCTCACTAGATGAACCCATAACTCTCTTACTCTTCTTTCTGTATCAATGCCTCCGGTCCGTGCTGCTCCCACTGACCCACCTCACTAGATGAGCCCATAACCTCTTACTCTTCTTTCTGTATCAATGCCTCCGGTCCGTTCTGCTCCCACTGACCCACCTCACTAGATGAGCCCATAACTCTCTTACTCTTCTTTCTGCATCTACGCCTCTGGTCCGTGCTGCTCCCACTGACCCACCTCACTAGATGAACCCATAACTCTCTTACCTTCTTTCTGCATCAACGTCTCCGGTCCGTGCTGCTCCCATTGACTCGCCTCACTAGATGAGCCCATAACTCTCTTGCTCTTCTTTCTGTATCAATTCCTCCGGTCCGTGCTGCTCCCACTGACCCACCTCACTAGATGAGCCCATAACGCTCTTACTCTTCTTTCTGCATCTACGCCTCTGGTCCGTGCTGCTCCCACTGACCCACCTCACTAGATGAGCCCATAACGCTCTTACTCTTCTTTCTGCCTCTACGCCTCGGTCCGTGCTGCTCCCACTGACCCACCTCACTAGATGAGCCCATAACTCTCTTACTCTTCTTTCTGCATCAACGCCTCCCGGTCCGTGCTGCTCCCACTGACCCACCTCACTAGATGAGCCCATAACTCTCTTACTCTTCTTTCCGCATCAACGCCTCTGGTCCGTGCTGCTCCCACTGACCCACCTCACTAGATGAGCCATAACGCTCTTACTCTTCTTTCTGCATCTACGCCTCCGGTCTGTGCTGCTCCCACTGACCCACCTCACTAGATGAACCCATAACTCTCTTACTCTTCTTTCCGCATCAACGCCTCTGGTCCGTGCTGCTCCCACTGACCCACCTCACTAGATGAGCCCATAACGCTCTTACTCTTCTTTCTGCATCTACGCCTCCGGTCCGTGCTGCTCCTGTTGCTCCACCTCACTAGATGAGCCCATAACTCTCTTACTCTTCTTTCTGCATCAACGCCTCCGGTCCGTGCTGCTCCCACTGACCCACCTCACTAGATGAACTGATAACTCTCTTGCTCTTCTTTCTGTATCAATGCCTCCGGTCCGTGCTGCTCCCACTGACCCACCTCACTAGATGAGCCCATAACGCTCTTACTCTTCTTTCTGCATCTACGCCTCCGGTCCGTGCTGCTCCCACTGACCCACCTCACTAGATGAGCCCATAACGCTCTTACTCTTCTTTCTGCCTCTACGCCTCCGGTCCGTGCTGCTCCCACTGACCCACCTCACTAGATGAGCCCATAACTCTCTTACTCTTCTTTCTGCATCAACGCCTCTGGTCCGTGCTGCTCCCACTGACCCACCTCACTAGATGAGCCCATAACTCTCTTACTCTTCTTTCCGCATCAACGCCTCTGGTCCGTGCTGCTCCCACTGACCCACCTCACTAGATGAGCCCATAACGCTCTTACTCTTCTTTCTGCATCTACGCCTCCGGTCCGTGCTGCTCCCACTGACCCACCTCACTAGATGAACCCATAACTCTCTTCCTCTTCTTTCTGCAGGGTCCATACTAATGAATATTATGCTTAGAAGTTTATTTTATAGTTTTGGGTGAAATTATATATGAAGTCTTGAGGTTTTTTGCCCAGGTGCCTCCAGCTTCTTGCCTTATAAAACATAACTCTCTTACTCTTCTTTCTGCATCAACGCCTCCGGTCCGTGCTGCTCCCACTGACCCACCTCACTAGATGAACTGATAACTCTCTTACTCTTCTTTCTGTATCAATGCCTCCGGTCCGTGCTGCTCCCACTGACCCACCTCACTAGATGAGCCCATAACTCTCTTACTCTTCTTTCTGCATCAACGCCTCTGGTCCGTGCTGCTCCCACTGACCCACCTCACTAGATGAGCCCATAACTCTCTTACTCTTCTTTCCGCATCAACGCCTCTGGTCCGTGCTGCTCCCACTGACCCACCTCACTAGATGAGCCCATAACTCTCTTGCTCTTCTTTCTGTATCAATGCCTCCGGTCCGTGCTGCTCCCACTGACCCACCTCACTAGATGAGCCCATAACGCTCTTACTCTTCTTTCTGCATCTACGCCTCCGGTCCGTGCTGCTCCCACTGACCCACCTCACTAGATGAGCCCATAACGCTCTTACTCTTCTTTCTGCCTCTACGCCTCCGGTCCGTGCTGCTCCCACTGACCCACCTCACTAGATGAGCCCATAACTCTCTTACTCTTCTTTCTGCATCAACGCCTCTGGTCCGTGCTGCTCCCACTGACCCACCTCACTAGATGAGCCCATAACTCTCTTACTCTTCTTTCCGCATCAACGCCTCTGGTCCGTGCTGCTCCCACTGACCCACCTCACTAGATGAGCCCATAACGCTCTTACTCTTCTTTCTGCATCTACGCCTCCGGTCCGTGCTGCTCCCACTGACCCACCTCACTAGATGAACCCATAACTCTCTACTCTTCTTTCTGTATCAATGCCTCCGGTCCGTGCTGCTCCCACTGACCCACCTCACTAGATGAGCCCATAACGCTCTTTCTCTTCTTTCTGTATCAATGCCTCCGGTCCGTTCTGCTCCCACTGACCCACCTCACTAGATGAGCCCATAACTCTCTTACTCTTCTTTCTGCATCTACGCCTCTGGTCCGTGCTGCTCCCACTGACCCATGTCACTAGATGAGCCCATAACGCTCTTACTCTTCTTTCTGCATCAACGCCTCCGGTCCGTGCTGCTCCCATTGACTCGCCTCACTAGATGAGCCCATAACTCTCTTGCTCTTCTTTCTGTATCAATGCCTCCGGTCCGTGCTGCTCCCACTGACCCACCTCACTAGATGAGCCCATAACGCTCTTACTCTTCTTTCTGCATCTACGCCTCCGGTCCGTGCTGCTCCCACTGACCCACCTCACTAGATGAGCCCATAACGCTCTTACTCTTCTTTCTGCCTCTACGCCTCCGGTCCGTGCTGCTCCCACTGACCCACCTCACTAGATGAGCCCATAACTCTCTTACTCTTCTTTCTGCAGGGTCCATACTAATGAATATTATGCTTAGAAGTTTATTTTATAGTTTTGGGTGAAATTATATATGAAGTCTTGAGGTTTTTTGCCCAGGTGCCTCCAGCTTCTTGCCTTATAAAACATTTAGGAAGTTCAGTTAGATAATTTAAAAGCTCAGGTGGAGACATGAAAATTCGACAAGCTCACGCTGCAATATTAACAAGATATACACGACACATTACATCCGAGACGTCGAGGGACTGTATCAAACATTAAGGATGTAAATTGTGCCATAAAGCCGAGCAGCGTCCCCCGCCAGACTATTTATGTCACGGTGGAGTATGAGCTTTATTGCCGCACATATTTGTAATTTTCTGATGGTGCTCAGATGATCTTAGATGAAGTTAATTAGTTCAGGAGTGGATGTAATACTCCAGGAGATTATAACATTTCCAGGATTGTTAATGATAGAAGGGTTTTCTTTTTCTAGAGGGACTTATACAGTATCTTGTACTTCGTCAGAGTTTATTCAAAACGATTCACGAGCCATGTAGAGTTGACGGGCGGTCATCAAGATCCATTGCTTTAGGCTACCAAAATCTACTTAGAGATCCTGATGATTGGTTATGTTGTCATCAGGAAGGGACTAAATCCATTTGGGGTACCCATTAACCATGACTAATTTACACTAGGGGTAACAGATCACAGAAGTTTGGGTGTTCGGTTACTTAAGTAGAAGACCTTGGGTTTTGCTTGTTCTTCACCACCTTCTTAAACCAAGATACTTGGGTCGTTTCTAGCTCTGTTGCCTACTGGAAGAAGGAAGGGGCTGCTGAGCCAAGACGCTTCTCTGTTGTCAAGCTTAAATACACTGAAATCTATAGGATGGTCCACGTATGGTTGCCATTGGTTTATTATGATGATATGATATTTATGATATGTTACCGAAGTCTACCTAATTTGCCTAAAGAGATCCTGGTGATTGGTTGTGCCATCTATATTGTCATCAGGATGGG
Organism: Allobates femoralis; assembly: GCA_033576535.1. NCBI lineage: Eukaryota > Metazoa > Chordata > Amphibia > Anura > Aromobatidae > Allobates > Allobates femoralis. The sequence goes on from JARQOC010000006.1 coordinate 503,798,598, forward strand.
ACTAAATCCATTTGGGGCACCCAATAATGAAGAGTAATTTACACTACCGGTAACAGATCACTGAAGTTTGGGTGTTCGGTTGCTTAAATTTTAGCAGAAGACCTTGTTCTTCACCACCTTCTTAAACCAAGATACTTGGGTCGTTTCTAGCTTTGTTGCCTACTGGAAGAAGGAAGGGGCTACTGAGCCAAGACAACCCCTGTTGACAAGCTTAAATTTACTGAAATCTATATTGTTTTCAGGAAGGGACAACAGCCATTTGGGGCACCCAATAATGAAGAGTAATTTACACTACCGGTAACAGATCACTGAAGTTTGGGTGTTCGGTTGCTTAAATTTTACCTTGGGTTTTGCTTGTTCTTCACCACCTTCTTAAACCAAGATACTTGGGTCGTTTCTAGCTTTGTTGCCTACTGGAAGAAGGAAGGCGCTGCTGAGCCAAGACTCTTCTCTGTCGTCAAGCTTAAATACACTGAAATGTATAGGATGGTCCACGTATGGTTGCCATTGGTTTATGATGATATGATATTTATGATATGTTACCGAAGTCTACCTAATTTGCCTAAAGAGATCCTGGTGATTGGTTGTGCCATCTATATTGTCATCAGGATGGGACTAAATCCATTTGGGGCACCCAATAATTAAGAGCGTTTTTACACTACCGGTAACAGATCACTGAAGTTTGGGTGTTCGGTTGCTTAAATTTTAGCAGAAGACCTTGTTCTTCACCACCTTCCTAAACCAAGATACTTGGGTCGTTTCTAGCTTTGTTGCCTACTTGAAGAAGGAAGGGGCTACTGAGCCAAGACATCCCCTGTTGACAAGCTTAAGTTTACTGAAATCTATAAAATAGTTCAAGTATAGTTGACATTGGTCTATGCTACCAAAGTCTACCTAATTTGCCTAAAGAGATCCTGGTGATTGGTTGTGCCTTCTATGTTGTTTTCAGGAAGGGACAAAATCCATTTGGGGCACCCAATAATGAAGAGTAAGTTACACTACCGGTAACAGATCACTGAAGTTTGGGTGTTCGGTTGCTTAAATTTTACCTTGGTTTTTGCTTGTTCTTCACCACCTTCTTAAACCAAGATACTTGGGTTGGTTCTAGCTCTGTTGCCTACTGGAAGAAGGAAGGCGCTGCTGAGCCAAGACTCTTCTCTTTAGTCTATAGGATGGTCCACGTATGGTTGCCATTGGTTTATGATGATATGATATTTATGATATGTTACCGAAGTCTACCTAATTTGCCTAAAGAGATCCTGGTTATTGGTTGTGCCATCCATGTTGTTATCAGGAAGGGACTAAATCCATTTGGGGCACCCAATAACGAAGACTAATTTACACTATGGGTAATAGATCACCGACGTTTGGGTGAACCGTTGCCTAAATTTTACCTTGGTTTTTGCTTGTTCTTCACTATCTTCGTAAGATATTTGGGAGGTTTCTAGCTTTTGTTGCCTACTGGAAGAAGGAAGGGGCTACTGAGCCAAGATGACCCTCTGTTGTGAAACTGAAATACATTGAAATCTATAGGATGGTCCAAATATGGTTGCCATTGGTCTATGCTACCAAAATCCACCTCATTTGCCAAAAGAGATCCTGGTGATTGGTAGTGCCATCTATGCCAATAGCAGGAACAGGTGAACACCAATTGGGGCACCCAATAACTAAGTCTATAGGGTGCCTAAACTAATTTGCACTAAGGGTAACAGGTCACCAAAGTTTGGGTGGTTGGTTGCCTAAATTTCAGCATAAGACCTTGGTCCTTGCTTGTTCTTCACCAGCTTCACAGACCAAGATACTTGGATCGCTTTTGTCTTTATTGCTTGCTTCAACACCTACCGGAAAGAAGGAAGGGACTACTAAACCAAAACGCCCTACTGACATACTAAAATATACTAAAATCTAGAGGATGGTCCAAAAATGGTTGCCAATGGGTGAACGCCTACAGGATTTATCCAAATCAAGGGTGGGGTTAAAAATGGTATGGGTAGGACGATGGCAGCCATGGAGGGATTGGGCACCTAAAGTTGTGTGTCTACATATTCTGATATGTTCACCTCTTCACTTGGCACTGTCACATATCCAGAACTCTTTACATCTTTTGATACAATTGGGGCACTAATTCGATAAGCTTCACCATAAGTCTACAGGATAGCCAAACTAATTTACACTATGGGTAACAAGTCATCAAAGTTTGGGTGGTCGGTTGCCTAAATTTCAACACAAGACCTTGGTTCTTGCTTGTTCTTCACCATCTTTACAAACCAAGATACTTCAGAAGTTTCTGTCTTTGTTGCCTATTGGAAAAGGAAGGGGCTACTGGGCAAAGAAGGTAAAATAGTCTGAAATCTATAGGATGGTCCAACTCTACAATTATGGTTGCCAATGGTTGAGTGCCATCAGGATATATCCAAGTCAAGGTTTGGTGTAATGATGGCAACCATGAAGACTTTTGGCCCCTAATTACCTGTCCTGAACTCTTCGCACCTTCTGATCGCTGAGCCTCTTTCTGAGACTTTCGGGTTTGATGAGGCCCGAGACGGTTGCTGGCAACCACAGAACAATAGTCACGGTATCATCATTTCCCAATGTGCACCATGACCTTATGACATCTAGTATTTCAGCGCTTGCGGCAGGAATCATAAGATGCACCGAGGACAAGACCAGTGACCAGTTTCTTCTTTTGAAGGGACAGTTCAGAAAATCGAGTCGGACAATTTACTAAATCTTCGGGAAAGCAAATTGCAAAAAATAAATCAGAATTTTAGCAAATGTGAAATTTAGTAAAATTCTACTAGAATTTAAAATGCAACATAGCAGTAATATCGACAAGTAGAATAACTTCTGTCACGATTAGCTTAGTCAGGACCTGCAGCTCTCTGGCGCCCCCTTAGCCTGCTGGTCAAATCCGGTATTGCCAGAGGATAAGAAAGGTGCCCAGCTGCTCTAATTTATGTTGTCTACTGCGGCACGTGATGTGACGGGATGTATATATACCACCAGTTCCTGCCAGGAACGTATATATACCTCAATCCAGTCACCCTCAGGCCACAATATCACATAAATACAGACGTATGCTGCCACCACCGACCTCTTTCAGGTGGATCGGTAACCTGTGCGATAGCGTAAAAAGAGCAGGGAGGTCGTGAGAAATCATTCATAGGACAAGTAGATCGAAGCTAGTAAATTAAAATAGTTTACTCCGAAATAGGGCAATGGTTACAAAAAATGTACAGCATATTATATAAGAGACAAATTACATGTATGAATAACAGTTATAAAAAATAAAAGGAATAACGTAAGAAAAGTTTCAGACCTAGTCAGGCTTGGTGCTTAGTTTCTTGGAGGAGGCCCCTCTCCTGGATGGGTAGATTCTGTCGACAGTTAGCTGGTGTTGACTGTCAGACCTCAAGAGCAGAATGACCCAAAAAATGTCCTATTTGCTTTTATGAAACTGGGAGAGTCTTTGACCCCCCTTCGCAGAGTGAGCCCTCTTTTGTGGGCGTGTCTGCTGAGCCATCCTCTCTCACCAGACTTAATGAATCCCCATTTTCCATATCTAGAGATGGGGGGGGCTCACAGACATAAGATATGGCTCATTTTCCAGGTCAGGTGATTCTGAGAAGTTTGATACCAAATATGACTTGATGGTCTTATTTGGAATGCCAGCAATCCCTTCCCAGGTTCCTGAACGTTGTACAACTGTACAAAATACATCATTGAATACACAACACGGTAAGTAATCTAAAAATATGCATTATGTGTTTGTGGTATGATCGGGTCGTCTTAAATTCGATATTGAAACCACTGTGAATTTTAGACAAAGGACTTGGTTTCTTTGGTAGAAACAAAACTGGTTTGGACTGGTTTGTCCAGCGCTGGCTCTCCTGGAAGTGGTTTACGACCCATCGTAAATAGTTTGGTTGGGGGAAGGCCAACAGTGTTTCTCTGTAAGCTACTTACAAACCAGCTAAAAAGGAGGGGGAATGAGGGAGTTAGCCTGGACTGACTCTCCAATACCTTAAAAATCATGAGCAATATCATCCATTCATGACAACTTCCCAATAGAAACTGGGCGTCTGTGGGTCAGTGGGTGCACTCTTTAGAAAGACGACCCGTGGCCGAGTCTGAACGCCCCCGTACTCTTTTCCTGTTGGCAAAGCCCCACCCAGACAACACAGGGTGATGGTACTGCATTCCGCTAAGGCTTTATTGGGTCATCCGTAAATTGTACAATCCCAACAAGGGCACAAGATGATGCATGACACAGAGTCCCCCCCTTTACTCTGGCTTGCCAGGGATTAGCCTCTGTGATTTCGGAGGATCTAGGACCAACTACTTCAGCCATCAGCACCCCGGTTTTGATGGGTATCAGGAAGCTTAGGAAACCAAGGACCACAGTGAGGTATGTGGCCAGATGACCTGATTATCCCAACATGGGTTCTCCAAAAGAATTCATGGATTCAGTGTTGGACAGTAGAAGAGTTCTGTAATCCACCAGCTGGAACCAGGGTCCCTAACCTAAGATGCTGAAGAATCAATGGTTACAGCTCCCATTTAAGGGCATTGTGCTCCACAGAATTAGTGGGAGATAGCTGTTCCTTCATTGGTCACTAGTTCATGCCGTCTGCATAATGTTCTCTGAGCGATGCAGTCTAGAACACCGCAGGGGGCTGATGCACTCCATAGTCAGCAGGCATTCCAAACCAGTACACAACCCCCTTCTCATGAGGTTACCTCTCCAGGGGACATAGATGGCTCCTCATACACTGCCTCCTGACAGTCCACTGCTCCAGAATCTACAGCAAGCTCCACACCTGGCCTCACATGTGCTTCTAGACAGGTCGTGTACTTCCAGGACCTGGATTGCATCAGAATAAGTCACCTGATATAATAACTGACACACCCATGGAAGGTATGTGGTTAGCCAGACCCGCCCAGCACTCTGGCTAACCCATAAATCCAGCCCTAAATACAGTAAGTAGGATTTGTGAATCTACACGTCCCAGCAACACAAATTTGGATTTATATCGCCAGTGTGATACATAATGCAGCCGGTCACTACATCACACCCTTCCCAATTCTCCAGACTCTCCCCATGGACGCTGAGTCACCACAGCATCTATGATGATGTACATGAAAAAGAAGATTCTGCAAGGGCTTTACCGCGACATTTCCTACCGCAGTGTCTGCAAGAATCAATAGAGCCTGGAATGAAATAATCTCCAACACAGGTTGTACGAGAACAGGGGCAGATCATTACATAGCTGGTGCCACCGGTTCACACCACAACACGCGCCATTGGATCACCTCCAACTATAACTGATGGCAAATAACCCGTTACGGATTAGATAAAATCCCCGCAGTCCTCGGCAATCTCATCCCCATCTTGTGTATTTCATCTCTAACCATGGTAAATTGTCGATAATGATTATATAAGCAAATCCATCTGTTTCCACTCGAAGGCAATTAACTCTGAGAAGATCAGCTGGCCTCCACCCCTGCACAGATTGCATGGAGACATTCACATTAGTATTCCCAATTAATCATTATTCCAATCCTTTTCCAATTTTTTTTTTTTCCAAGACCATAAAATGGTTTTTTGACCCATCGAGATCGAGAGTGAGAAGTTTTATCATAAAAACAGGAACTCAACGAAGAACAGAGAACTTTGTCATTGAGATCTGGAAATCATTTTCACCAGTTTTCACCCATTTTCTGGTAGATCAATGACCGCAAAACCCCATTTATCCCTAGAATGTGGAGTCCTGTACCCCCATTTTGCTAAGGACAGTGATCAATCATGAACCATACTCCGCCATTCACCGTGTAGGGTGCAGCTCCTCTTCTTCCAGGTGTCTGTCTGCCAGCCCTGCTGTACTATTCCTGGTTGTTGTCCGCACACTCAGCTCCTCTTCTTCCAGGTGTCTGTCTGCCAGCTCTGCTGTACTATTCCTGGTTGTTGTCCGCACACTCAGCTCCTCTTCTTCCAGGTGTCTATCTGCCAGCTCTGCTGTACTATTCCTGGTTGTTGTCCGCACACTCAGCTCCTCTTCTTCCAGGTGTCTGTCTGCCAGCTCTGCTGTACTATTCCTGGTTGTTGTCCACACTCTCAGCTCCTCTTCTTCCAGGTGTCTGTCTGCCAGCTCTGCTGTACTATTCCTGGTTGTTCTCACACACTCAGCTCCTCTTCTTCCGGTGTCTGTCTGCCAGCCCTGCTGTACTATTCCTGGTTGTTGATCCGCACACTCAGCTCCTCTTCTTCCAGGTGTCTATCTGCCAGCTCTGCTGTACTATTCCTGGTTGTTGTTCGCACACTCAGCTCCTCTTCTTCCAGGTGTCTGTCTGCCAGCTCTGCTGTACTATTCCTGGTTGTTGTTCGCACACTCAGCTCCTCTTCTTCCAGGTGTCGTCTGCCAGCTCTGCTGTACTATTCCTGGTTGTTGTCCGCACACTCAGCTCCTCTTCTTCCAGGTGTCTGTCTGCCAGCTCTGCTGTACTATTCCTGGTGTTGTCGCACACTCAGCTCCTCTTCTTCCAGGTGTCTGTCTGCCAGCTCTGCTGTACTATTCCTGGTTGTTTTCCGCACACTCAGCTCCTCTTCTTCCAGGTGTTTTTTTTTTTTTTTTTTTTTTTTTTTTTTTTTTTTTTTTTTTTTTTTTTTTTTTTTTTTTTTTTTTTTTTTTTTTTTTTTTTTTTTTTTTTTTTTTTTTTTTTTTTTTTTTTTTTTTTTTTTTTTTTTTTTTTTTTTTTTTTTTTTTTTTTTTCCAGGTGTCTTTGCCAGCTCTGCTGTACTATTCCTGGTTGTTGTTCGCCACACTCAGCTCCTCTTCTTCCAGGTGTCTTCTGCCAGCCTGCTGTACTATTCCTGGTTGTTGTCCGCACACTCAGCTCCTCTTCTTCCAGGTGTCTATCTGCCAGCTCTGCTGTACTATTCCTGGTTGTTGTCCGCACACTCAGCTCCTCTTCTTCCAGTGTCTTCTGCCACCTGCTGTACTATTCCTGTGTTGTCCCACCTCAGTCCCTTCTTCAGGTGTCTGTCTGCCAGCCTCTGTACTATTCCTGGTTGTTTCAACACTCAGCTCCTCTTCTTCCAGTGTCTGTCTGCCAGCTCTGCTGTACTATTCCTGGTTTGTCCCACACTCAGCTCCTTTTTCCAGGTGTCTTCTGCCAGCCTGCTGTACTATTCCTGTTGTTTCGCACACCAGCTCCTCTTCTTCAGGTGTCTATCTGCCAGCCCTGCTGTACTATTCCTGGTTGTTGTCGCACACTCAGCTCCTCTTCTTCCAGGTGTCTGTCTGCCAGCTCTGCTGTACTATTCCTGGTTGTTGTTCGCACACTCAGCTCCTCTTCTTCCAGGTTTTCTGCCACCTGCTGTACTATTCTGGTTTGTCCCCACTCAGCTCCTTCTCAGGTGTCTGTCTGCAGCTCTGCTGTATATTCCTGTTGTTGTCCACACTCACCCTCTTCTTCTGCTTTGCAGCCTGCTGACTATTCCTGGTTGTTTCCACACACAGCTCTCTTTTCCGGTGTCTGCCACCCTGCTGTACTATTCCTGTTGTTTCGCAACTCAGCTCCTCTCTTCAGGTGTCTGTCTGCAGCTTGCTGTACTATTCCTGGGTTGTGCCACTCAGCTCCTCTTCTTCCAGGTGTCTTCTGCCACCTGCTGTACTATTCCTGTGTTGTCCACACTCAGCTCCTCTTCTCCGGTGTCTGTCTGCCACTCTGCGTACTATTCCTGTGTTTCCCACACTCAGCTCCTCTTTTCCAGGTGTCTGTCTGCCAGCTGCTGTACTATTCTGGTTGTTGTCGCACACTCAGCTCCTCTTCTTCAGGTGTTTCTGCCACTGCTGTATATCCTGTGTTGTTCCACACTCAGCTCCTCTTCTTCAGGTGTCTTCTGCCAGCCTGCTGTACTATTCCTGGTGTTGTCGCACACTCAGCTCCTCTTCTTCCAGGTGTCTCTGCCAGCCCTGCTGTACTATTCCTGGTGTTGTTCGCACACTCAGCTCCTCTTCTTCCAGGTGTTCTGCCAGCTCTGCTGTACTATTCCTGGTTTGTCCACACTCAGCTCCTCTTCTTCCGGTGTCTATCGCCACCTGCTGTACTATTCCTGGTTGTTGTCCGCACTCTCAGCTCCTCTTCTTCCAGGTGTCTGTCTGCCAGCTCTGCTGTACTATTCCTGGTGGTTGTTCGCACACTCAGCTCCTCTTCTTCCAGGTGTCTATCTGCCAGCCCTGCTGTACTATTCCTGGTTGTTGTTCGCACACTCAGCTCCTCTTCTTCCAGGTGTCTGTCTGCCAGCTCTGCTGTACTATTCCTGGTGGTTGTTCGCACACTCAGCTCCTCTTCTTCCAGGTGTCTATCTGCCAGCCCTGCTGTACTATTCCTGGTGGTTGTCCGCACACTCAGCTCCTCTTCTTCCAGGTGTCTATCTGCCAGCCCTGCTGTACTATTCCTGGTTGTTGTTCGCACACTCAGCTCCTCTTCTTCCAGGTGTCTGCCAGCTCTGCTGTACTATTCCTGGTTCTTGTCCTCACACTCAGCTCCTCTTCTTCCAGGTGTCTATCTGCCAGCCCTGCTGTACTATTCCTGGTTGTTGTCCGCACACTCAGCTCCTCTTCTTCCAGGTGTCTATCTACCAGCCCTGCTGTACTATTCCTGGTTGTTGTCCGCACACTCAGCTCCTCTTCTTCCAGGTGTCTGTCTGCCAGCTCTGCTGTACTATTCCTGGTTGTTGTCCGCACACTCAGCTCCTCTTCTTCCAGGTGCCTGTCTGCCAGCTCTGCTGTACTATTCCTGGGTGTTGTCCGCGCACTCAGCTCCTCTTCTTCCAGGTGTCTATCTGCCAGCCCTGCTGTACTATTCCTGGTTGTTATCCGCACACTCAGCTCCTCTTCTTCCAGGTGTCTGTCTGCCAGCTCTGCTGTACTATTCCTGGTTGTTGTCCGCACTCTCAGCTCCTCTTCTTCCAGGTGTCTGTCTGCCAGCTCTGCTGTATTATTCCTGGATGTTGTCCGCACACTTAGCTCCTCTTCTTCCAGGTGTCTGTCTGCCAGTTCTGCTGTACTATTCCTGGTTGTTGTTCGTACACTCAGCTCCTCTTCTTCCAGGTGTTGGTCTGCCAGCTCTGCTGTACTATTCCTGGTTGTTGTTCATACACTCAGCTCCTTTTCTTCCAGGTGTTGGTCTGCCAGCTCTGCTGTACTATTCCTGGTTGTTGTCCGCACACTCAGCTCCTCTTCTTCTAGGTGTTGGTCTGCCAGCTCTGCTGTACTATTCCTGGTTGTTGTCTGTACACTCAGCTCCTCTTCTTCCAGGTGTCTATCTGCCAGCTCTGCTGTACTATTCCTGGATGTTGTCCTCTCACTCAGCTCCTCTTCTTCCAGGTGTCTATCTGCCAGCTCTGCTGTACTATTCCTGGTTCTTGTCCTCACACTCAGCTCCTCTTCTTCCAGGTGTCTATCTGCCAGCTCTGCTGTACTATTCCTGGTTCTTGTCCACACACTCAGCTCCTCTTCTTCCAGGTGTCTGTCTGCCAGTTCTGCTGTACTATTCCTGGTTGTTGTCCGCACACTCAGCTCCTCTTCTTCCAGGTGTCTGTCTGCCAGTTCTGCTGTACTATTCCTGGTTGTTGTCCGCACACTCAGCTCCACTTCTTCCAGGTGTCTGTCTGCCAGCTCTGCTGTACTATTCCTGGTTGTTGTCCGCACACTCAGCTCCTCTTCTTCCAGGTGTCTGTCTGCCAGCTCTGCTGTACTATTCCTGGTTGTTGTCCGCACACTCAGCTCCACTTCTTCCAGGTGTCTGTCTGCCAGCTCTGCTGTACTATTCCTGGTTTTTGTCCGCACACTCAGCTCCTTTTCTTCCAGGTGTCTATCTGCCAGCTCTGCTGTACTATTCCTGGTTGTTGTCCGCACACTCAGCTCCACTTCTTCCAGGTGTCTGTCTGCCAGCTCTGCTGTACTATTCCTGGATGTTGTCCACACACTCAGCTCCTCTTCTTCCAGGTGTCTATCTGCCAGCTCTGCTGTACTATTCCTGGTTGTTGTCCGCGCACTCAGCTCCTCTTCTTCCAGGTGTCTATCTGCCAGCTCTGCTGTACTATTCCTGGTTGTTGTCCACACTCTCAGCTCCACTTCTTCCAGGTGTCTGTCTGCCAGCTCTGCTGTACTACTCCTGGTTCTTGTCTGCACACTTAGCTCCTCTTCTTCCAGGTGTCTATCTGCCAGCTCTGCTGTACTATTCCTGGATGTTGTCCGCACACTCAGCTCCACTTCTTCCAGGTGTCTGTCTGCCAGCTCTGCTGTACTATTCCTGGTTGTTGTCCGCACACTCAGCTCCTTTTCTTCCAGGTGTCTGTCATCCAGCTCTGCTGTACTATTCCTGGTTGTTGTCCGCACACTCAGCTCCTCTTCTTCCAGGTGTCTGTCTGCCAGCCCTGCTGTACTATTCCTGGTTGTTGTCCGCACACTCAGCTCCTCTTCTTCCAGGTGTCTGTCTGCCAGCTCTGCTGTACTATTCCTGGTGGTTGTCCGCACACTCAGTTTCTCTTCTTCCAGGTGTCTGTCTGCCAGCTCTGTTGTACTATTCCTGGTTGTTGTCCGCACACTCAGCTCCACTTCTTCCAGGTGTTGGTCTGCCAGCTCTGTTGTACTATTCCTGGTTGTTGTCTGCACACTCAGCTCCACTTCTTCCAGGTGTCTGTCTGCCAGCTCTGCTGTACTATTCCTGGTTGTTGTTCGTACACTTAGCTCCTCTTCTTCTAGTTGTCAGCCTGCCAGCTCTGCTGTACTATTCCTGGTTGTTGTCCACATATTCAGCTCCACTCCTTCCAGGTGTCTATCAGCTCTGACTGTGTCTAACCCTACTATTCCAGGGTGTTGTCTGCACATTCAGTTCCACTACATAAAGATGTCTATCTGCCAGCTCTGCTCTTCTGTTACTTGATGCTGTTCACACAGTCGGCTCCATGACTTCAAGGGGTCTGTCTACCAGGTCTGCTCTACTTTTCTTAGGTCTTGATTACCCACTCAGCTCTTTTTCTTTAAGGTCCCTCTCTACAGAATAAACGCTGCAGTTTCTGGGTGCTGTCTGCACACTCGGATCCACTACTTCAAGGTATCTCTATACCAACTCTGCTCTACTTTTTCCAAGAGTTTTCTGCACACCCAGTTCTGCTACTTCAAAGTGTCTGCCGTCCAGCTCTACTTTACCATTTCTCGTTGATGTCAAGACATTCAGCTCTGTTTTTTTTAAGGTGCCGGTCTACCAAAAAAGTGCTGCAATTCCTGGGTGCTGTCTGCACACTCAGATGCACTAATTCAAGGTGTCTCTTTCCCAACTCTGCTCTACTATTCTTAGGGGCTGTCTGCATACTTGGCTCCACTACTTCAATGTGTCTATGTTATACTTTTTCTAAGGCTAGGGTCACATTAACGGTAAAGTGGGGTTGCATTAAAAACATAGGTTTTGGAAGCCTAAATTCAGTGCTACCGCCATGGTAGCGCCGCATTAACGCTGCCAATGCTTGCCTATGGTGACGCGGCCCCTAGTGCGGCTCAAACGTCGGCATCTGCGTGAAATTTTCGCGCTTTGTCCTGATACGAGAAAAGTCGTTGCTGAAAGCGTGAGATTTCACTCAGATGCCGGCCCTTTCTCCTACCACTACCTGTCCCTGCACCTTCCTAGCAATTCCCTAACCATCCCTCTCTGAGCTAAAGGGGCCCTAGAATGTTTTAGAGAAATGAATTAAAACTTACATATGGTCTCCATCTAGGAGACTGGAAAGGCGGGCTCCTGGGCTCCATGATCCCCTACTTGCGGTGTCCAAGCATGACCCGCCGGGTGTCATCCCTCCTGGTGCTTTGCCGCCTCCCTTTGGAATCTCCCGCCCTCTCTCCCAGTGTAATGCCCGGGTCGGAACGTCATATCCAGCCTGGTGCATTATGGGCCTGATCACGTGATCGGCCCGGTGCATTATGGGCCTGACCACGTGATCGGCCTGGTGCATTATGGGCCTGATCATGTGATCATCCCGATGGATTGTGGGCCTAATCACATGATCGGCTGGTGCAGATCACGTGATCGTCCCAGTGAATTGTGGGCCTAATCACGTGATCGTCCCGGAGAATTGTGGGCCTAATCATGTGATCGGCTCGGTGAATTGTGGGCCTAATCACGTGATCGGCCCAGTGCATTATGGGCCTGATCACGTGATAGTCCCAGTGGATTGTGGGCCTAATCACGTGATCGTTCCGGAGAATTGTGGGCCTAATCACGTGATCGGCCCAGTGCATTATGGGCCTGATCACGTGATCGTCCCAGTGGATTGTGGGCCTAATCACGTGATCGGCCCGGTGAATTGTGGGTCTAATCACGTGATCAGCCCAGCTTCACTATGCGCATTGTACATGCACGGAGCCGGGCCGATCACATGATTAAGCACACTCAGTTCTGCTACGTCAAGGTGTCTGTCTACCAGCTCTACTCTACCGATTCTGGTTGCTGTCAGCACACTCAGCTCTGTTTCTTTAGAGTGCCGGTCTACTGAATAAGTGCTGCACTTACCGGGAGCCGTCTGCACACTCGGATCCATTGCTTCAATGTGCTCCAACAGGGTTACTCCAACTCCAATGCATGTAGTCTATCCCAGAGCGTTAATTATTTGCAGATCTCCCCTTTAAATACCACAACTGTTCAATAGGTCCAAACTAGACAATCCCGACATAACCCACCGGGGGGAACAATGACTCTGCTAATTCCAAAATCCCATAAATGCTGCACACAGAACATTTTGCATTAATCAGGCAAACAATGAAGAGGATGAAAAGCGTCGGGGAGCGGGGGAAGAGGACGCTCATCAGCAGATATTTATTCAACAACAGATCCCGGAACGTCCCGAACAAATCAATCCCTCGCCGTATGGCACAAACACCTACCGGAGTGATGAAATCATTAGCGGGAAGTAAAATGTGCGCGCTCTACAAATTATCATTTTCTTTCTATTTGTTCCCGTTACCCTTGGACGACGACCGTTATGGCTGCTGGACCGGCTTAAAAAAATTGTTAAAGAAAATAGAGAAAAAAAAATAAAAATAAAAATAAAAAATACCGCCACGTAGAAAAAAGACAAAAAAATACCGCCACATAGAAAAAATAAAAAAAAAAATACCACCACATAGAAAAAATAAAAAAATACCGCCACATAGAAAAAATAAAAAATAAAAAATACCACCACATAGAAAAAAGGCGAAAAAATACCGCCACCTAGAAAAAATAAAAATAAAAAATACCGCCACATAGAAAAAATAAAAAATACCGCCACATAGAAAAAATAAAAAATAAAAAATACCACCACATAGAAAAAAGGCGAAAAAATACCGCCACCTAGAAAAAATAAAAATAAAAAATACCGCCACATAGAAAAAATAAAAATAAAAAATACCGCCACACAGGAAAAATAAAAATAAAAAATACCACCACATAGAAAAAATAAAAATAAAAAATACCGCCACACAGGAAAAATAAAAATAAAAAATACCACCACATAGAAAAAATAAAAATAAAAAATACCGCCACATAGAAAAGATAAAAATAAAAAATACCGCCACATAGAAAAAATAAAAATAAAAAATACCGCCACATAGAAAAAATAAAAATAAAAAATACCGCCACATAAGAAAAATAAAAATAATAAATACCACCACCTAGAAAAAATAAAAATACCGCCACATAGAAAAAATAAAAATAAAAAATACCACCACATAGAAAAAATAAAAATAAAAAATACCGCCACACAGGAAAAATAAAAATAAAAAATACCACCACATAGAAAAAATAAAAATAAAAAATACCGCCACATAGAAAAAATAAAAATAAAAAATACCGCCACATAGAAAAAATAAAAATAAAAAATACCGCCACATAGAAAAAATAAAAATAAAAAATACCACCACCTAGAAAAAATAAAAATAAAAATACCGCCACATAGAAAAAATAAAAATAAAAAATACCACCACATAGAAAAAATAAAAATAAAAAATACCGCCACATAGAAAAAATAAAAAATAAAAATTACCGCCACATAGAAAAAAAAAAAAAAAAAATACCGCCACATAGAAAAAATAAAAATAAAAAATACCGCCACATAGGAAAAATAAAAATAAAAAATACCGCCACGTATTAAAAACCTGATCAAGTAATATGTATAGTGAACAGGGTCCAAACAGGTCCAGTGTCCGACATGGACTGAGGTTGAAAGCAGCCCTTGTGTGCAGAGCTCAGGGTGAGGGGCGGGGATCTCACATCTCTTGCTAAGCAAGAGGCTAATTTACAGGTTTTTAATACAACAGATAGGACTGCTTCGATATGGGTACACCTTGATGAGGTGAGGCAGCTTGAAGTACATTCTATGCGCAAAGAACGTATGGACCAAGTACCCTGTTATTTACATATTTTTTACTGCACTTGCATTTTAGACTTTTTTACTGCAGAGTACTTACACGTTTTATGTACTAGGTTTTTTGTACAAGTTAGGAATAGGGCTAGAGCTCTCCTAAATTTAGTGAGGGCTAGAGTTCACCTTAAATTGGGGACAGGGTTCCATTTAAAGTTAGGGTTATGAATCGGGTCAGTTGGAGTTGGGTTATGGATAAGGCTAGAGTTCAGCTAAAGTTAGGGATAGGGCTAGAGTCCAGATAAAGTTAGGGGTAGTGCGAAAGTTTGGCTAAAGTTAGGGATAGGGTTTGAGTTTGGGAAAAGTTAGGGATAGGGCTAGAGTTCAGCTAAAGTTAGGGATAGGGCTAGAGCTTGGCTAAACTTAGGGATAGGGATAAGATCAGGTAAAGTTAGCTAGAGTTTGGCTAAATTTAGGGATAGAGGTAAAGTTCGGCTTAAGTTAAGGATTGGGCTAGAGTTCCCCAAAAGTTAGGGATAGGGTTCAACTTAAGGTTATGGGCATGAATTGGGTCTGTTGAGGTCAGGTTAGGTGTAGAGTTAGGGTTGGGGATAATATTAGGGATGGGTTTAGGTATAGGGATAAAGTTAGGGTTGAGGATAATATTAGGGATGGGTTTAGGTATACGGATAGAGTTAGGGTTGAGGATAATATTAGGGATGGGTTTAGGTATAGAGACAGAGTTAGGGTTGAGGATAATATTAGGGATGGGTTTAGGCATAGGGATAGAGTTAGGGTTGAGGATGATATTAGGGATGGGTTTAGGTATAGGGATAGAGTTAGGGTTGAGGATGATATTAGGGATGGGTTTAGGCATAGGGATAGAGTTAGGGTTGAGGATGATATTAGGGATGGGTTTAGGCATAGGGACAGAGTTAGGGTTGAGGATGATATTAGGGATGGGTTTAGGTATAGGGATAGAGTTAGGGTTGAGGATAATATTAGGGATGGGTTTAGGTATAGAGACAGAGTTAGGGTTGAGGATAATATTAGGGATGGGTTTAGGCATAGGGATAGAGTTAGGGTTGAGGATGATATTAGGGATGGGTTTAGGTATAGGGATAGAGTTAGGGTTGAGGATGATATTAGGGATGGGTTTAGGTATAGGGATAGAGTTAGGGTTGAGGATGATATTAGGGATTGGTTTAGGTATAGAGTTAGGGTTGAGGATGATATTAGGGATTGGTTTAGGCATAGGGACAGAGTTAGGGTTGAGGATGATATTAGGGATGGGTTTAGGTATAGGGATAGAGTTAGGGTTGAGGATGATATTAGGGATTGGTTTAGGTATAGGGAGAGAGTTAGGGTTGAGGATAATATTAGGGATGGGTTTAGGCATAGGGAGAGAGTTAGGGTTGAGGATAATATTAGGGATGGGTTTAGGCATAGGGATAGAGTTAGGGTTGAGGATGATATTAGGGATGGGTTTAGGTATAGGGATAGAGTTAGGGTTGAGGATGATATTAGGGATGGGTTTAGGTATAGGGATAGAGTTAGGGTTGAGGATGATATTAGGGATTGGTTTAGGTATAGAGTTAGGGTTGAGGATGATATTAGGGATTGGTTTAGGCATAGGGACAGAGTTAGGGTTGAGGATGATATTAGGGATGGGTTTAGGTATAGGGATAGAGTTAGGGTTGAGGATGATATTAGGGATTGGTTTAGGTATAGGAGAGAGTTAGGGTTGAGGATAATATTAGGGATGGGTTTAGGCATAGGGAGAGAGTTAGGGTTGAGGATAATATTAGGGATGGGTTTAGGTATAGGGAGAGAGTTAGGGTTGAGGATGATATTAGGGATGGGTTTAGGTATAGGGATAGAGTTAGGGTTGAGGATGATATTAGGGATGGGTTTAGGTATAGGGATAGAGTTAGGGTTGAGGATGATATTAGGGATGGGTTTAGGTATAGGGATAGAGTTAGGGTTGAGGATAATATTAGGGATGGGTTTAGGTATAGGGATAGAGTTAGGATTGAGGATAATATTAGGGATGGGTTTAGGTATAGGGATAGAGTTAGGGTTGAGGATGATATTAGGGATGGGTTTAGGCATAGGGAGAGAATTAGGGTTGAGGATGATATTAGGGATGGGATTAGGTATAGGGATAGAGTTAGGGTTGAGGATGATATTAGGGATGGGATTAGGTATAGGGATAGAGTTAGGTATATGATTAATGTAAAATATATGAAGTGTACGAAGAATTACAATATATGTTTAATTTTTGATTCTTTCTGTTGATTTTCATCAGTATTTTCCCAAAATCACAATAAATGAGCTTTAATTAAGCCGGAATCTGTAAATGATAATGTAATGAATAACAGAAGTTTGGTGACATTAATAATTGATCTGGAGCTCGGGGAGGCGCGGTGGACGGCCGCCAGTGTTGGGGAAGGGGTCAGATGAGCCCCATTCATTTCCGCTCTGTCTCAGTGCCATAGAGCCGTTCCTCTGTACAGAAGGTTCCCGGTGCCCGAGGCTCCAGCGTCCTCCACCTGCTCCCGTCCCCGGTTGGCCGTTAGCTCCATTGGAGATAAATATACGTCTATGAGACAAGTAATTTCATAAAGGCGAACCACAGATACCAGGAGCCTCGGGAACCGCAGCCGCTGCCAAGACATGTGTCATCTCCCGGCTCTGCTCTCCAGCAAGGTCCAATTACAACAAATGAAACAGAAGGGGCCGATATTTGTAAACAGAATCCAGGAGACACGTCCAAATGTGGGAGAAAGGAAAGACAACAAGAGACATAGAGATAAGGGGAACTCCAGGAACCGAGCATGTAATGCATATACAGTGACTGCACCAGCAGAATAGTGAGTGCAGCTCTGGAGTATAATACAGGAGGTAACTCAGGATCAATAATGTAATGTATGTACACAGTGACTGCCCCAGCAGAATAGTGAGTGCAGCTCTGGAGTATAATACAGGAGGTAACTCAGGATCAGTAATGTAATGTATGTACACAGTGACTGCACCAGCAGAATAGTGAGTGCAGCTCTGGAGTATAACACAGGAGGTAACTCAGGATCAGTAATGTAATGTATGTACACAGTGACTGCACCAGCAGAATAGTGAGTGCAGCTCTGGAGTATAATACAGGAGGTAACTCAGGATCAGTAATGTAATGTATGTACACAGTGACTGCACCAGCAGAATAGTGAGTGCAGCTCTGGAGTATAATACAGGAGGTAACTCAGGATCAGTAATGTAATGTATGTACACAGTGACTGCACCAGCAGAATAGTGAGTGCAGCTCTGGAGTATAATACAGGAGGTAACTCAGGATCAGTAATGTAATGTATGTACATAGTGACTGCACCAGCAGAATAGTGAGTGCAGCTCTGGAGGATAATACAGGAGGTAACTCAGGATCAGTAATGTAATGTATGTACATAGTGACTGCACCAGCAGAATAGTGAGTGCAGCTCTGGGTATAATACAGGAGGTAACTCAGGATCAGTAATGTAATGTATGTACACAGTGACTGCACCAGCAGAATAGTGAGTGCAGCTCTGGAGTATAATACAGGAGGTAACTCAGGATCAGTAATGTATGTACACAGTGACTGCACCAGCAGAATAGTGAGTGCAGCTCTGGAGTATAATACAGGAGGTGACTCAGGATCAGTAATGTAATGTATGTACACAGTGACTGCACCAGCAGAATAGTGAGTGCAGCTCTGGAGTATAATACAGGAGGTAACTCAGGATCAGTAATGTAATGTATGTACACAGTGACTGCACCAGCAGAATAGTGAGTGCAGCTCTGGAGTATAATACAGGAGGTAACTCAGGATCAGTAATGTAATGTATGTACACAGTGACTGCACCAGCAGAATAGTGAGTGCAGCTCTGGAGTATAATACAGGAGGTAACTCAGGATCAGTAATGTAATGTATGTACACAGTGACTGCACCAGCAGAATAGTGAGTGCAGCTCTGGAGTATAATACAGGAGGTAACTCAGGATCAGTAATGTAATGTATGTACATAGTGACTGCACCAGCAGAATAGTGAGTGCAGCTCTGGAGGATAATACAGGAGGTAACTCAGGATCAGTAATGTAATGTATGTACATAGTGACTGCACCAGCAGAATAGTGAGTGCAGCTCTGGGGTATAATACAGGAGGTAACTCAGGATCAGTAATGTAATGTATGTACACAGTGACTGCACCAGCAGAATAGTGAGTGCAGCTCTGGAGTATAATACAGGAGGTAACTCAGGATCAGTAATGTATGTACACAGTGACTGCACCAGCAGAATAGTGAGTGCAGCTCTGGAGTATAATACAGGAGGTGACTCAGGATCAGTAATGTAATGTATGTACACAGTGACTGCACCAGCAGAATAGTGAGTGCAGCTCTGGAGTATAATACAGGAGGTAACTCAGGATCAGTAATGTAATGTATGTACACAGTGACTGCACCAGCAGAATAGTGAGTGCAGCTCTGGAGGATAATACAGGAGGTGACTCAGGATCAGCAATGTAATGTATGTACACAGTGACTGCACCAGCAGAATAGTGAGTGCAGCTCTGGAGTATAATACAGGAGGTAACTCAGGATCAGCAATGTAATGTATGTACACAGTGACTGCACCAGCAGAATAGTGAGTGCAGCTCTGGGGTATAATACAGGAGGTAACTCAGGATCAGCAATGTAATGTATGTACACAGTGACTGCACCAGCAGAATAGTGAGTGCAGCTCTGGGGTATAATACAGGAGGTAACTCAGGGATCAGTAATGTAATGTATGTACACAGTGACTGCACCAGCAGAATAGTGAGTGCAGCTCTGGAGTATAATACAGGAGGTAACTCAGGATCAGTAATGTAATGTATGTACACAGTGACTGAACCAGCAGAATAGTGAGTGCAGCTCTGGAGTATAGTACAGGAGGTAACTCAGGATCAGTAATGTAATGTATGTACACAGTGACTGCACCAGCAGAATAGTGACTGCAGCTCTGCAGTATAATACAGGAGGTAACTCAGGATCAGTAATGTAATGTATGTACACAGTGACTGCACCAGTAGAATAGTGAGTGCAGCTCTGGAGTATAATACAGGGGGTAACTCAGGATCAGTAATGTAATGTATATACAGTGACTGCACCAGCAGAATAGTGAGTGCAGCTCTGGAGTATAATACAGGAGGTAACTAAGGATCAGTAATGTAATGTATGTACACAGTGACTGCACCAGCAGAATAGTGAGTGCAGCTCTGGAGTATAATACAGGAGGTAACTCAGGATCAGTAATGTAATGTATGTACACAGTGACTGCACCAGCAGAATAGTGAGTGCAGCTCTGGAGTATAATACAGGAGGTAACTCAGGATCAGTAATGTAATGTATGTACACAGTGACTCCACCAGCAGAATAGTGAGTGCAGCTCTGAAGTATAATACAGGAGGGAACTCAGGATCAGTAATGTAATGTATGTACACAGTGACTCCACCAGCAGAATAGTGAGTGCAGCTCTGGAGTATAATACAGGAGGTAACTCAGGATCAGTAATGTATGTACACAGTGACTGCACCAGCAGAATAGTGAGTGCAGCTCTGGAGTATAATACAGGAGGTAACTCAGGATCAGTAATATAATGTATGTACACAGTGACTGCACCAGCAGAATAGTGAGTGCAGCTCTGGAGGATAATACAGGAGGTAACTCAGGATCAGTAATGTAATGTATGTACACAGTGACTGCACCAGCAGAATAGTGAGTGCAGCTCTGGAGTATAATACAGGAGGTAACTCAGGATCAGTAATGTATGTACACAGTGACTGCACCAGCAGAATAGTGAATGCAGCTCTGGAGGATAATACAGGAGGTAACTCAGGATCAGTAATATAATGTATGTACACAGTGACTGCAGCAGCAGAATAGTGAGTGCAGCTCTGCAGTATAATACAGGAGGTAACTCAGGATCAGTAATGTATGTACACAGTGACTGCACCAGCAGAATAGTGAGTGCAGCTCTGGAGGATAATACAGGAGGTAACTCAGGATCAGTAATGTGATGTATGTACACAGTGACTGCACCAGCAGAATAGTGAGTGCAGCTCTGGAGTATAATACAGGAGGTAACTCAGGATCAGTAATGTATGTACACAGTGACTGCACCAGCAGAATAGTGAGTGCAGCTCTGGAGTAGAATACAGGAGGTAACTCAGGATCAGTAATGTGATGTATGTACACAGTGACTGCACCAGCAGAATAGTGAGTGCAGCTCTGGAGGATAATACAGGATCAGTAATGTAATGTATATACACAGTGACTATTATATATGCTATGTGGATTGGGTTCTATGTTTGTGTGGACTGGATGAGGCTGTATATTTTAGTTCCAGGATTGCTTGTTATTCTGTAGATAATTGCTCCGATCAGACGTATTTGCAGCCGCCGGTTCTCCCCGGGGACAGCGGAGTTACGTAGATGCAGCTGCGTTATCTGTGATGTCGGCTCTGCAGCTTCAGTGTGAGATGGTAAATAATAAAAGACGCAGAATAAAAACTGAATTATCTTCTCTTTTGTTGGGAAAACAGATAATTCTCTGCATGGAAAGATCCTTAAAGTGGACAAATCCTTCAATACTCTGTTCTGCTATCACATTGGGTGGGCGATAACATCTTGATGGTGGCGGCAGCCATCACACCCCCCTGTGCTGCCTCTTCTCTGCTCCCCCCTGTGCTGTCTCTTCTCTGCTCCCCCCTGTGCTGCCTCTTCTCTGCTCCCCCCTGTGCTGCCTCTTCTCTGCCCCCCCTGTGTTGCCTCTTCTCTGCTCCCCCTGTTCTGCCTCTTCTCTGCTCCCCCCTGTGCTGCCTCTTCTCTGCTCCCCTCTGTGCTGCCTCTTCTCTGCCCCCCCTGTGTTGCCTCTTCTCTGCTCCCTCCTGTGCTGCCTCTTCTCTGCTCCCCCCTGTGCTGCCTCTTCTCTGCCCCCCCTGTGTTGCCTCTTCTCTGCCCCCCCTGTGTTGCCTCTTCTCTGCTCCCTCCTGTGCTGCCTTCTCTCTGCTCCCCCCGTGCTGCCTCTTCTCTGCTCCCCCCTGTGCTGCCTCTTCTCTGCTCCCCCCTGTGCTGCCTCTTCTCTGCTCCCCCTGTGCTGCATCTTCTCTGCTCCCCTCTGTGTTGCCTCTTCTCTGCTCCCCTTGTGCTGCCTCTTCTCTGCTCCCCTTGTGCTGCCTCTTCTCTGCTCCCCCCTGTGCTGCCTCTTCTCTGCTCCCCCTGTGCTGCCTCTTCTCTGCTCCCCTCTGTGCTGCCTCTTCTCTGCTCCCCCTGTGCTGCCTCTTCTCTGCTCCCCCCTGTGCTGCCTCTTCTCTGCTCCCCCCTGTGCTGCCTCTTCTCTGCTCCCCTTGTGCTGCATCTTCTTTGCTCCCCTCTGTGTTGCCTCTTCTTTGCCCCCCCTGTGTTGCCTCTTCTCTGCCCCCCCTGTGTTGCCTCTTCTCTGCTCCCCCTGTGCTGCCTCTTCTCTGCTCCCCCCTGTGTTGCCTCTTCTCTGCCCCCCCTGTGTTGCCTCTTCTCTGCCCCCCCTGTGTTGCCTCTTCTCTGCTCCCCCTGTGCTGCCTCTTCTCTGCTCCCCTTGTGCTGCCTCTTCTTTGCTCCCCCCTGTGCTGCCTCTTCTCTGCCCCCCCTGTGTTGCCTCTTCTCTGCTCCCCCTGTGCTGCCTCTTCTCTGCTCCCCTCTGTGCTGCCTCTTCTCTGCTCCCCCTGTGTTGCCTCTTCTCTGCTCCCCTCTGTGCTGCCTCTTCTCTGCTCCCCTCTGTGTTGCCTCTTCTCTGCTCCCCCCTGTGCTGCATCTTCTCTGCTCCCCCCTTTGCTGCCTCCTCTCTGCTCCCCTTGTGCTGCCTCTTCTCTGCTCCCCTTGTGTTGCCTCTTCTCTGCTCCCCCTGTGCTGCCTCTTCTCTGCTCCCCTCTGTGTTGCCTCTTCTCTGCCGCCCCTGTGCTGCCTCTTTTCTGCTCCCCTTGTGCTGCCTCTTCTCTGCTCCCCCCTGTGCTGCCTCTTCTCTGCTCCCTTGTGCTGCCTCTTCTCTGCCCCCCCTGTGCTGCCTCTTCTCTGCTCCCCTCTGTGCTGCCTCTTCTCTGCCCCCCTGTGCTGCCTCTTCTCTGCTCCCCCTGTGCTGCCTCTTCTCTGCTCCCCTTGTGCTGCCTCTTCTCTGCTCCCCCTGTGCTGCCTCTTCTCTGCTACCCCCTGTGCTGTCTCTTCTCTGCTCCCCCCTGTGCTGCCTCTTCTCTGCTCTCCTTGTGCTGCCTCTTCTCTGCTCCCCTTGTGCTGCCTCTTCTCTGCTCCCCCTGTGCTGCCTCTTCTCTGCTACCCCCTGTGCTGCCTCTTCTCTCCTCCCCCTGTGCTGCCTCTTCTCTGCTCCCCCCTGTGCTGCCTCTTCTCTGCTCCTCCCTGTGCTGCCTCTTCTCTGCTCACCCCCGTGCTGCCTCTTCTCTGCTCCCCTTGTGCTGCCTCTTCTCTGAACCACCTTGTGCTGCCTCCTCTCTGCTCCACCCTGTGCTGCCTCTTTTCTGCTCCCCCTGTGCTGCCTCTTCTCTTCTCCCCTTGTTCTGCCTCTTCTCTGCTCCCCCCCTGTGCTGCCTCTTTTCTGCTCCCCCCCAGTGCTGCCTCTTCTCTGCTCCCTTTGTTCTGCCTCTTCTCTGCTCCCCTTGTGCTGCCTCTTTTCTGCTCCCCCCTGTGCTGCCTCTTCTCTGCTCCCCCCTGTGCTGCCTCTTCTCTGCTCTACCTTGTGCTGCCTCCTCTCTGCTCCCCCCTGTGCTGCCTCTTCTCTGCTCCCCTGTGCTGCCTCTTCTCTGCTCCCCCTGTGCTGCCTCCTCTCTGCTCCACCCTGTGCTGCCTCTTCTCTGCTCCCCCCTGTGCTGCCTCCTCTCTGCTCCACCCTGTGCTGCCTCTTCTCTGCTCCCCCCTGTGCTGCCTCTTCTCTGCTCCCCTTGTGCTGCCTCTTCTCTGCTCCCCTCTGTGTTGCCTCTTCTCTGCTCCCCCCTGTGCTGCCTCTTCTCTGCTCCCCTTGTGCTGCCTCTTCTCTGCCCCCCCCCTGTGCTGCCTCTTCTCTGCTCCCCTTGTGCTGCATCTTCTTTGCTCCCCCTGTGCTGCCTCTTCTCTGCTCCCCTCTGTGTTGCCTCTTCTTTGCTCCCCCTGTGCTGCCTTCTCTCTGCTCCCCCCGTGCTGCCTCTTCTCTGCTCCCCTTGTGCTGCCTCTTCTCTGCTCCCCTCTGTGTTGCCTCTTCTCTGCTCCCCCCTGTGCTGCCTCTTCTCTGCTCCCCTTGTGCTGCCTCTTCTCTGCTCCCCCCTGTGCTGCCTCTTCTCTGCTCCCCCCTGTGCTGTCTCTTCTCTGCTCCCCCTGTACTGCCTCTTCTCTGCTCTCCTTGTGCTGCCTGTTCTCTGCTCCCCCTGTGCTGCCTCTCTCTGCTCCTCCCTGTGCTGCCTATTCTCTGCTCCCCCCTGTGCTGCCTCTTCTCTGCTCACCCCAGTGCTGCCTCTTCTCTGCTCCCTCCTGTGCTGCCTCTTCTCTGAACCACCTTGTGCTGCCTCCTCTCTGCTCCACCCTGTGCTGCCTCTTCTCTGCTCCCCCCTGTGCTGCCTCTTCTCTGCTCCCCTCTTTCTGCCTCTTCTCTGCTCCCCTTGTGCTGCCTCTTTTCTGCTCCCCCCCAGTGCTGCCTCTTCTCTGCTCCCCTCTTTCTGCCTCTTCTCTGCTCCCCTTGTGCTGCCTCTTCTCTGCTCCCCCCTGTGCTGCCTCCTCTCTGCTCCACCCTGTGCTGCCTCTTTTCTGCTCCCCCCAGTGCTGCCTCTTCTCTGCTCCCCTCTTTCTGCCTCTTCTCTGCTCCCCTTGTGCTGCCTCTTCTCTGCTCCCCCCTGTGCTGCCTCCTCTCTGCTCCACCCTGTGCTGCCTCTTTTCTGCTCCCCCCCAGTGCTGCCTCTTCTCTGCTCCCCTCTTTCTGCCTCTTCTCTGCTCCCTTGTGCTGCCTCTTCTCTGCTCCCCCCTGTGCTGCCTCTTCTCTGCTCCCCCTTTGCTGCCTCTTCTCTGCTCCCCCCTGTGCTGTCTCTTCTCTGCTCCCCCTGTACTGCCTCTTCTCTGCCCCCCCCCTTTGCTGCCTCCTCTCTGCTCCACCCTGTGCTGCCTCTTCTCTGCTCCCCCCTGTGCTGCCTCCTCTCTGCTCCACCCTGTGCTGCCTCTTCTCTGCTCCCCCCTGTGCTGCCTTTTCTCTGCTCCACCTTGTGCTGCCTCCTCTCTGCTCCCCCCTGTGCTGCCTCTTCTCTGCTCCCCCCTGTGCTGCCTCCTCTCTGCTCCCCCCTGTGCTGCCTCTTCTCTGCTCCCCTTGTGCTGCCTCTTCTCTGCTCCCCTTGTGTTGCCTCTTCTCTGCTCCCCTTGTGCTGCCTCCTCTCTGCTCCACCCTGTGCTGCCTCTTCTCTGCTCCCCCCTGTGCTGCCTTTTCTCTGCTCCACCTTGTGCTGCCTCCTCTCTGCTCCCCCCTGTGCTGCCTCTTCTCTGCTCCCCCCTGTGCTGCCTCCTCTCTGCTCCACCCTGTGCTGCCTCTTCTCTGCTCCCCCCTGTGCTGCCTCCTCTCTGCTCCACCCTGTGCTGCCTCTTCTCTGCTCCCCCCTGTGCTGCCTCTTCTCTGCTCCCCCCTGTGCTTCCAACTTCGCAGTTTCCAGGTGGGGCAGCGGATTGTTATCCGTATAGGCTGTAAATTTGCTAGAGGCCAGATAGTGTCTGAACCTCTCTGTGACGGCCCAGACCAAGGCCAGGAATTCCAGCTTAAAGGAACTATAGTTCTCTGGGTTCCTCTCTGTGGGGCGCAGCTTCCTACTGGAATAGGCAATCACCCTTTCTTTGCCTTTTTGCCTTTGTGAAAGGACGGCTCCAAGTCCCACATTGCTGGTAACTCACCGTTGCCGGGTTCTCCGGTCTCAGGCGATGCTTCACTTGTCACGGCTCCGCGCCTGAGGCTGTGGGGCCTGGTGATCAAATGAAAGGGCTTGGGAATTGGGATTAAATGTTGATTGTCTCGTGACGCCACCTGTGGGAGTCCTGTGATTTCACCTACGCTGCTTGGGCCTCCGGGGGATGTGCGGCAGCTAGATGGGATGCTCCCCACAGGATGAGCAGTAATCCCCGGGGCCAGGAGCTGTACTGGAATACGGCAGCTTGGTCGTTTTTATGAGCAAAGGTTAATAACAGTTCTGAAAGAAATGCACTGACACGATGGTCCTCTGTAACGGGTCTTTACTGTAGGTTCGGTGTGGTACACGGTATACAGTCTTTAGGTAACGGACCGGGTGGTCCCAGTGATGAACAGCCTCTGTCCAGAGCTCCACAGTGTTCCTCTGTTACTAACTGTCCTATTCATGTTGCCGTCGCTGCCTTAGTGCACCAGTTCAAGGCACTGGGAGAACCTCTCCGGATTACCTTAGCCTGGTTTCCTACCGGGCTGTAGAGGGTCCTGAATCCCAATAGTGGGTACCCCGCTGGTAAGACTGCTGGGTTAGCAGCTGTAGTGAGGCGCTCCTAAAAAGCTACTCTGTCACTCCGGTTTTGCAGAACAGCGGTGGACGACTGTAGAGCAGTACCGTCTCAAAGTTCTTATGCCCCAGGCAACTCTCCATTAACCGCTGGAAGGTTCCAGGTGCATTACATAGTCCGAAGGGCATGCTGTTAAATTCACATAGGCCCATAGGTGTTGTGAATGCTGTCTTCTCTCTGTCTTCCTCGGCTACGGACACCTGCCAATACCCACTAGTGAGATCTAAGATGGAGAAGTAATTTGCAGACTTCAACGCAGCTAAGGATTCCCCTATATATGAGGTAACGGGTAAGCATCCTTGTGTGTTTATTTAGTCTACACACATCCTCATACTGCCATCCTTTTTCTTGACTAGGACTAATGGAGCTGCCCAGGGACTACAGCTATCTCATATAACCCCTGCGTCTTTCATGTCCTGTAACATCTCTTTGGCTGTTTGATAATGTGCAGGTGGAATAGGCCTGTACTGCTCCTTGATTGGTGGATGTGTACCTGTGGGGATGTGGTACCCCCTTTTATCCTACCAAAATCAAGTGGATGCTTACTAAAGACTTGTTCAAATTCTTGAACTACCGGGTACACACCTTGCTTCTTATACACAGGAGTGGTGTCAGTTCCAACATGGAGTTGCTAGCACCAGTCCTCCAGTGGCCCAATGGTGTGATCAGGTTTTGCCCCTTTGGTAGAGGGACTGGGTTGCACTGTGTGGATCTCGTTGTTGCTGACTGTGTACAATTTAGCAACGGTGATATACCTGGGTAATTTAACCTCTTCACTGCCACAATTTAAGATGCAAACTGGTACTTTCCCATTGTGTAAATTAACCACCCCCCTGGCTGTCAACAGTGTAGGTCTGTGCTCTGTGCTGACGGGCTCCACTAACGCCTGATAGTTCTTCCCTCTCAGACCTATAGCTGCTTGACACCAAATCATTTCAATCATTGGGGGTATTACAATAGGTATCAACAGGGCCGCACCGTCCATTGGTCAGTGTGAGTCCTTACACTCAGGCGGCAAGCTGGCAGGGGGAGTGGCTTAGTAGAAGGGGGCGGCGCCATATCGACACAGCGTCCCCCTGTCATGGCACAGGCGGCAAGGCGCAGGTAAGACCCTCTCAGAGCGGCGGCCCTCCACACCACTGATACAGGGGCGGCGGTGCTAGCTTCTGATAGCACCCCCCCTCCCCCCCAGGCACTCACCCGCGGCTGCAGAGGCGGCGGTGCTGTATTCTGAAAGCACCCCCCCAAACTCCCCCCACCCGGTCCTCACCCGCGGCTGCAGAGGTGGCAGTGCTGGACTCTGACAGCACCCCCCACCCCCCCCACCCGGTCCTCTACTTGTGGCTCAGGCGGCAGGGGGGCTTGGTGCACCCCTGGGTATCGGGTCTGTCACCCGTGCTGTAACAATTTCACCACCTGTAATTGTTACCTGTTGATGGTGCAGGATGGTTCTGATCTCACACTGGAGGACCTTCCTCTGACCAGGTCTGGCAGTGTCTGCAATCTGTTGAAGCAAAGACAAAACTTCCTCCAGCAATTGCTAACAACATTAGTGTCTAATAAGGATCATTGGCATTACTGGCTTCTGCTACTACAAGGACCCCCTGGTTCTGCAATTCCACCCTCTCCACCTTTATGGGCACTTCTCTAACCCCATCACAGTGAGTGGTTCACCGTTAGGGTAAGGTCTATTTCTGGCTGTTTCAGTTCTGCATCAGCCCAATACTTCTTATAAAGGATATAGGGGATGAGTCTCTACTTCAAGAAGAGTTGTCTACGGTGTCTACTAAGCTCTCAAGGACATTGAGTGAGAGCCAGAATATCCAACAGTGGTCACCTGTGACCCGGTGCCCAGCAGAGCAGGTGTCGGGAGGCCATCCAGTACAATGGACAGAAACGGCCTTGTACCAGGTGGCTGGGCCTTGTTGATCTAATCCTGAGGTTTGGGCCCGGCCCCCAGGGATTGGCCGTTTAAAGGACAGCGCCTGGCGAGGTGACCGGTCATCGCATACATGTCCAGGACAGTAGTGATTTTTTTCCTGAAATCATCCAGTGTATCAGGGCGGCCGTCATACTGGGGAAACCACTTAGCCACCGGGATGTATGGGACTGAGATCGGAATTATTGGGGCAATTGCACCCGGGGCGCTGGTGGCGCTGGCGGTGCTACTGGAGCCAGCCATCGGTCCTTCGGGGCAATTCCTAGGGTCAGCGAACGCGCTGTCGTCGTCGATGGAGGAGGCCGACATGTTGGAGGCCCCCCTAGTGAATTACAGCCAGTCCTTAAAGAGTTAAACAGTTTGTGAATTTCCGGACTAGGCCGCGGCGATCGGGAATGCTCGGCTGAGCGAGGGGCGGGTTTCAGTTTCACGCTCTACAGGCTGGCACGCCTCCTTTCTTCCCGCTCTTCGGCGCAGTAATGGCGGCGCACTTTTAACAGTCACTAATACAGTTGAGATCACGGCACACAGTACCCAGTAATACCGGGCACGGGATCCTGTTCGTGACGCCAGAAAAGATATGTCGAGCCCCAGGCCCTGGGGTACTCTGGTATCAGGCTCGGTGGTTGTTTAGGGATGTCACGGGTGGCAGTGCCTGATCCTGTGGCCTGGGTGACATTTCAAAAAGGGTGTTTTTAAAGGGGATTAGAGTTTGTCATGTGACGCCACCTGTAGTACCTGGTGATGGGTCACCAGCGCCGCCGCTGTCCGCCGGAGGTAGATTGTAGTGCAGCTAAATTGGCAAAGCTCCCTACAGGTGGAGCGGGTCCTCCGGGGCAGCGTGGTGTGTAGGGACAGCTTGGAGTGGAGCTGTAGGTCAGGGTAGGGAGTGATGGAGCAGTCTATAAGGGTGCCTTTACACGCGGAAACTTTTCTAGGAATTTCACAGGTAACTTACTGGTTGCAGTGAAATCATGGACACATTGTTCTATCTTGTTGCTGTGCACAAATTGAACAATGTGTCCATGATTTCACTGCAACCAGTAAGTTACCAGTGAAATTCCTAGAAAAGTTTCCGCGTGTAAAGGTACCTTAAGGGATACTGTGAGCGGAGAGGAATGACGCACACACACTGCAGAAGTCTCTCTTACCTTTTTACTGGTGGTATTAGCAAGTAAAGATGTCCAGGGCACTGACAGGTGACCAGGTGCACAGTGAGCTTCCACAGCAGGTGGGTATAAGGCCTCCTCTGTTCCTTTGTGGTAGCTGAAGGCAAGCCTGCTTGCAGCCAGACCGGTCTCCTCTCTCTTCCTGTCCTTGCTTTCTCCTCCTGCGCGGTCCACAGGTTCCCCTCTCTGATCACTGCTGTATTACACTGCGGTGTCTGGCTCCCTCTCTCTGGACTCACAGGGAGACCGGGTGACTAAGGTCTCCACGGTGCGACGGGGTTTTCTGTAGTCCTGAAGTAATCCTACAGGTGCGGATCCCCAATGTTCGGTACGTCTCTGGGCGAACTTCCACTAGTTCCTCACTCCCTTCGGCTCTGCTCTTTGCCTTCTGTCCCCACTTAGGCTTGCGGGACGTAGAAGGGCCACTCTGGGTCACTGGCTCGGGCCTAACTGCGGGACCGACCACCAGGACGTCTTCACACTCTAACTCCTCCCCCAGCAGCAGTATTTATAGGGGACCTCACCTAAAGGCAGTGAGTCTAGTGTGGCGCCCCGCAACGAGTGCGTCACAGGAGGGTATTGCAGCCATAAATGCAGCAGCAATATTCTCTGACCCAGCAGTCATATGGTTAACTTAGAGATCCAAACCCTGCATGCAACACTAGTAGAGGGGACCAACCAGGGTCCTGGTGGGTGGAGTGCAAGGGTAGAGTGTAGAAGAAGTTAGAAAGAAACAGACTTGAACTTGGAGAAGGAGTAACGTAGGAGCGGGGGCTCTGCACCGCCGTGCAGCCCCTGGGCCATCACCGGTCGGGTGTTAGCACCTGAGGCATGAACAACCGGGATCGGGAATCACCAAACACAGGTTCCAAAAGACTCCCGTGCCCTAATTACAGCCGGTTCACTGGTACCGAAGCTGGCAGCAGTTCATCTCTGCCACGCGAACCAGAAGCGTGGAGGAGCAGCTTCACAGGAGCACCCCACCACCAGCCAACTTCCAGTCGTCTAACCAGCGGTGTACCCACTGAGGGATCCAAGGCTCCCCAAAACATCCAGAACGTACATCATGGATAGGGCATTGAAGCAGCCTCCCCGTACCCGATCTGGTATTCCTGGGCGACAACGGCAAACACTTAGCTAGAATGGAGGAACACCGCGGATCTCTGAGGGACACCTATCACTGCTGAGTCCGCCCGGTCTGCTACCTACAACTGTATACCATGTACTGCCTGCTGGTTACAGTAAAGACCCGTTGCAGAGACTTTCTGTGTCCGTGCTTCCTTATGACTACGTCTGTCTGCACACAAGGTAACCGCAGCTGCCGCAGAACATCTTAAGCAGCTCCTGGCTCCGGGGATCACCGCTCAGCCTGTGGGGAGCGTTTAATCTTGCTGCATTCCATCCCCCGGAGGCCCCGCAGCGTCGGTAAAGTTCCCAAACTCCTCATAGGTGGCGTCATGAAACAATTAACCCCTTAATCTGTTCCCGCAAGACGTCTTCGACTTTTTGATCTGCACTCAACCGGGCCCCACTACCGGCAGGCGCGGTCCACCCGTGACAAGGAGGAAGGAGCTACAGCCTGTCTAAACCGGAGTCCCCGGCCACGGTGAGTCACTAGCTCCCCCTACTGTGCCGGGGTGGACGATGTTGCATGTAGTAGGTACCTGCTGTGGAAACCCAGCTGTGCATTAGGGAAGTCTGTGGCTACCTGTGTGAGCAGGGCGCCACACTCCCCCTGTGCTGTCTTTCTGCCCCTCTTGTGGTTGCTCTCTGCTCTCTGTGTACACTCTCTGTCTACCCCTGTGCTCACTCTCTGTCCCCCCCTGTACTGTCTCTCTGCCTCTCCTGTGGTCGCTCTCTGCCACCTGTGCACACTCTCTGCTCCTTCCTGTGCTGCCTTGTCTCTGCTGCCCCCTGTGCTGTTTTGTCACTACTCTCCTCTGTGCTCCCTTGTCTCTGCTCCCCATTGTGCTACTCCGTCTCTGCTCCCCCTTGTGCTGCCTCTTCTATGCCCCCCTGTGCTGCCTCATCTCTGCCCACCCTTTGCTGCCTCATTTCTGTCCCCCCTGTGCTGCCTCCCCTATGCTCCCCTGTGCTGCCTCGTATCTGCTCCCACTATGTACGCTCTCTGTCTTCCCCTGTACTGGCTCTATGCCCCTCCTGTGGTTGCTCTCTGCTCCCCGTGTATTCTCTGTCTGCTATTGTGCTCATTCTCTGCCCTGTGCATGCTCTCTGCCCCCCCCCGCCACCCGTGCACACTGTCTGTCTTCCCCTGTGCTGTCTCTCTGCCCCTCCTGTGCTCGCTCTCTGCCCCCCCCCCCCGTGCACACTCTCTTCCCCTCCACCTGTGCTTGCTCTCTGCCCCCCCATGCACACTCTCTTCCCCTCCACCTGGGATTGCTTTCAGCCCCCCGTGCACGCTCTCTTCCCCTCAACCTGTGCTTGCTCTCTGCCCCCCCGTGCACACTCTTTTCCCCTCCACCTGGGATTGCTCTCTGCCCCCTCGTGCACACTCTCCCCCTCCACCTGGGATTGCTCTCTGCCCCCCCATGCACAATCCTCCCCTCCACCTGGGATTGCTCTCTGCCCCCCCATGCACACTTTCTTCCCCTCCACCTGTGTTTGCTCTCTGCCCCACCCCCCCCGTACACACTCTCTTCCCCTCCACCTGGGATTGCTCTCTTTCCCCCCCGTGCACACTCTCTTCCCCTCCACCTGTGCTTGCTCTCTGCCCCCCCATGCACACTCTCTTCCCCTCCACCTGGGATTGCTCTCAGCCCCCCGTGCACGCTCTCTTCCCCTCCACCTGTGCTTGCTCTCTGCCCCCCATGCACACTCTCTTCCCCTCCACCTGTGCTTGCTCTCTGCCCCCCCATGCACACTCTCTTCCCCTCCACCTGTGCTTGCTCTCTGCCCCCCCATGCACACTCTCTTCCCCTCCACCTGTGCTTGCTCTCTGCCCCCCCATGCACACTCTCTTCCCCTCCACCTGGGATTGCTCTCTGCCCGTCCCCGTGCACAATCCTCCCCTCCACCTGGGATTGCTCTCTGCCACCCATGCACACTCTCTTCCCCTCCACCTGGGATTGCTCTCTGCCCCCGCGTGCATTCTCCCCCTCCACCTGGGATTGCTCTCTGACCCCCCCCCATGCACACTCTCTCCCCCTCCACCTGGGATTGCTTCCCCCCCCCAGTGCACACTCTCGTCCACTCCACCTGGGATTGCTCTCTGCCCCCCCTTCCCATGCACACTCTCTCTTCCCCTCGACCTGGGATTGCTCTCTGCTCCCCCCCATGTCCGCTCTCATGCAGAGGCATGAGGAATGCGATGGTGGCATGAGGAACTGGTGCAAATTTGTCGGGTTGCTGGTTGAGCGGGCTGAGCAGTTTGAATGGGCTGAGTAGGGTGAATTGGTTGAGGTGGGTGTTGGGTGAGAGCTGGCTAAGCGGGGTGTGGGGTGAGAGCAGTCTGACAGCAGGCTGAGTGGGGTGAGCAGGGTGAAAGCGGATGGGTGGTGTGAGAGTGGGCTGGGCGGGGTGAGAGTGGGCTGGGCGGGGTGAGAGTGGGCTGGACAGGTGAGAGTGGGCTGAGTAGGGTGACAGCGAGTTGAGCAGGGTAAACCCAGGCTATACCGGGTGAGGGGTGAACTAAGCGGGCTAAGTGGGGTGAGAGCAGGTTGAGAGGGCTGAGAGCAGGCTGATCGTGGTGAGAGTGGGCTGAGTGGGGTAAGAGTGGTCTGATTAGGGTGAGAGCAGACTGAGTTGGGTGAGAGCGGGGTGACACTGAGGTGACTGGTTGGAGAGCGGGCTGAGTGGGGTAGGAGCAGGGTGAGCATGCTGAGAGCAGGTCCAGCGGTATGAGAGTGGGCTAAGCGGGGTGAGAGTGGGCTGAGCGGGGTGAGAGTGGGCTCAATGGGCTGAGCGGGGTGAGAGCGGGCTGAGCGGGGTGAGAGCTGGCTGCAGTATCTGGCTTCTCTCTGTGCTCCCCCATTCCGTGTCAGCTGAAGGATATAATAATAATAATAATAATAATAAAGCTTTATTTATATAGCGCCAACAT
Source organism: Allobates femoralis (assembly GCA_033576535.1). Classification (NCBI taxonomy): domain Eukaryota; kingdom Metazoa; phylum Chordata; class Amphibia; order Anura; family Aromobatidae; genus Allobates; species Allobates femoralis. Next base: position 503,831,745 of record JARQOC010000006.1, read on the forward strand.
ATTCCGCAGCGCTTTACAATGTAGGGTTAGAGTACAGAGAATACAGTAAGTAATTACAGCAGAGAACAAATAAAGTACAATTATCGGATACAAAACAATAGGCATAGAATCAATGTGAAAAAAAAATACAATAAATAAAGCAAGAAATGAAGGTGACCCTGCTCAAAAGAGCTTACAATCTACAATGGGATAGGGGTTGCACAAGGTACAGGGGCTTATTGCACTGATGGTCCAGGCATCTTGAGGAAATGGGGCATAGGACTAAGCTTACATGGATGGTCATTATACAGTCTGTGTAGACCTTTATGGTTTGGTGGAGTTTGTAGAAGAGTAATGTCCAGAGGGATAGCACATTCACTGTCTACAGTACGATGGACATGTTAGGCAGTATGATAGGCCGCCTTAAAAAGATGCGTTTTAGGGATCGTCTGAAGCCATGCAAGTTGTGGATAGTCCTGATTTCTTTGGGTAAAGCATTCCAGAGGTTTGGTGCAGCTCTGGAAAAGTCTTGGAGCCGGGAGTGGGAGGATCGGATTAGTGCAGATGTTAGTCGAAGGTCATTTGAGGAACGTAGAGAGCGGGTGGGGTGATAGACAGAGATGAGGGAGGAGAGGTAGGGGGGTGCTGTTCTGTGAAGAGCTTTGTGGGTGAGAACAAGCAATTTGAATTTGATCCTGTAGTATACGGGCAGCCAGTGCAATGACTGGCACAGAGCTGAGGCATCTGAGTAACGATTGGCCAGATGGGTGATCCTGGCTGCTGCATTAAGGATGGACTGGAGAGGAGAAAGTCTGGTGAGGGGGAGGCCGCTTAATAGAGAGTTGCAATAGTCAAGGCGGGAATGGATTAGGGCCACGGTGAGGGTTTTTGTTGTTTCCAGGGTGAGAAAGGGGCGGACTCTAGAGATGTTCTTCAGGTGTAAGCGACAGGAGCGGACGAGAGATTGCGTGTGGGAGGAGAAGGAGAGATCGGTGTCAAACAACACCCAGACAGCGAGCCTGCTGTCTAGGCGTTATCGTGGTGCCGCATACTGAGAGAGAGATGTCTGATTTAGGGAGGTTAGTGGATGGGGGGAGAAGAAGAAGATCAGTTTTGGAAAGGTTTAGTTTCAAATAGAGAGTGGACATGATATTGGAAACTGCAGCTAGACAGTCATTGGTGTTCTTTAATACCGCAGGGGTAAGGTCAGGGGAGGAAGAGTATAGTTGTGTGTCATCAGCATAAAGATGGTACTGGAAGCCAAATCTGCTGATGGTCTGTCCAATCGGGGCCGTGTAGAGAGAGAAGAGGAGAGGGCCAAGGACTGAACCCTGAGGGACCCCGATAGTGAGAGGAAGAGGGGAAGAAGTGGAGCCAGCAAAAGATACACTGAAAGAGCGATCAGAGAGATAGGGCAAGAACCAGGAGAGAGCAGTGTCCTTTATGCCAATGGAGTGCAGCATAAAGAGTAGGAGCTGATGGTCGACAGTGTCAAAAGCTGCAGAGAGATCAAGGAGAATAAGCAGAGAGTGGTCACCATTACGTTTTGCTGTCAGAAGGTCATTGGTCACTTTGATGAGGGCAGTTTCTGTGGAGTGAAGGGGGCGGAAACCAGACTGTAATGGATCTAGAAGAGAGTGAGCGGAGAGGTAACGGGTGAGGCGGGAATAGACCAGGCGCTCCAAGAGTTTAGAGATGAAGGGGAGATTGGAGACTGGTCTGTAGTTATTTGTGCAGGTTGGGTCGAGAGTGGTTTTCTTTAATAATGGAGAAATGATCGAGTGTTTGAAGGAGGAGGGGAAAATGCCAGAAGAGAGGGAGAGATTGAAGATTTTGGTTAGATGAGTGGTGACGACTGGAGAGAGGGACTGGAGCAGGTGTGAGGGAATGGGGTCAGTAGTGCATGTGGTGGGACGAGAGGAAGAAAGGAGCCTGGAGACTTCTTCTTCTGTGACTGGGTCAAATGTGGAGAGTGAACCGGAGGAGATGTGGGGAAGAATGGGAGTGGCAGTGCTTGGAGGCTGAGAGATGATTTCCTGGTGGATGTTGTCTATTTTCTCCATGAAGTAGGAGGCCAGGTCATCAGCACAGAGGTCAGTGATGGGGCCTGCACTTTAGGACTGAGGAGAGAGTGAAAGGTGTCAAAGAGTTTTTTTGGATTGTTGGATAGTGAGGAGACCAGGGTGGTGAAGTAGGTCTGTTTGGCAAGGTGAAGGGTAGAGTTGTAGGTTTTTAGCATGAATTTATAGTGGATAAAGTCTCCTGGTGAGCGAGTTTTCCTCCATAGACGTTCAGCACTCCTCGAGCATCGCTGGAGGAATCGAGTTTGTGGTGTGAGCCAGGGCTGTTTTGTTCTCTGTTTGGAGGTTCTGCGGGTGAGGGGCGCTACTTGGTCCAGGGAGCTTCTGAGAGAGTCATTGTAGTGATTTACTGCCTGATCTGGACAGGAGATTGAAGAGATTGGGGACAGAGATGAGATGAGGGAGTCTGTGAGTGCTTGAGGGTTAATGGCTTGTAGATTTCTGGATGTGTGATAGGTAGGATTGGGCTGTGTTGGCCGAGGGTTAGTGAGTGAGAAGGAGAGAATGTTGTGGTCAGAGAGTAGAGTTGAGTTATCCAAGGGGGAGGATGAGCAGAGTCGGGTAAAGACAAGGTCAAGGGTGTTACTGTTTTCGTGCGTCTTAGAGGTTGAGAGCTGAGAGGCCGAGAGAAGTAGTTAGAGATAGGAGCTGGGATGCAGATGGGGAGATGGGGCTGTTTATGGGAATGTTAAAGTCTCCCAGAATAAGGGTTGGTAAATCTGAGGGCATGAAATGCGGGAGCCAAGCGGAGAAATGGTCGAGGAACTGGGTGGGTGACCCTGGGGGGCGGTATACCACTGCTACTTTGAGGTGGAGGGGATGGAATAGCCTAATGGTATGGACCTCAAAAGAAGGGAATGAGAGTGATGGGGCTGGAGGAATGACCTGGAAAGTACATTGTGGGGACAGGAGGAGGCCAACTCCACCGCCACGTCTGTTCCCAGGTCTAGGGGAGTGAGAGAAGTGTAAGCCGCCGTATGAAATGGCAGCAGGGGAAGCAGTGTCTGAATCCTAGATCCAGGTTTCTGTGAGGGCCAGCAGGTTAAGAGAGTTGGTAAGGAAGTAATTGTGAATGAAGGGAAGTTTGTTGCATGCAGATCGTGGATTCCAGAGAGCGCAATTAAAAGAGGGAGGTGAAGGTGTGCAGGTGATGGTAATAAGGTTATCATGGTCATGTGATCTGGCTCTGCCCATGAACGTAACATCATGTAGGCAGCCGTCGAGGGGGGATAGCTGGTGGGTGGGGATTTTATGGTGGCGTTGGTGTGGGCTATCTTCAGTACCACTGGTGATTTCATTCTGCTAGGGGGCGCCATATTTCAACACCCATCACTTGGTGCTTGCAACTTGTGCTGGTCAATCGCGTGATAGGAGGACACGATTACAGCAGAAGTGCATGATGGACTCCACAAGGTAAGTATATAATAGATTCTTTCATTTTCAATTCTCTTTCACTATTCATTACATTGTTCCTTTAACTCTCATGTGTGACCTTCCACAAGATCAGCCTTCTCTCCTGAAATCCTCTGTGGTGCTGGGACCTGCTCCTTCCTCTATGTATCTCTGTGACTCCTCTCCTGACATCCTCTGTGCTGCTGGGACCTGCTCCTTCCTCTATGTATCTCTGTGACTCCTCTCCTGAAATCCTCTGTGCTGCTGTGGACCCTCCTTTCCCACTCCACATCTTCTCATTTCTCAATATTTTTTCGCAAAATAAAGGATATTGAACATCCAGTATTGCAGCACAAAGCCCTCGCGGCTTTAATTAAAACCTGACATTGGCGATGATGAAGGGAAATTCTCCGACTTTTTGCTTAAAGTTTCCATCATATTTTACAAAACTCACGAGAAACTTCACAGATCGACACTGTAGAGAGTTATAGTCTCTCTCTGGTTCCTGTAGTCTCCAGTAGACATTGTAGATAAGTTGGAGTCTCTCTCTGGTTCCTGTAGTCTCCAGTAGACATTGTAGATAGTTGGAGTCTCTCTCTGGTTCCTGTAGTCTCCAGTAGACATTGTAGATAGTTGGAGTCTCTCTCTGGTTCCTGTAGTCTCCAGTAGACATTGTAGATAAGTTGGAGTCTCTCTCTGGTTCCTGTAGTCTCCAGTAGACATTGTAGATAAGTTGGAGTCTCTCTCTGGTTCCTGTAGTCTCCAGTAGACATTGTAGATAGTTGGAGTCTCTCTCTGGTTCCTGTAGTCTCCAGTAGACATTGTAGATAAGTTGGAGTCTCTCTCTGGTTCCTGTAGTCTCCAGTAGACATTGTAGATAAGTTGGAGTCTCTCTCTGGTTCCTGTAGTCTCCAGTAGACATTGTAGATAAGTTGGAGTCTCTCTCTGGCTCCTGTAGTCTCCAGTAGACATTGTAGATAAGTTGGAGTCTCTCTCTGTCTCTGTAGTCTCCAGTAGACATTGTAGATAAGTTGGAGTCTCTCTCTGGTTCTGTAGTCTCCAGTAGACATTGTAGATAAGTTGGAGTCTCTCTGGTTCCTGAGTCTCCAGTAGACATTGTAGATAAGTTGGAGTCTCTCTGGTTCCTGTAGTCTCCAGTAGACATTGTAGATAAGTTGGAGTCTCTCTTGGTTCTGTAGTCTCATAGACATTGTAGATAATTGGAGTCTCTCTCTGTCCTGTAGTCTCCAGTAGACATTGTAGATGTTGGAGTCTCTTTTCTTGTAGCCCTAGACATTGTAAGTTGAGTCTTCTCTGTTCCTGTAGTCTCCAGTAGACATTGTAGATAAGTTGGAGTCTCTCTCTGGTCCTGTAGTCTCCAGAGACATTGTAGATAGTTGGAGTCTCTCTCTGGTTCCTGTAGTCTCCAGTAGACATTGTAGATAAGTTGGAGTCTCTCTCTGGTTCCTGTAGTCTCCAGTAGACATTGTAGAAGTTGGAGTCTCTCTCTGTTCTTGTAGTCTCCATAGACATTGTAATAGTTGGAGTCTCTCTGGTTCCTGTAGTCTCCAGTAGACATTGTAGATAGTTGGAGTCTCTCTCTGGTCCTGTAGTCTCCAGTAGACATTGTAGAAAGTTGGAGTCTTCTCTGTTCCTGTAGTCTCCAGTAGACATTGTAGATAAGTTGGAGTCTCTCTCTGTCCTGTAGTCTCCAGTAGACATTGTAGATAGTTGGAGTCTCTCTCTGGTTCCTGTGTCTCCAGTAGACATTGTAGATAAGTTGAGTCTCTCTCTGGTCCTGTAGTCTCCAGTAGACATTGTAGATAGTTGGAGTCTCTCTCTGGTCTGTAGTCTCCAGTAGACATTGTAGATAATTGGAGTCTCTCTCTGTTCCTGTAGTCTCCAGTAGACATTGTAGATAAGTTGGAGTCTCTCTCTGGTTCCTGTAGTCTCCATAGACATTGTAGATAGTTGGAGTCTCTCCTCGTCCTGATCCCAACATTGTAATAATTGTCTTTCTTCCTAGATTAGTATTGTCCTCTGCCGTACATAACATTGAGTTTGTCTTCTGCTTCTATTTGTTGAGTCTCTCTGTCTGTAGCTCCTGCTGTATATGATCTCGATTATTGATTCTTTTTTCCACAGGAATTGTCTCTCTGTCTGTCTCCAGTAGACTTGAATATGAGTCTCCTCTGTCTACATTAGATTGATCTCTCTCGTTCATATTGTGTTGAGTCTTCTGAGTCCAAACATTGAATAGTGCTTCTGTCCTGTTAGACTTATTTGCCTCTGTTCACTTTTGAGTCTCCTCTGTCTGAGCTCTCTGTATGATTCTGTCTTTAGATGATTGTCTTCTGTAAATTGTTTCTCTGGTTCTGTAGTCTCCAGTAGACATTGTAAGTAGTTGGAGTCTCTCTCTGGTCTCTGTAGTCTCCGTAGACATTGTAGATAAGTTGGTCTCCTCTGGTCCTGTAGTCTCCAGAGAATGTAGATAGTTGGATCTCTCTCTGTCCTGTAGTCTCCAGTAGACATTGTAGATAAGTTGGAGTCTCTTCTGTCTTGTTCTCCAGTAGACATTGTAGATTAGTTGGAGTCCTTATGTTCCTGTAGCTCAGAGACATTTAGATGTTGTCTCTGATTCTGTTGGTTCCTCTGTCTTGTAATTAGTGAGTACTAGTTGGAGTCTCTCTCTGTTCTGTAGTATCAGTAGTCTCTTGGTTTGTAGTCTCTCTGACTTGTATCCAGTAGAATTGTAGTAGTCTGGTCTCTTTTTCCGTAGCATGAGAATTGGAGTCTCTTCTGGTTCCTGTAGTCTCCATAGACATTGTAGATAAGTTGGAGTTCTCTCTGTTCCTGTAGTCCCAGTACATTGTAGAAGTTGGAGTCTTCTGGCTCTTGTTCCTAGATTGTAGATAAGTTGGAGTTTCGCTGTCTCCTGGTTCCAGTAGACATTGTAGATAATTGGAGTCTCTGTCTCTCGTGTTCCGTAGACATTTAGTAGTTGGAGTCCTCTCTGGTCCTGTTGTCTCCTAGACATTTGTAAGTTGGAGTCTTCTGGTTCCTGTAGTCTCCTAGTCATTAGTAGAATTGGATATGTTCTGCTTCTCTGTCTGTAGCTCGTAGACATTGTAGATAATCTGAGTCTCTCTGGTCTCGTCTCCAGTATAGTGTAGATAAGTTGGAGTCTCTCTTCTGTCCTGTACTCAGTAGGACACTTGTAGTGTCTCTCTGGTTATTTAGTTGAGTTCTTTGTATTTGGTCTCCATGCATTGTATAGGGTCTCTCGTCTGAATTAGAAAGTTGATGTTTCTCTGTTCTGTAGTCTCCAGAAGACATTGTAGATAAGTTGGAGTCTCTCTCTGGTTCCTGTAGTCTCCAGTGACATTGTAGATAAGTTGGAGTCTTCTCTGGCTCTGTAGTCTCCAGTAGACATTGTAGATAAGTTGGAGTCTCTCTCTGGTCCTGTAGTCTCCAGTAGACATTGTAGATAAGTTGGAGTCTCTCTCTGGTTCCTGTAGTCTCCAGTAGACATTGTAGATAAGTTGGAGTCTCTCTCTGTCTACTGGAGTCTCTCTCTGTTCCTGTAGTCTCAGTAGACATTGTAATAAGTGGAGTCTCTTCTGGTTCCTGTAGTCTCCAGTAGACATTGTAGATAAGTTGGAGTCCTCTCTGGTCCTGTAGTCTCCAGTAGACATTGTATAAGTTGGAGTCTCTCTCTGGTTCCTGTAGTCTCCAGTAGACATTGTAGATAGTGGAGTCTCTCTCTGGTCCTGTAGTCTCCAGTAGACATTGTAGATAGTTGGGTCTCTCTCTGGTCCTGTAGTCTCCAGTAGACATTGTAGATAGTTGGAGTCTCTCTCTGGTCTGTATCTCCAGTAGACATTGTAGATAGTTGGAGTCTCTCTCTGGTCCTGTAGTCTCCAGTAGACATTGTAGATAGTTGGAGTCTCTCTCTGCTCTTGTAGTCTCCAGTAGACATTGTAGATAAGTTGGAGTCTCTCTCTGGTCTTAGTCTCCAGTAGACATTGTAGATAGTGGAGTCTCTCTCTGTTCCTGTAGTCTCCAGTAGACATTGTAGAAGTTGGAGTCTCTCTCTGGTTCTTTAGTCTCCAGTAGACATTGTAGATAGTTGGAGTCTCTCTCTGGTCCTGTAGTCTCCAGTAGACATTGTAGATAGTTGGAGTCTCTCTCTGTTCCTGTAGTTCCAGTAGACATTGTAGATAGTTGGAGTCTCTCTCTGGTTCCTTAGTCTCCAGTAGACATTGTAGATAGTTGGAGTCTCTCTCTGGTTCCTGTAGTCTCCAGTAGACATTGTAGATAGTTGGAGTCTCTCTCTGGTCCTGTAGTCTCCAGTAGACATTGTAGATAAGTTGGAGTCTCTCTCTGTCCTGTAGTCTCCAGTAGACATTGTAGATAGTTGAGTCTCTCTTGGTTCCTGTAGTCTCCAGTAGACATTGTAGATAGTTGGAGTCTCTCTCTGGCTCCTGTAGTCTCCAGTAGACATTGTAGATAGTTGGAGTCTCTCTCTGGTTCCTGTAGTCTCCAGTAGACATTGTAGATAGTTGGAGTCTCTCCTCTGGCTCCTGTAGTCTCCAGTAGACATTGTAGATAAGTTGGAGCTCTCTCTGGCTCCTGTAGTCTCCAGTAGACATTGTAGATAAGTTGGAGTCTCTCTCTGTCCTGTAGTCTCCAGTAGACATTGTAATAAGTTGGAGTCTCTCTCTGGTTCCTGTAGTCTCCAGTAGACATTGTAGATAAGTTGGAGTCTCTTCTGGTTCCTGTAGTCTCCAGTAGACATTGTAGATAGTTGGAGTCTCTCTCTGGTCTGTAGTCTCCAGTAGACATTGTAGATAAGTTGAGTCTCTCTCTGGTTCCTGTAGTCTCCAGTAGACATTGTAGATAGTTGGAGTCTCTCTCTGGTTCCTGTAGTCTCCAGTAGACATTGTAGATAGTTGGAGTCTCTCTCTGGTTCCTGTAGTCTCCAGTAGACATTGTAGATAGTTGGAGTCTCTCTCTGTTCCTGTAGTCTCCAGTAGACATTGTAATAGTTGGAGTCTCTCTCTGGTTCCTGTAGTCTCCAGTAGACATTGTAGATAAGTTGGAGTCTCTCTCTGGTTCCTGTAGTCTCCAGTAGACATTGTAGATAGTTGGAGTCTCTCTCTGGTTCCTGTAGTCTCCAGTAGACATTGTAGATAAGTTGGAGTCTCTCTCTGGTCTGTAGTCTCCAGTAGACATTGTAGATAGTTGGAGTCTCTCTCTGGTTCCTGTAGTCTCCAGTAGACATTGTAGATAGTTGGAGTCTCTCTCTGGTCCTGTAGTCTCCAGTAGACATTGTAGATAGTTGGAGTCTCTCTGGTTCCTGTAGTCTCCATAGACATTGTAGATAGTTGGAGTCTCTCTCTGTTCCTGTAGTCTCCAGTAGACATTGTAGATAAGTTGGAGTCTCTCTCTGGTTCCTGTAGTCTCCAGTAGACATTGTAGATAGTTGGAGTCTCTCTCTGGTTCCTGTAGTCTCCAGAGACATTGTAGAGAGTTGGAGTCTCTCTCTGGTTCCTGTAGTCTCCAGTAGACATTGTAGATAAGTTGGAGTCTCTCTCTGGTTCCTGTAGTCTCCAGTAGACATTGTAGATAGTTGGAGTCTCTCTCTGGTTCCTGTAGTCTCCAGTAGACATTGTAGATAAGTTGGAGTCTCTCGCTGGTTGGTTCCTGTAGTCTCCAGTAGACAATGAGATAGTTGGAGTCTTTCTCTGGCTCCTGTAGTCTCCAGTAGACATTGTAGATAAGTTGGAGTCTCTCTCTTGCTCCTGTAGTCTCCAGTAGACATTGTAGATAAGTTGGAGTCTCTCTCTGGTTCCTGTAGTCTCCTGTAGACATTGTAGATAAGTTGGAGTCTCTCTCTGGTTCCTGTAGTCTCCAGTAGACATTGTAGATAAGTTGGAGTCTCTCTCTGGCTCCTGTAGTCTCCAGTAGACATTGTAGATAGTTGGAGTCTCTCTCTGGCTCCTGTAGTCTCCAGTAGACATTGTAGATAGTTGTAGTCTCTCTCTGGCTCTTGTAGTCTCCAGTAGACATTGTAGATAAGTTGGAGTCTCTCTCTGGTCTTGTAGTCTCCAGTAGAGATTGTGGATAAGTTGGAGTCTGTCTCTGTCTCTTGTAGTCTCCAGTAGACATTGTAGATAGTTGGAGTCTCTCTCTGGTTCTTGTAGTCTCCAGTAGACATTGTAGATAAGTTGGAGTCTCTCTCTGGTTCCTGTAGTCTCCAGTAGACATTGTAGATAGTTGGAGTCTCTCTCTGGTTCCTGTAGTCTCCAGTAGACATTGTAGATAAGTTGGAGTCTCTCTCTGGTTCCTGTAGTCTCCAGTAGACATTGTAGATAGTTGTGGGTCTCTCTCTGGCTCCTCTAGTCTCCAGTAGACATTGTAGATAAGGTGGAGTCTCTCTCTGGCTCCTGTAATCTCCAGCAGACATTGTAGATAAGGTGGAGTCTCTCTCTGGCTCTTGTAGTCTCCAGTAGACATTGTAGATAAGGTGGAGTCTCTCTCTGGCTCCTGTAGTCTCCAGTAGACATTGTAGATAAGGTGGAGTCTCTCTCTGGCTCTTGTAGTCTCCAGTAGACATTGTAGATAAGGTGGAGTCTCTCTCTGGTTCCTGTAGTCTCCAGTAGACATTGTAGATAAGTTGGAGTCTCTCTCTGGCTCCTGTAGTCTCCAGTAGACATTGTAGATAAGTTTGGCGTCTCTCTATGGTTCCTGTAGTCTCCAGTAGACATTGTAGATAAGCTGGAGTCTCTCTCTGGTTCTTGTAGTCTCCAGTAGACATTGTAGATAGTTGGAGTCTCTCTCTGGCTCTTGTAGTCTCCAGTTGACATTGTAGATAGTTGGAGTCTCTCTCTGGTTCCTGTAGTCTCCAGTAGACATTGTAGATAGTTGGAGTCTCTCTCTGGTCCTGTAGTCTCCAGTAGACATTGTAGATAGTTTGGAGTCTCTCTCTGGTTCCTGTAGTCTCCAGTAGACATTGTAGATAGTTGGAGTCTCTCTCTGGCTCTTGTAGTCTCCAGTAGACATTGTAGATAAGTTGGAGTCTCTCTCTGGTCCTGTAGTCTCCAGTAGACATTGTAGATAGTTGGAGTCTCTCTCTGGTCTCTTGTAGTCTCCAGTAGACATTGTAGATAAGTTGGAGTCTCTCTCTGGTTCTTGTAGTCTCCAGTAGACATTGTAGATAAGTTGGAGTCTCTCTCTGGTTCCTGTAGTCTCCAGTAGACATTGTAGATAAGTTGGAGTCTCTCTCTGGTTCCTGTAGTCTCCAGTAGACATTGTAGATAAGTTGGAGTCTCTCTCTGGCTCCTGTAGTCTCCAGTAGACATTGTAGATAGTTGGAGTCTCTCTCTGGCTCCTGTAGTCTCCAGTAGACATTGTAGATAGTTGGAGTCTCTCTCTGGTTCCTGTAGTCTCCAGTAGACATTGTAGATAGTTGGAGTCTCTCTCTGGTCTCTGTAGTCTCCAGTAGACATTGTAGATAGTTGGAGTCTCTCTCTGGTTCCTGTAGTCTCCAGTAGACATTGTAGATAGTTGGAGTCTCTTGGTTCTTGTAGTCTCCAGTAGACATTGTAGATAAGTTGGAGTCTCTCTCTGGTCTTGTAGTCTCCAGTAGACATTGTAGAAAAGTTGGAGTCTCTCTCTGGTTCCTGTAGTCTCCAGTAGACATTGTAGATAGTTGGAGTCTCTCTCTGTTCCTGTAGTCTCCAGTAGACATTGTAGATAGTTGGAGTCTCTCTCTGGTCCTGTAGTCTCCAGTAGACATTGTAGATAGTTGGAGTCTTCTCTGGTTCCTGTAGTCTCCAGTAGACATTGTAGATAAGTTGGAGTCTCTCTCTTGGCTCCTGTAGTCTCCAGTAGACATTGTAGATAAGTTGGAGTCTCTCTCTGGTTCCTGTAGTCTCCAGTAGACATTGTAGATAGTTGGAGTCTCTCTCTGGTTCCTGTAGTCTCCAGTAGACATTGTAGATAAGTTGGAGTCTCTCTCTGGCTCCTGTAGTCTCCAGTAGACATTGTAGATAGTTGGAGTCTCTCTCTGGTTCCTGTAGTCTCCAGTAGACATTGTAGATAGTTGAGTCTCTCTCGCTCTGTAGTCTCCAGTAGACATTGTAGATAAGTTGGAGTCTCTCTCTCTTCTGTAGTCTCCAGTAGACATTGTAGATAAGTTGGAGTCTCTCTCTGTCCTGTAGTCTCCAGTAGACATTGTAGATAGTTGGAGTCTCTCTCTGGTTCTTGTAGTCTCCAGTAGACATTGTAATAAGTTGGAGTCTCTCTCTGGCTCCTGTAGTCTCCAGTAGACATTGTAGATAAGTTGGAGTCTCTCTCTGGTTCCTGTAGTCTCCAGTAGACATTGTAGATAAGTTGGAGTCTCTCTCTGGCTCTTGTAGTCTCCAGTAGACATTGTAGATAAGTTGGAGTCTCTCTCTGGTTCCTGTAGTCTCCAGTAGACATTGTAGATAAGTTGGAGTCTCTCTCTGGTTCCTGTAGTCTCCAGTAGACATTGTAGATAGTTGGAGTCTCTCTCTGGTTCCTGTAGTCTCCAGTAGACATTGTAGATAGTTGGAGTCTCTCTCTGGTTCCTGTAGTCTCCAGTAGACATTGTAGATAGTTGGAGTCTCTCTCTGTCTCTGTAGTCTCCAGTAGACATTGTAGATAGTTGGAGTCTCTCTCTGGTTCCTGTAGTCTCCAGTAGACATTGTAGATAAGTTGGAGTCTCTGTCTGGTTCCTGTAGTCTCCAGTAGACATTGTAGATAAGTTGGAGTCTCTCTCTGGTTCCTGTATCTCCAGTAGACATTGTAGATAGTTGGAGTCTCTCTCTGGTCTTGTAGTCTCCAGTAGACATTGTGATAGTTGGAGTCTCTCTCTGGTTCCTGTAGTCTCCAGTAGACATTGTAGATAGTTGGAGTCTCTCTGTTCCTGTAGTCTCCAGTAGACATTGTAGATAGTTGGAGTCTCTCTCTGGTTCCTGTAGTCTCCAGTAGACATTGTAGATAAGTTGGAGTCTCTCTCTGGCTCCTGTAGTCTCCAGTAGACATTGTAGATAGTTGGAGTCTCTCTTGGTTCCTGTAGTCTCCAGTAGACATTGTAGATAGTTGGAGTCTCTCTCTGGTTCCTGTAGTCTCCAGTAGACATTGTAGATAGTTGAGTCTCTCTGGTTCCTGTAGTCTCCAGTAGACATTGTAGATAGTTGGAGTCTCTCTCTGGTTCCTGTAGTCTCCAGTAGACATTGTAGATAAGTTGGAGTCTCTCTCTGGCTCTGTAGTCTCCAGTAGACATTGTAGATAGTTGGAGTCCTCTCTGGTTCCTGTAGTCTCCAGTAGACATTGTAGATAGTTGGAGTCTCTCTGGTTCCTGTAGTCTCCAGTAGACATTGTAGATAAGTTGGAGTCTCTCTCTGGTTCCTGTAGTCTCCAGTAGACATTGTAGATAAGTTGGAGTCTCTCTCTGGCTCCTGTAGTCTCCAGTAGACATTGTAGATAGTTGGAGTCTACTCTCTGGTTCCTGTAGTCTCCAGTAGACATTGTAGATAGTTGGAGTCTCTCTCTGGTTCCTGTAGTCTCCAGTAGACATTGTAGATAGTTGGAGTCCTCTCTGGTCCTGTAGTCTCCAGTAGACATTGTAGATAAGTGGAGTCTCTCTCTGGTTCCTGTAGTCTCCAGTAGACATTGTAGATAGTTGGAGTCTCTCTGGTTCCTGTAGTCTCCAGTAGACATTGTAGATAAGTTGGAGTCTCTCTCTGGTCCTGTAGTCTCCAGTAGACATTGTAGATAGTTGGAGTCACTCTCTGGTTCCTGTAGTCTCCAGTAGACATTGTAGATAGTTGGAGTCTCTCTCTGGTTCCTGTAGTCTCCAGTAGACATTGTAGATAGTTGGAGTCTCTCTCTGGCTCCTGTAGTCTCCAGTAGACATGTAGATAGTTGGAGTCTTCTCTGGCTCCTGTAGTCTCCAGTAGACATTGTAGATAAGTTGGAGTCTCTCTCTTGTCCTTAGTCTCCAGTAGACATTGTAGATAAGTTGGAGTCTCTCTCTGGTTCCTGTAGTCTCCAGTAGACATTGTAGATAAGTTGGAGTCTCTCTCTGGTTCCTGTAGTCTCCAGTAGACATTGTAGATAAGTTGGAGTCTCTCTCTGGCTCCTGTAGTCTCCAGTAGACATTGTAGATAGTTGGAGTCTCTCTCTGGCTCCTGTAGTCTCCAGTAGACATTGTAGATAGTTGTAGTCTCTCTCTGGCTCTTGTAGTCTCCAGTAGACATTGTAGATAAGTTGGAGTCTCTCTCTGGTCTTGTAGTCTCCAGTAGAGATTGTGGATAAGTTGGAGTCTGTCTCTGTCTCTTGTAGTCTCCAGTAGACATTGTAGATAGTTGGAGTCTCTCTCTGGTTCTTGTAGTCTCCAGTAGACATTGTAGATAAGTTGGAGTCTCTCTCTGGCTCTTGTAGTCTCCAGTAGACATTGTAGATAAGTTGGAGTCTCTCTCTGGTTCCTGTAGTCTCCAGTAGACATTGTAGATAAGTTGGAGTCTCTCTCTGGCTCCTGTAGTCTCCAGTAGACATTGTAGATAGTTGGAGTCTCTCTCTGGCTCTTGTAGTCTCCAGTAGACATTGTGGATAGTTGGAGTCTCTCTCTGGCTCCTGTAGTCTCCAGTAGACATTGTAGATAGTTGGAGTCTCTCTCTGGCTCCTGTAGTCTCCAGTAGACATTGTAGATAGTTGGAGTCTCTCTCTGTCTCTTGTAGTCTCCAGTAGACATTGTAGATAGTTGGAGTTTCTCTCTGTCTCTTGTAGTCTCCAGTAGACATTGTAGATAGTTGGAGTCTCTCTCTGTCTCTTGTAGTCTCCAGTAGACATTGTAGATAGTTGGAGTCTCTCTCTGTCTCTTGTAGTCTCCAGTAGACATTGTAGATAGTTGGAGTCTCTCTCTGTCTCTTGTAGTCTCCAGTAGACATTGTAGATAGTTGGAGTCTCTGTCTTGCTCTTGTAGTCTCCAGTAGACATTGTAGATAAGTTGGAGTCTCTTTTCTTGTAGCCTCTAGAAGACATGTCTGATCATTTCGAGGTATCGTCTGTCTTTCCCAGCATTCTTCCTTCGTAATGCATTTGTTAGTGTTGCCTATAAATACACATGGCATAATTCATGTATAAGATCCACTGAAGTCCCAGGAAGCTCAACTGAAGCAATGCATTGTGGGCCCTGGCATGCAAATATTATCATATATCATATTTGCTGTGTAATGGGGGTTCTTTAATTTGCAAACAAAACTCGCCAATTCAGTGTTTGCGCCTCCATTTGGATGATTTATGATCTATGTCTGCACTCCGCCGTATAAAATAAGAAGAAAATCCTAATGTGTCGGCATCTGAAAATAACGTTCAGGATTAAAAGTGGAACATCTGAGATTGCAAATTTATGGAGAGTCCGGTCCCTGGTGATCGCCACTGATGAATCACCGCGGCTCATGCAAATTTTATACCTCCGACATGTAACATAGAGAAAACACGGCCATAATAAATATTCCAATGAGCTGAATAACACAATGTGCCGATAAATAAAACACGCGGAAAAAACGCTTGTGCTGTGCCAATGCTGATCCGGATAACCGGGACGGTGAACGTACCTGACGTGACCTCCCCTCAACCTCTCCCTGGTCCGGATCACCGGGACGGTGAACATTCCTGACGTGACCTCCCCTCAACCTCTCCCTGGTCCGGATCACCGGCATGGTGAACATTTCTGATGTGACCTTCGCTCAATCTGTCTCTGATCCGGATCACCGGGAGGGTGAACATTCCTGACGTGATCTCCCCTCAACCTCTCCCTGGTCTGGATCACCGGGACGGTGAACATTCCTGACATGACCTCCCCTCAACCTCTCCCTGGACCGGATCACTGGGACGTGAACATTCCTGATCTGACCTTCGCTCAATCTGTCTCTGATCCGGATCACCGGGATGGTGAATGTTCCTGACGTGACCTCCACTCAACCTCTCCCTGGTCTGGATCATCGGGAGGGGGAACGTTCCTGATGTGACCACCACTCAACCTCTTCTTGGTCCGGATTATCAGGAAGGAGAACATTACTGACGTGCCCTCTGCTCAACCACTCTCTGGTCCAGATCACCGGTAGGGTGAACGTTCCTGACGTGACCCCTCCTCAACCAAATCACCGGGAGGGTGAATGTTCCTGATGTGACCTCCGCTCAACCTCTCCCTGGTCTGGATAATCGGGAAGGTGAACATTCCTGACGTGACCTCCGCTCACCCTCTCCCCAGTCTGGATCACCGAGAGGATGAACGTTCCTGACGTGACTTCCACAAAATCTCTCCCCAATCTGGATCACCACGGGGAGGGTGAACGTTCCTGACGGGACATACACTCAACCTCTCCCTAGTCTAGATCACCGGGAGGGGGAACATTCCTCACGTGACGTCCACTCAGCCTCTCCTTGGTCTGGATCACTGGGATGGTGAACATTTCTGACCTCCACTGAACTTCTCCCTGGCCCGGATCACCGGGAGGGTGAATGTTCCTGATGTGACCTCCATTCAACCTCTCCGCGGTCCAGATTACCGGGAGGGGGAACCTTCCTGACGTGACCTCCACTCAACCACTTCCTGGTCCAGATCACCGGTAGAGTGACTGTTCCTGATGTTACGTCCACTCAACCTCTCCCCTGTCCGGATTACCAGGAGGGGAATGTTCCTGATGTGACCTCTACTCAACTTCTCCCTGGCCCGGATCACCAGGAGGGTGAATGTTCCTGACGTGACATCCACTCAACCTCTTCCCGGTCTGGATCACCGGGAGGGTGAATGTTCCTGACGTGACCCCCACTCAACCTCTTTCCAGTCTGGATCACCGGGAGGGTGAATGTTCCTGAACTGACATCCACTCAACCTTTCCCCGTTCTGGATCACCAGGAGGGTGAACGTTCCTGACGTGACCTCCACTCAATCTCTCTCCGTTCTGGATCACCAGAGGGTGAACGTTCCTGACGTGACCTCCACTCAACTTTTCCCCGTTCTGGATCACCAGGAGGGTGAATGTTCCTGACGTGACCTCCACTCAACCTCTCCCTGTTCTGGATCACCAGGAGGGTGAATGTTCCTGACGTGACCTCCACTCAACCTCTCTCCGTTCTGGATCACCAGGAGGGTGAATGTTCCTGACGTGACCTCCACTGAACCTCTCCCCATTCTGGATCACCAGGAGGGTGAATGTTCCTGACGTGACCTTCACTGAACCTCTCCCCATTCTGGATCACCAGGAGGGTGAATGTTCCTGACGTGACCTCCACTGAACCTCTCCCCATTCTGGATCACCAGGAGGGTGAATGTTCCTGACGTGACCTCCACTCAACCTCTCCCCGTTCTGGATCACCAGGAGGGTGAATGTTCCTGACGTGACCTCCACTCAACCTCTCCCCGTTCTGGATCACCAGGAGGGTGAACGTTCCTGACGTGACCTCCACTCAACCTCTCCCCGTTCTGGATCACCAGGAGGGTGAACGTTCCTGACGTGACCTCCACTCAACCTCTCCCCGTTCTGGATCACCAGGAGGGTGAACGTTCCTGACGTGACCTCCACTCAACCTCTCCCCGGTTTGGATTAATTCTCTTCAGTTCCACGTTTGGGAGATTTTAATTTGATTCTGTCTCTATTAATAAAATGGCTCCAGAGCAGAATCTTAATCACTTCCAAGACCCAAGAAACCATTCAATAAAAGATGTCAAATCACTGAAAGGAATCATCCACCCGTGAGCACGTCTGTGTCATTGTTAACCAGTTCAACACCGAACCCTTTTCATACCATGTTCAAGGTGGATATTGCTTTATGGCGCCTATATTATATTGTCACCCTAACTGACCCCCATTTAGTCATATTGTCCCTATAATGTAATGATGTGCCCCAACTCTTTCATTTTGGCCCCCATTGTGCCTCGGCCATCTGCCTCTAGAAAAGATCTACCAAATCTCTCAAATGTCCCAGATCCTGTGCCGAGTGGCTCTGTCCTCTTCTTTATTCCTCTGATTGACTCTGTCCTCTTCTCCTTTCTTCCAAGTGACTCTGTCCTCTTCTTCCTTTTCCTGAGTAACTCTGTCCCCTTCTTCCTTCTATCGAGTGACTCTGTCCTCTTCTTCATTACTCTGAGTGACTCTGTCCTCTTCTTCATTACTCTGAGTGACTCTGTCTCCTTCTTCCTTCTTCCAAGTGACTCTGTCCTCTTCTTCCTTTTCCTGAATGGCTTTGTCCTCTTCTTCCTTCTATCGAGTGACTCTGTGCTCTTCTTCCATCTATCGAGTGACTCTGTCCTCTTCTTCCTTTTCCTAAATTGCTTTGTCCTCTTCTTCATTACTCTGAGTGACTCTGTCTCCTTCTTCCTTCTTCCAAGTGACTCTGTCCTCTTCTTCCTTTTCCTGAATGGCTTTGTCCTCTTCTTCCTTCTATCGAGTGACTCTGTCCTCTTCTTCCTTTTCCTAAATGGCTTTGTCCTCTTCTTCCTTCTATCGAGTGACTCTGTTGTCTTTTTCCTTCTTCCAAGTGACTCTATACTTTTCTTGCATTTCCAAGTGGCTCTGTCCCCTTCTTCCTTCTATTGAGAGGCTCTGTCCTCTTCTTCCTTCTACTGATTGACTCTGTCCTCTTCCTTCCTCTCATAAGTGGCTCTTTCTTATTCTTCCTTCTCCCGAGTGACTTTGTCCTCTTCTTCCAAATTACTCTGTCCTTTTCTCGAGTGGCTCTGTCTTCTTCATCCTTTTCCTTAGTGATTTGTCCTCTTCTTCCTTCTCCTGAGTGGCTCTGTCCTTTTCTTCTTTTTCATGAGCGGCTTTGTCTTCTTCTTAGGGACAGGTGGACGCTGAGCCCGGAGGATGGAGGAGACAGGCAGTCACTGAATACTGAGGATGGAGGAGACGGGCGGTCACTGAATACTGAGGATAGAGGAGACGGGCGGTCACTGAATACTGAGGATAGAGGAGACGGGCGATCACTGAATACTGAGGACGGAGGAGACGGGCGGTCACTGAATACTGAGGATGGAGGAGACGGGCGGTCACTGAATACTGAGGATGGAGGAGATGGGCGGTCACTGAATACTGAGGATAGAGGAGACAGGCGGTCACTGAATACTGAGGACGGAGGAGACGGGCGGTCACTGAATACTGAGGATGGAGGAGACGGGCGGTCACTGAATACTGAGGATAGAGGAGACGGGCGGTCACTGAATACTGAGGACGGAGGAGACGGGCGGTCACTGAATACTGAGGATGGAGGAGATGGGCGGTCACTGAATACTGAGGACGGAGGAGACGGGCGGTCACTGAATACTGAGGATGGAGGAGACGGGCGGTCACTGAATACTGAGGATGGAGGAGACGGGCGGTCACTGAATACTGAGGATGGAGGAGACGGGCGGTCACTGAATACTGAGGACGGAGGAGACAGGCGGTCACTGAATACTGAGGATGGAGGAGACGGGCGGTCACTGAATACTGAGGATGGAGGAGACGGGCGGTCAATGAACACTGAGGATGGAGGAGACTGGCGGCCACTGAATACTGAGGATGGAGGAGACGGGCGGTCACTGGATACTGAGGATGGAGGAGATGGGCGGTCACTGGATACTGAGGATGGAGGAGATGGGCGATCACTGGATACTGAGGATGGAGGAGACGGGCAGTCACTGAATACTGAGGACGGAGGAGACGGGCGGTCACTGAATACTGAGGATGGAGGAGACGGGCGGTCACTGAATACTGAGGACGGAGGAGACGGGCGGTCACTGAATACTGAGGACAAAGGAGACTGGCGGTCACTGAATACTGAGGATGGAGGAGACGGGCGGTTACTGAATACTGAGGATGGAGGAGACAGGCGGTCACTGAATACTGAGGAGGGAGGACATGGGCGGTCACTGAATACTGAGGACAGAGGAGACGGGCGATCACTGAATACTGAGGATGGAAGAGACGGGCGGTCACTGAATACTGAGGATAGAGGAGAGGAGCGGTCACTGAATACTGAGGATAGAGGAGAGGAGCGGTCACTGAATACTGAGGACGGAGGAGACGGGCGGTCACTGAATACTGAGGATGGAGGAGACGGGCGGTCACTGGATACTGAGGATGGAGGAGACGGGCGGTTACTGAATACTGAGGACAAAGGAGACGGGCAGTCACTGAATACTGAGGATGGAGGAGACGGCGGTCACTGAATACTGAGGACAAAGGAGACTGGCAGTCACTGAATACTGAGGATGGAGGAGACAGGCTTTCACTGAATACTGAGGATATAGGAGACGGGCGGTCACTGGATACTGAGGATGGAGGAGACGGGCAGTCACTGAATACTGAGGACGGAGGAGACAGGCGGTCACTGAATACTGAGGATGGAGGAGACGGGCGGTCACCGTATACTGCGGATGGAGGAGACGGGCGGTCACTGAATACTGAGGATGGAGGAGACGGGCGGTCACTGAATACTGAGGACGGAGGAGACGGGCGATCACTGAATACTGAGGACGGAGGAGACGGCGATCACTGAATACTGAGGATGGAGGAGACGGGCGGTCACCGTATACTGAGGATGGAGGAGACGGGCGGTCACTGAATACTGAGGATGGAGGAGACGGGCGGTCACTGAATACTGAGGACGGAGAGACGGGCGGTCACTGAATACTGAGGATGGAGGAGACGGGCGGTCATTGAATACTGAGAATAGAAGAGATGGGCGGTCACTGAATACTGAGGATGGAGGAGACGGGCTGTCACTGAATACTGATAATGGAGGAGACGGGCGGTCACTAAATACTGAGGATGGAGGAGACAGGCAGTCACTGTATACTGAGGATGGAGGAGATGGGCTGTCACTGAATACTGAGGATGGAGGAGATGGGCGGTCACTGAATACTGAGGACGGAGGAGACGGGCGGTCACTGAATACTGAGGATGGAGGAGACGGGAGGTCACCGAATATTGAGGAAGGAGGAGACCGGCAGTCACTGAATACTGAGGATGGAGGAGACGGGCAGTTACTGAATACTGAGGACAGGGGAGACGGGCGGTCACAGAATACTGAGGATAGGGGAGACTGGCGGTCACTGAATACTGAGAATGGAGGAGATGGGTGGTCACTAAATACTGAGGATGGAGGAGACGGGCAGTCACTGAATACTGAGGACGGAGGAGACGGGCGGTCACAGAATACTGAGGATAGGGGAGACTGGCGGTCACTGAATACTGAGGATAGGGGAGACTGGCGGTCACTGAATACTGAGAATGGAGGAGATGGGTGGTCACTAAATACTGAGGATGGAGGAGACGGGCGGTCACTGAATACTGAGGATGGAGGAGACGGGCAGTCACTGTATATTGAGGATAGAGGAGACGGGCGGTCACTGAATACTGAGGATGGAGGAGACGGGCAGTCACTGTATATTGAGGATAGAGGAGACGGGCAGTCACTGTATACTGAGGATAGAGGAGATGGGTAGTCACTGAATACTGAGGATGCAGGATACGGGCCACCACCAGGGGAATTGTATTTTCATTTGGGCCCCTAAAGATCCACCTGGAAGTGTATGGCACTATGTTATATGGGCACTATGTGGCAGTGTATGGCGCTATGTTATATGGACTATGTATGGCAATGTATAGCGCTATGTTATATGGGCACTATGTGGCAGTGTATGGCATTATGTTATATGGACACTATGTGGCAGTGTATGGCGCTATGTTATATGGGCACTATGTGGCAGTGTATGGCGCTATGTTATATGGACACTATGTTGCAGTGTATGGCACTATGTTATATGGACACTACGTGGCAGTGTATGACGCTATGTTATATGGGCACTTTGTGGCAGTGTATGGCGCTTTGTTATATCGGCACTATGCGGCAGTGTATGGCGCTATGTTATATGGGCACTATGTGGCAGTGTATGGCGCTATGTTATATGGGCACTATGTGGCAGTGTATGGCGCTATGTTATATGGACACTATGTGGCAGTGTATGGCGCTATGTTATATGGGCACTATGTGGCAGTGTATGGTGCTATGTTGTATGGGCACTATGTGGCAGTGTATGGCGCTATGTTATATGGACACTATGTTGCAGTGTATGGCACTATGTTATATGGACACTACGTGGCAGTGTATGACGCTATGTTATATGGGCACTTTGTGGCAGTGTATGGCGCTTTGTTATATCGGCACTATGCGGTAGTGTATGGCGCTATGTTATATGGGCACTATGTGGCAGTGTATGGCGCTATGTTATATGGGCACTATGTGGCAGTGTATGGCGCTATGTTATATGGTCACTATGTGGCAGTGTATGGCGCTATGTTATATGGACACTATGTGGCAGTGTATGGCGCTATGTTATATGGGCACTATGTGGCACTGTATGGCGCTATGTTATATGGGCACTATGTGGCACTGTATGGCGCTATGTTCAATGGGCACTATGTGGCAGTGTATGGCTCTATGTTATATGGGCTCTACTGTATGTCGTAATGTATGGCGCTATGTTATATAGACACTATGTGGCAGTGAATGGCGCTGTTATATGGGCACTGTGTGGCAGTGTATCGCGCAATGTTATATGGCACTATGTGGCAGTGTATGGCGTTATGTTATATGGGCACTTTGTGGCAGTGTATGGCGCTATGTTATATGGACACTATGTGGCAGTGTATGGCGCTATGTTATATGGGCACTATGTGGCAGTGTATGGCCCTATGTTATATGGGCACTATGTGGCAGTGTATGGCGCTATGTTATATGGGCACTATGTGGCAGTGTATGGCACTATGTTATATGGGCACTATGTGGCAGTGTATGGCGCTATGTTATATGGGCACTATGTGGCCGTGTATGGCGCTATGTTATATGGACACTATGTGGCAGTGTATGGCGCTATGTTATATGGGCACTATGTGGCAGTGTATGGCGCTATGTTATATTGGGCACTATGTGACAGTGTATGGCGCTATGTTATATGGGCACTATGTGGCAGTGTATGGCGTTATGTTATATGGGCACTTTGTGGCAGTGTATGGCGCTATGTTATATGGGCACTTTGTGGCAGTGTATGGCACTATGTTGTATGGGCACTATGTGGCAGTGTATGGCGCTATGTTATATGGACACTATGTTGCAGTGTATGGCACTATGTTATATGGACACTACGTGGCAGTGTATGGCGTTATGTTATATGGGCACTTTGTGGCAGTGTATGGCGCTATATTATATGGACACTATGTGGCAGTGTATGGCGCTATGTTATATGGACACTATGTTGCAGTGTATGGCACTATGTTTATATGGACACTACGTGGCAGTGTATGACGCTATGTTATATGGGCACTTTGTGGTAGTGTATGGCGCTTTGTTATATCGGCACTATGCGGCAGTGTATGGCGCTATGTTATATGGGCACTATGTGGCAGTGTATGGCGCTATGTTATATGGGCACTATGTGGCAGTGTATGGCGCTATGTTATATGGACACTATGTGGCAGTGTATGGCGCTATGTTATATGGGCACTATGTGGCAGTGTATGGTGCTATGTTGTATGGGCACTATGTGGCAGTGTATGGCGCTATGTTATATGGACACTATGTGGCAGTGTATGGCGCTATGTTATATGGGCACTATGTGGCACTGTATGGCGCTATGTTATATGGGCACTATGTGGCACTGTATGGCGCTATGTTCAATGGGCACTATGTGGCAGTGTATGGCTCTATGTTATATGGGCACTACTGTATGTCGTAGTGTATGGCGCTATGTTATATGGACACTATGTGGCAGTGAATGGCGCTGTTATATGGGCACTGTGTGGCAGTGTATGGCGCAATGTTATATGGGCACTGTGTGGCAGTGTATGACACTATATTATATAGGCACTATGTGGCAGTGTATGGCGCTATGTTATATGGGCACTATGTGGCAGTGTATGGCGCTATGTTATATGGGCACTGTGTGGCAGTGTATGGCGCTATGTTATATGGGCACTATGTGGCAGTGTATGGCGCCATGTTATATGGGCACTATGTGGCAGTGTATGGCACTATGTTATATGGGCACTATGTGGCAGTGTATGGCGCTATGTTATATGGGCACTGTGTGGCAGTGTATGGCACTATATTATATGGGCACTATGTGGCAGTGTATGGCGCTATGTTATATGGGCACTGTGTGGCAGTGTATGGCACTATATTATATGGGCACTATGTGGCAGTGTATGGTGCTATGTTATATGGGCACTGTGTGGCAGTGTATGGCGCTATGTTATATGGGCACTATGTGGCAGTGTATGGCGCTATGTTATATCGGCACAATGTGGCAGTGTATGGCGCTGTTATATGGGCACTGTCTGGCAGTGTATGGCGCTATGTTATATTGGCACTATGTGGCAGTGTATGGCACTATGTCATATGGGAACTATGTGGCAGTGTATGGCGATATGTTATATGGACACTATGTGGCAATGTATGGCGCTATGTTATATGGGCACTATGTGGCAGTGTATGGCGCTATGTTATATGGGCACTGTGTGGCAGTGTATGGCACTATGTTATATGGGCACTATGTGGCAGTGTATGGCTCTATGTTATATGGGCACTACTGTATGTCGTAGTGTATGGCGCTATGTTATATGGGCACTATGTGGCAGTGTATGGCACTATGTTATATGGGCACTATGTGGCAGTGTAAGGCGCTATGTTATATGGGCACTATGTGGCAGTGTATGGCACTATGTTATATGGGCACTATGTGGCAGTGTATGGCACTATGTTATATGGGCACTATGTGGCAGTGTATGGCACTATGTTATATGGGCACTATGTGGCAGTGTATGGCGCTATGTTATATGGGCACTATGTGGCAGTGTATGGCGCTATGTTATATGGGCACTATGTGGCAGTGTATGGCGCTATGTTATATGGGCACTATATGGCAGTGTATGGCACTATGTTATATGGGCACTATGTGGCAGTGTATGGCGCTATGTTATATGGGCACTATGTGGCAGTGTATGGCGCTATGTTATATGGGCACTCTGTGGCAGTATTATTTCAGGGCTTTACAGTAATATTTTATTGAGTTTCTTTTTTTTTTCTAAAACAGAAAGGAGAAATTTCCATTTCCAGGTAAAAGCGTGAGATAATGATATGAATCCCGCCACACCGCCATCTCCGCGCTCTTCTGCCTTTTATTCCCATCTTCAGAGATTGGGCCCCTTGTTCCCCTCATCACGGCTCTATTTGTACATCTGTCTCAGGAAAATTGCACTTAATCTTCGCGATATTACACGGCGTCCATGGTAAAGAAATGGTAATGAGGCTTCCAGGAAGAAGCTTGGTTAATTGCGGTGGTGAGCGCCCGCCTGGAGCCCCCCGGGCCCCTCCTGAGTCGCCCTCCACCGATACATTACAGTCAACGAGCTCTTGTCTCTAATGACGAACGCGTCCAGGTTATTGAGCGCAAATCATCTGATTGTTGGAAGACGTCTCCGAGGAGGAGAAGGAAAAACACAAGTCTTACCTGTGAGATGAAGGTGTTCTTAAAGGGCCAGTCTGGCCCCAATCACTGCAGTGTCTGCACCCTCGGATCGTCTAGGTTTCGGTGCCTGTTTGTCAGTCCGATTCTGCCATTCCAAGGTATTGTCCACATACGCGGATCTTCTACATGACAGTGCCTATTTCTTCATGGTTCAGCTACATCATCCTGCCTGTTTATCCAGTAACCTGTACATATATCCTGCTTTGCTGATTTTTGTAGTCCAATGTCACAGTCCACAGTATCCAGCTGTACAGATCCTCGCTCTCTATGTGCCGTTCAGCCTATCCAAGTCCACTGTATTAATGCATCAATCTGCACTGCTCACCCTGACCTACAATTTAAATGCTGAATACCTAGATAGACCTAATGCTGAGGCTGTGAAAGGATTTACCTCAGTTGCTACCTCTAGATTTCTCTTCCTGCTGTTCCACAATACACAGGAATCCATCTTCCATTTCTTCTCACATAACTACTCTCTCTTTCTGCTGCTCCATAATAAACAGGCATTCATCTTACATTATTATTTTGCACAACTACTTCCTCTTCCACCTGCTTCATAGCACACAGGAACCCATCTTACATTTCTTCTTAATTAACTTCTTTCTCATCCTGCTGCTCCATAATACACTGGAATCCATCTTACAATTCTTCTTACATAACTACTTTTTCTTTCTGCTGCTCCATAATACACAGGAATTCATCTTACATTTCTTCTTACATAGCTACTTCCCCCTCCTCATAATACACAGGAACCCATCTTACATTTCATTTTACATACAGTTGTGGCCAAAAGTATTGACACCCCTGCAATTTTGTCAGATAATCCTCAGTTTCTTCCTGAAAATGATTGCAATCACAAATTCTTTGGTATTATTATCTTCATTTAATTTGTCTTCAATGAAAAAACACAAAAGAGAATGAAGCAAAAAGCGAAACATTGATCATTTCACACAAAACTCCAAAAATGGGCCAGACAAAAGTATTGGCACCCTCAGCCTAATACTTGGTTGCACAACCTTTAGCCAAAATAACTGCGATCAACCGCTTCCGGTAACCATCAATGAGTTTCTTACAATGCTCTGCTGGAATTTTACACCATTCTTCTTTGGCAAACTGCTCCAGGTCCCTGATATGTGAAGGTGCCTTCTCCAAACTGCCATTGTTAGATCTCTCCACAGGTGATCTATGGGATTCAGGTCTGGGCTCATTGCTGCCACCTTAGAAGTCTCCAGTGCTTTCTCTCACACCATTTTCTAGTGCTTTTTGAAGTGTGTTTTGGGTCATTGTCCTGCTGGAAGACCCATGACCTCTGAGGGAGACCCAGCTTTCTCACACTGGGCCCTACATTATGCTGCACAATGTGTTGGTAGTCTTCAGACTTCATAATGCCATGCACACGGTCAAGCAGTCCAGTGCCACAGGCAGCAAAGCAACCCCAAAACATCAGGGAGCCTCCGCCATGTCTGACTGTAGGGACCGTGTTCTTTTCTTTGGATGCCTCTTTCTTTCTCCTGTAAACTCTATGTTGATGCCTTTGCCCATAAATCTCTACTTCTGTCTCATCTGACCAGAGAACATTCTTCCAAAACGTTTTAGGCTTTCTCAGGTAAGTTTTGGCAAACTCCAGCTTGGCTTTTTTATGTCTCGGGGTAAGAAGTGGGGTCTTCCTGGGTCTCCTACCATACAGTCCCTTTTCATTCAGACGCCGACGGATAGTACGGGGTGACACTGTCGTACCCTCGGACTGCAGGGCAGCTTGAACTTGTTTGGATGTTAGTCGAGGTTCTTTATCAACCATCCGCACAATCTTGCGTTGAAATCTCTCGTCAATTTTTCTTTTCCGTCCACATCTTGGGAGGTTAGCCACAGTGCCATGGGCTTTACACTTCTTGATGACACTGCGCATGGTAGACACAGGAACATTCAGGTCTTTGGAGATGGACTTGTAGCCTTGAGATTGCTCATGCTTCCTCACAATTTGGTTTCTCAAGTCCTCAGACAGTTCTTTGGTCTTCTTTCTTTTCTTTTCATGCTCAATGTGGTACACACAAGGACACAGGACAGAGGTTGAGTCAACTTTAATCCATGTCAACTGGCTGCAAGTGTGATTTAGTTATTGCCAACACCTGTTAGGTGCCACAGGTAAGTTACAGGTGCTGTTAATTACACTAATTACAGAAGCATCACATGATTTTTCTAAGGGTGCCAATACTTTTGTCCACCCCCTTTTTTATGTTTGGTGGAATTAGATCCTATTTGGCTTTAGGACAATTCTTTTTCTGTTTTTTTCATTGAAGACAAATTAAATGAAGATAATAATAGCAAAGAATTTGTGATTGCAATCATTTTCAGGAAGAAACTGAGGATTATCTGACAGAAGTGCAGGGGTGTCAATACTTTTGACCACAACTGTAACTACTTTCTCTTCCTGCTGCTCATAATACACAGGACACTGCACACTCAAACGTTTTTAAAGGTGAAGATGTGTATTTATTTTCCTTAGAGCATAAAGACAATCTGCGATCTGGCTGACGTTTCGATCACAACTCCGTGATCTTTATTAAAGTATCGCTGTGAAATATAAATACAGTGGAGTGAACAAATATACAATATATACAAAATATACATGCAAAGAGTGTTGTACATAGTCAACACTTGATGTGATACAAAGATCTGTCATTTAGCTGGACGTGTATAGTATAGAGGTTTCCATATGTTATCCATGGTGATAGTAGGGAGAATTCTAGGAGACTATATGTGAATGGGAGAATGGAAATGGCGTTTGTTGATGGTGTTCAATCAGTGTAGGAATAGAGAGATACTGGTAGTACCTGTCCTTTTGAGTTTGCACCTAGAGGATCATCTGGTCCTATGGAGGCTAGAAAAGGAATTTACCCTTGTGGTGGTTTCTGTTGATAGTGAGTGTCAGGGACAGGTTGTCATATAAGCTTAATTAGTAAGGCGGTTAATATGCGTCAATAGAGAGGTCATCTGTTCATATGGGTGCCCCCAGATATGTCCCCTTTCAATGTTGGGTCTAGCCCTGTGAGTGGAAGTTATCACTGTTGGTGAAGATATGTATATATAGAGAGTGAAAAAATGGCCAGTAGTATACTTCCGTGACCGGAAGTGACGATTCCGATCGCGCATGCGCAGTGCGCGCCGCTTCCCTGGTGATAGTAGCCAGGTTCCCGGCGCTATTATGCAATCGTACTGCGTCTGCGCGGCTCACTTGATGCCGTTCTCTACTAAGACAGTGTGGTGCTACATGATAACATGTAGAGGAGCTGCCTACCTTGGATGGTAAGCATAAGTAGGGTTATTCAGATACTTGGAAATATAGTAGAATAACAACTGTCATGTTTCTACTTTCTATAGTTTTTTTTCCCATACATTAACCATGCTACTACCATAATAGAGAAATGACTGTTTTTTGACAAAGGTTTGGACCTCTACTCATTTGTCTTGTTTTCACCTAAGTACATCTATACCTGTGTAAAGATATATATGTAATACTATGGATACTGTATAATGAATAAGATGTAAATTCAAAGTGAATGATAATACCAAATTACCCACATATGATCCAGGAATACCACAATTCCCCAGCAGAGGCCACTGCACAAGGCCCCTTCTGCAGCTACCCTGCAGTACCACACTTCTCCATTAGAGGGCCGCGATACATACATTTCCCCCTTATTTACTACACTGCCCCACTAGAGGGTGACATTAAAACAGCTCCTCTACATGTTATCATGTAGCACCACACTGTCTCAGTAGAGAACGGCATCAAGTGAGCCGCGCAGACGCAGTACGATTGCATAATAGCGCGGGGAACCTGGTTACTATCACCAGGGAAGCGGCGCGCACTGCGCATGCGCGATCGGAATCGTCACTTCCGGTCAGCTGACCGGTTAGGGCGCATAAAGAATCGCGTCCTCCTCACTGCACTCATTGCCAGCCAAGGCGCAGGAAGCGCTGTCTTTATATTTCACAGCGATACTTTGATAAAGATCACGGAGTTGTGATCGAAACGTCAGCCAGATCGCAGATTGTCTTTATGCACTAAGGAAAATAAATACACGTCTTCACCTTGAAAAACTTTTGAGTGTGCAGTGTTCTTTGAACTATATACGACATTGAGACCCAAGGGCCTCTTACACTAGCACCTCAACTACTTCCAATAGGTGTGCACGCCAATCACCATTACTATTTACCATAATACACAGGAATCCATCTTCATTTCTTGCTGCATAACTACTTTCTCTTTTCTTTCATAACACAAAGTAGTCTTTCATACCTATCTACTTTCTCATCCTGCTGCTCCATAATACACAGAGATTCATCTTACATTTCCTCTTGCATAACTACGCTATCTTCCTGCTGCTCCACAATGCACAGGAATCCATTTTTACATTTCTTCTTGCATAACTACTTTCTCTTCCTGCTGCTCTTAATACACAGGACTCCATCTTCATTCCTTGTCACGCTTAGGAGATGAGGGAATCAGGTAACTGAATGGTGAGAGGAGTGAGGGGATTCAGGGAGAGCTAATCTGACCCTTACACTGGGGGTCCCTGGCTCAGCCTGCATTAGGAGGTACCTCTGATGGTGAGGAGGTCCGAGTCTCCACCCTGTCTTCCTGAGCTCCTGATTAGCCCTAGGCTGAGGGTCCCTACCTCCACCCACGAATCTGGGATCACAGCTACTCCTAAAGCAAGGACTTCAGCACAGCAACAGAACATCAGCACAGCACAAAGATCAAGAGTACACTAACTCTATCAGCGGCGTCTGACAGAGGAGGGGGAAAGCTATTTAAAGCTAGGGGGAGGGGATTCCAGGTGAGTCACATCCAAGCCTCACATCCACCCCTCAACCAACAGCTGAGCATAATAGTGAGTGCAGCTCTGGAGTATAATACAAGAGTTACGTCAGGACCAAGACTTTCACAACTGCACCTCATGCAGCATATGAAGAAATGCAGACTCAACACACACAGCAACATCCAGCAAAGTCAGCACAATCTAAGCATGTGCTATTCCTTCCTACTACTTTCTCTTCCTGTTGCTCCATGATACAAAGTAGTCTTTCATATCTACCTACTTTCTCATCCTGCTGCATCATAATACACAGGAATCCATCTTACATTTCTTCTTACATAACTACATTCTATTCCTCCTGCTCCATAATACACAGGAATCCATCTTACAATTATTGTTACATAACTTCTTTCTCTTTCTGTAGCTCCACAATACACAGGAATCTATCTTATAATTCTTCTTACATGAC
This sequence comes from Allobates femoralis, assembly GCA_033576535.1. Lineage (NCBI taxonomy): Eukaryota > Metazoa > Chordata > Amphibia > Anura > Aromobatidae > Allobates > Allobates femoralis. The sequence goes on from JARQOC010000006.1 coordinate 503,862,090, forward strand.
GACTTTTTCTTTCTACTGCTCCACAATACACAGAAATTCATCTTACATTGATTCTTACACAACTACTTTCTCCTCCTAATACACAGGAACCCATCCTTCTTTTCTTCTTTTATAAAAACTTTCTCTTCCTGCTGCTCATAATACATAGGAATCAATCTTCATTCCTTCCTGCATAACTACTTTTTCTTCTCTTCCATAATACAAAGTAGTCTTTCATACATACCTACTTTCTCATCCTGCTGCTTCATTATACACAGGAATCCATCTTCCATTTCTTCTTACATAAATACTCTCTCTTCGTGCTGCTCCATAATAGACAGGGATTCATCTTACATTTCCTCTTGTATAACTACGGCCTCTTCCTTCTGCTTTTATTCTTACATAACTACTTACCCCTCCTCATAATACACAGGAACCCATCTTACATTTCATTTTGCATACCTACTTTCTCTTCCTGCTGCTCAAAATACACAGGAATCCATCTTCATTTCTTGCTGCATAACTACTCTCTCTTCGTGCTGCTCCATAATAACACAGGGATTCATCTTACATTTCCTCTTGCATAGCTACGGACTCTTCCTTCTGCTCAATAACTCACAGGAATCCATATTGCATTACTTCTTACATAACTACATCCAGTATAATGTAAGATAGCAGAGTAGATCTGCACACACCTAGCCTCTCCACATACAATGTACCTCATCGTTCAGAAGCCTCTAGAGTGGCTGGGCAGTCTTCCCCGATCAGGACAGACCATATAAAAGCTGAGGCAGGGAATGAAACAGCTATTTTGTGGTGAATCTGGGTTGTGAGATGACGTCACTGCTCCCATCGGAGCCAAATCCATACACTTTTCGGAGAATTTCCTTTGGAAAAATTTGCCAAATTTGTATTTGAAAGATTTGATAGACGAGCGTTTGTGCAGACGCCTCAGAGCGAGAACTCGCGTGTATTTGTGTAAGTTTGAGCAGTAATTCAGTCCAGAGACCTCAAATCAGAGAAAAACATAATCCACTAATAGCACTCCGTAAATCTAACGACTTTCTAGCTGGAAACTCCTACTTCTCCTTCCACCTCTGACTGTACACAAGCGGATACCGTAAGTCTTCATTTCATGGGTAATTTAGTCCTGACTATAAGAAACACTTAGAGGATTCGTGAGAGGATAAGTCGCATTGTTTACTCTGATTGTACAAAATATGGTTTAGTAAGAGAGGGGCAAGATGATCCGGTCCCTGGGGGGACCCTTGAAGAAACTATGTTCCCTTCACCACTGACCTCCAGTGGTCCCTACTAGTTTAGTAATCACAGTGTCTCCATAATAGAGCTATACACTGTGCCTCCATAATAGAGCTATACACAGTGCCTCCATAATAGAGCTATACACAGTGCCTCCATAATAGAGCTACACACTGTGCCTCCATAATAGAGATACACACTGTGCCTCCATAATAGAGCTACACACAGTGCCTCCATAATAGAGCTATACACAGTGCCTCCATAATAGAGCTATACACAGTGCCTCCATAATAGAGCTACACACTGTGCCTCCATAATAGAGCTACACACAGTGCCTCCATAATAGAGCTATACACAGTGCCTCCATAATAGAGCTATACACAGTGCCTCCATAATAGAGCTACACACTGTGCCTCCATAATAGAGATACACACTGTGCCTCCATAATAGAGATACACACTGTGCCTCCATAATAGAGCTATACACTGTGCCTCCATAATAGAGCTACACACTGTGCCTCCATAATAGAGCTATACACTGTGCCTCCATAATAGAGCTATACACTGTGCCTCCATAATAGAGATATACACTGTGCCTCCATAATAGAGCTACACACTGTGCATCCATAATAGAGCTACACACTGTGCCTCCATAATAGAGCTATACACTGTGCCTCCATAATAGAGCTATACACTGTGCCTCCATAATAGAGATACACACTGTGCCTCCATAATAGAGCTACACACTGTGCCTCCATAATAGAGATACACACTGTGCCTCCATAATAGAGCTATACACTGTGCCTCCATAATAGAGCTATACACTGTGCCTCCATAATAGAGCTATACACTGTGCTTCCATAATAGTGCTATACACTGTGCCTCCATAATAGTGCTACACACTGTGCCTCCATAATAGAGCTACACACTGTACCTCCATAATAGTGCTACACACTGTGCCTCCATAATAGAGATACACACTGTGCCTCCATAATAGTGCTACACACTGTGCCTCCATAATAGAGCTATACACTGTGCCTCCATAATAGAGATACACACTGTGCCTCCATAATAGAGCTACACACTGTGCCTCCATAATAGAGATACACACTGTGCCTCCATAATAGAGCTATACACTGTGCCTCCATAATAGAGATACACACTGTGCCTCCATAATAGAGCTATACACTGTGCCTCCATATAAGTGATACACACTGTGCCTCCATAATAGAGATACACACTGTGCCTCCATAATAGAGCTACACACTGTGCCTCCATAATAGAGCTATACACTGTGCCTCCATAATAGAGCTATACACTGTGCCTCCATAATAGAGCTACACACTGTGCCTCCATAATAGAGCTACACACTGTGCCTCCATAATAGAGCTATACACTGTGCCTCCATAATAGCTAACACACTGTGCCTCCATAATAGAGATACACACTGTGCCTCCATAATAGAGCTATACACTGTGCCTCCATAATAGATGCTATACACTGTGCCTCCATAATAGAGCTACACACTGTGCCTCCATAATAGAGCTATACACTGTGCCTCCATAATAGAGCTAACAGTGCTATATAGAGTATACATGTGCTCCATAATAGAGCTATACACTGTGCCTCCATAATAGATACACTGCTCATATGAGCTACACTGTGCCTCCATAATAGAGTACACATGTGCCTCCATAATAGAGCTATACACTGTGCTCCATAATAGGTAACACTGTGCCTCCATAATAGAGCTAACACTGTACCTCCATAATAGGCTATACACTGTGCCTCCATAATAGAGCTACACTGTGCTCCATATAGAGTAACACTGTGCCTCCATAATAGAGCTATACACTGTGCCTCCATAATAGAGTACACACTGTGCTCCATAATAGAGTACACACTGTGCCTCCATAATAGAGCTACACACTGTGCCTCCATAATAGAGCTAACACTGTGCCTCCATATAGTGCTAACACTGTGCTCCATAATAAGTACACACTGTGCCTCCATAATAGAGTATACAACTGTGCCTCCATAATAGAGCTACACACTGTGCCTCCATAATAGAGCTAACACTGTGCCTCATAATAGAGCTAACACTGTGCCTCCATAATAGAGCTAACACTGTGCCTCATAATAGATAACACTGTGCTCCATAATAGAGCTAACACTGTGCCTCCATAATAGATATACACATGTGCCTCCATAATAGAGCTAACACTGTGCCTCCATAATAGGTAACACTGTGCCTCCATAATAGTGCTATACATGTGCCTCCATAATAGGCTAACACTGTGCCTCCATAATAGAGCTATACACTGTGCCTCCATAATAGAGCTATACACGTGCCTCATAATAGAGATACATGTGCCTCCATAATAGAGATACACAGTGCCTCCATAATAGGCTATACACTGTGCCTCCATAATAGAGCTATACACGTGCCTTAATAGAGTTCACACTGTGCCTCCATAATAGAGCTATACACTGTGCCTCCATAATAGAGCTACACACTGTGCCTCCATAATAGTGCTTTACACTGTGCCTCAATAATAGAGCTATAACACTGTGCCTCCATAATAGAGATACACACTGTGCCTCCACTGTGCCTCCATAATAGGCTACACACTGTGCCTCCATAATAGAGCTACACACTGTGCCTCCATAATAGAGTACACACTGTGCCTCCATAATAGAGCTACACACTGTGCTCTCCATATAGAGATACACACTGTGCCTCCATAATAGAGCTATCACACTGTGCCTCCATAATAGAGCTATACACTGTGCCTCCATAATAGTAGCTACTACACTGTGCCTCCATAATAGAGTACACACTGTGCCTCCATAATAGAGCTATACACTGTGCCTCCATAATAGAGCTACACACTGTGCCTCCATAATAGAGATACACACTGTGCCTCCATAATAGAGCTATACACTGTGCCTCCATAATAGAGTACATGTGCTCATAATAGAGCTACACACTGTGCCTCCATAATAGAGCTATACACTGTGCCTCCATAATAGTGCTATAACACTGTGCCTCCATAATAGAGCTACACACTGTGCCTCCATAATAGAGCTATACACTGTGCCTCCATAATAGAGCTATACACTGTGCCTCCATAATAGAGCTAACACTGTGCCTCCATAATATAGCATACAACTGTGCCTCCATAATAGAGCTATACAAATGTGCCTCCATAATAGAGCTACACACTGTGCCTCCATAATAGAGCTATACACTGTGCCTCCATAATAGAGCTATACACTGTGCCTCCATAATAGAGTATACACTGTGCCTCCATAATAGAGCTATACACTGTGCCTCCATAATAGAGTACACACTGTCCTCCATAATAGATATCACACTGTGCTCCATAATAGCTACACACTGTGCCTCCATAATAGAGCTACACACTGTGCCTCCATATAGTGCTATACACTGTGCTTTCCATAATAGAGCTATACACTGTGCCTCCATAATAGAGATCACACTGTGCCTCCATAATAGAGCTATACACTGTGCTCCAAATAGATAGTGCTCCTATAATCACACTGTGCCTCCATAATAGAGTATACACAGTGCCTCCATAATAGAGATACACACTGTGCCTCCATAATAGAGATACACACTGTGCCTCCATAATAGTGCTATACACTGTGCCTCCATAATAGAGCTATACACAGTGACTCCATAATAGTGCTATACACTGTGCCTCCATAATAGTGCTATACACTGTGCCTCCATAATAGAGCTACACACTGTGCCTCCATAATAGTGCTATACACTGTGCCTCCATAATAGAGCTATACACTGTGCCTCTATAATAGAGATACACACTGTGCCTCCATAATAGAGCTACACACTGTGCCTCCATAATAGAGCTACACACTGTGCCTCCATAATAGAGCTATACACTGTGCCTCCATAATAGAGATACACACTGTGCCTCCATAATAGAGCTACACACTGTGCCTCCATAATAGAGCTACACACTGTGCCTCCATAATAGAGATAGACACTGTGCCTCCATAATAGAGCTATACACTGTGCCTCCATAATAGAGCTACACACTGTACCTCCATAATAGAGCTATACACTGTGCCTCCATAATAGTGCTACACACTGTGCCTCCATAATAGTGCTATACACTGTGCCTCCATAATAGAGCTACACACTGTGCCTCCATAATAGAGCTACACACTGTGCCTCCATAATAGAGCTACACACTGTGCCTCCATAATAGTGCTATACACTGTGCCTCCATAATAGAGCTACACACTGTGCCTCCATAATAGAGCTACACACTGTGCCTCCATAATAGAGCTACACACTGTGCCTCCATAATAGAGATACACACTGTGCCTACATAATAGAGCTACACACTGTGCCTCCATAATAGAGCTATACACCGTGCCTCTTCTCTATAACGCGTCTGTCCCTTTTGAGCCAATTGACTTCGTAGCGTTGGGTCTGGCCGTCCTGTCGGAGCGGAGAGAGACATTACATTAGTCGTGGAGCCTCGGTGCCAGATTAGCCAGGAGGAGTAATTGAGTGTGACTTTGATGTTTGGCGTCGCGCCTCTCCGGGTGATGAGCGATAACCGCTTGTTCCAGCCATAATTGTATCTGAAAGTTGAATTTGTGTCACTTTACAGATGTTCTGCAAGGTAAGATCCCATTACCCTTGTCATCACGTCTCCCGGAGCTGAATCTAGGTCTGGCTCTGATGAAACGGTGAGATCTCTTTACAGGGATTAAAAAAAAAAATGAAATAAAACATATTTTAATATATTCAGAGAGCGCGAGGCCACTGGAGGAATCGCTACAAGGAGAAATGAACAATTATCGGCACAGGTCTGCCGCGTCAGCCCAAACCTCGCTCCGGATCCTCAGCAACTTCAGGCTGGAACAATACTCGAAATAAGGAAAAGAAAGGAAAATATCACTTTCCCATATTTTCATTTTAGCTGTGGATCAGTTTTTCTAATTTTCTAAATGATAAATATTACTAATTCAAACTTCAAAAAGAAATTCAGGGAGTAAACAGAGGCATAGATATGCAAGGATAGGTTTACTGGAGAGCTTGTAGCATTCAGGGAGTAGACAGAGATGCAGTCATGAAACAGTCTAGGGTCAGGTTTCCAGGAGAGGTCATAGTATATAGAGACTAGTAAGTGATGTAGTCATACAACAGTCAAGGGTTAAGGTTACAGGAGAGAGGAGAGTTCATAGTATTCAGGGAGTAGACAGAGATGCAGTCATGAAACAGTCCAGGGTCACGTTTACAGGAGAGGTCATAGTATATAGGGACTAGTCAGTGATGTAGTCATACAACAGTCAAGGGTTCAGTTTACAGGAGAGAGGAGAGTTAATAGTATTCAGGGAGTAGACAGAGATGCAGTCATGAAACAGTCCAGGGTCAGGTTTCCAGGATAGGTCATAGTATATAGGGACTAGTCAGTGATGTAGTCATACAACAGTCAAGGGTTAAGTTTACAGGAGAGAGGAGAGTTCATAGTATTCAGGGAGTAGACAGAGAAGCAGTCATGAAACAGTCCAGGGCCAAGTTTCCAGGAGAGGTCATAGTATATAGGGACTAGTCGGAGATGTAGTCATACAACAGTCAAGGGTTAAGTTTACAGGAGAGAGGAGAGTTCATAGTATTCAGGGAGTAGACAGAGATGCAGTCATGAAACAGCCCAGGGTCAGGTTTCCAGGAGAAGTCATAGTATACAGAGACTAGTCAGTGATGTATTCATACAAGAGTCAAGGGTTAAGTTTACAGGAGAGAAGAGAGTTCATAGTATTCAGGGAGTAGACAGAGATGTAGTCATACAACATAATAATAATGATAATCTTTATTTATATAGCGCCAACATATTCCGCAGCGCTTTACATTACAGAGGTTCATATACAAATAATCATAAGAAACAGTTATCAGAAAATACAATACAATACAAAGCATAATGCAATAAAATAATGACAGCCCTGCTCATAAGAGCTTACAATCTAACAATGAAGTGGGAGTGACACAAAGTACAGGGGCTTATTTACAATGATGGTATAGTCAACTTGAGGAGATGGGGAACAGATAGGAGCAGTGTAAGTGGCCACCATCCATTATTTGTGATCCACTTGAGACTGGTGGAGCGGATAGGCTATGTCTAGATGACTTTGACTAGGGATCATGATAGGCCGCCCTGAAAAGATTGTTTTTTAGGGATTGCCTGAAACTATGTAAGTTGTGGATAGTCCTGATTTCTTGGGATAGAGCATTCCAGAGAATTGGTGCAGCTGGAGAGAAGTCTTGGAGCTGGGAGTGGGAGGATCGGATTAGTGCAGATGTTAGTCGAAGGTCATTTGTAGAACGTAGAGAACGGCTGGGGTGATAGACAGAGATGAGGGATGAGATGTAGGGAGGTGCTGCACTGTGAAGAGCTTTGTGGGGGAGAACAATCAGTTTGAATTGGACCCTTTAATGTATGAGCAGCCAGTGTAATGATTGGCACAGAGCGGATCCTATAGTGTATAGGCAGCCAGTGCAATGACTGGCACAGAGCGGATCCTATAGTGTATAGACAGCCAGTGCAATGACTGGCACAGAGAGGATCCTATAGTGTATAGGCAGCCAGTGCAATGACTGGCACAGAGCGGATCCTATAGTGTATGGTCAGCTAGTGCAATGACTGGCACAGAGCGGATCCTATAGTGTATAGGCAGCCAGTGCAATGACTGGCACAGAGCGGATCCTATAGTGTATAGACAGCCAGTGCAATGACTGGCACAGAGCGGATCCTATAGTGTATGGGCAGCCAGTGCAATGACTGGCATAGAGCGGATCCTGTAGTGTATGGGCAGCCAGTGCAATGACTGGCATAGAGCGGATCCTATAGTGTATAGGCAGCCAGTGCAATGACTGGCACGGAGCGGATCCTATAGTGTATGGGCAGCCAGTGCAATGACTGGCACAGAGCAGATCCTATAGTGTATAGACAGCCAGTGCAATGACTGGCACAGAGCGGACCCTATTGTGTACAGACAGCCAGTGCAATGACTGGCACAGAGCGGATCCTATAGTGTATAGACAGCCAGTGCAATGACTGGCACAGAGCGGACCCTATAGTGTACAGACAGCCAGTGTAATGACTGGCACAGAGCAGATCCTATAGTGTATAGACAGCCAGTGCAATAACTGGCACAGAGCGGACCCTATAGTCTACAGACAGTCAGTGCAATGACTGGCACAGAGCAGATCCTATAGTGTATAGGCAGCCAGTGCAATGACTGGCACAGAGCGGACCCTATAGTGTACAGACAGCCAGTGCAATGACTGGCACAGAGCGGACCCTATAGTGTATGGGCAGCCAGTGCAATGACTGGCACAGAGCAGAAGTGTCCTAGTAATGGTTAGCTAGAGAAGTGATCCTGGCTTCTCCATTAAGGATGAACTGGAGAGGGGACAGTCTAGTGCGGGGAGGCCAATTAATAGAGAATTACAATAGTCAAGGTGGAGGTGGATTAGGGCCACGGTGAGGGTTTTAGTTGTTTCCATGGTTAGGAAAGGGCGAATTCTAGAGATGTTCTTCAGGTGCAAGCGGCAAGAGCGGGTGAGAGATTGTATATATAGGGTGAAGGGAAGATCAGAGTCAAACATAACACCCAGACAGCGAGCCTGCTGACTAGGCGTTATCGTGGTGCCGCACACTGAGAGAGAGATGTCAGGTTTAGGGAGGTTGGTAGAGGGTGGGAGCAGAAGAAGATCAGTTTTGGAAAGGTTGAGTTTCAGGTAGAGAGCGGACATGATAGTGGAAACAGCGGTTAGACAGTCAGTGGTGTTCTTTATTAGAGCAGGAGTAAGGTCAGGGGAGGAAGTGTATAGTTGTGTGTCATCAGCGTAAAGATGGTACTGGAAGCCAAATCTGCTGATGGTCTGTCCGATCGGGGCTGTGTAGAGAGAGAAGAGAAGAGGGCCAAGGACTGACTCCTGAGGGACCCAATAGTGAGAGGAAAAGAAGAGGGCCAAGGACTGACCCCTGAGGGACCCAATAGTGAGAGGAAAAGAAGAGGGCCAAGGACTGAACCCTGAGGGACCCCAATAGTGAGGGGAAGAGAAGAGGGACAAGGACTGACCCCTGAGGGACCCCAATAGTGAGGGGAAGAGAAGAGGGACAAGGACTGACCCCTGAGGAACCCCAATAGTGAGAGGAAGAGGGGAGGAAGTGGAGTTAGAGAATGATACACTGAAAGAGCGGTCAGAAAGATAGGAGGAGAACCAGGAGAGAGCCGTGTCCTTGATGCCGATGGAGTGCAGCATAGAGAGTAGGAGATGGTGGTCAACAGGGTCAAAAGCTGCAGAGAGGTCAAGAGGGATAAACAGAGAGTGGTCACCATTACATTTTGCTGTCAGAAGGTCATTGGTCACTTTGATGAGGGCAGTTTCTGTGGAGTGTAAGGGGGCAAAACCCAGACTGTAATGGATCTAAAAGAGCGTGAGCGGTGAGGTAACGGGTGAGGCGGGAGTAGACAAGGTGCTCCAGGAGTTTAGAGATGAAGGGAAGAATGGACAAGACTGGACAGTCTGGGGTCTGCTTTCTAGGAGAGCTCATAGTATATAGGGATTAGTTAGAGATGTAGTCATACAACAGTCCAAGGCCAGGTTTACAAAAGAGCTCATATTATTCAAGGATTAGTCAGAGATGTAGTCCAGGGTCAGGTTTAGAAGAGAGCTCATAGTATTCAGAAAGTAAACAGAAACATTCATGAAATGGTCCAGGGTCAGGTTTCCAGAAGAGGTCAAAGTATTTAGAGAGTAGACAGAGACATAGTCATGCAACAGTCTGGGGCCAGGTTTTCAAGAGAGCTTGTAGTATTCAGGGAGTAGACAGAAATGTAGTTATGCAATGGCCAAGGCGAGAGCTCATAGTATTTCGGGATTAGACGCCCCAGTGTCAGGTTTTCAAGAAAGCTCATGGTATTTTAAGGAGTGGGTACAGATGTAGTCATGTAACAGGCCAGGGCCAGGTTTCCAGGAGAACTTCTACTATTAAGGGAGTAGACAGGGACATAGTCATGCCACAGTCCAAGGTTAACTTTTTATGATAGCTTGAAGTATTCAGGGATTTAGACACAGATGTAGTCAAGCAATGGTGCAGGGTCAAGTTTTCAGGACAGATCATATTATTCCGGGAGTAGACAGAGATGTATTCATTCAACAGTCCAGGGCTGTGTTTCCAGGAGAGCATGTATTGTTCAGGGAGTAGACAGAGATGTAGTCATGCAACAGTGTAGGGCCATGTTTCCAGGAAAGCGTGTAGTGTGTAGGAAGTAGACAGAGACATAGTCATTCAATGGCCCAGAGTCAGGTTTCCAGGAGCGCATGTAAAATTCAGGGAGTAGAGAGAGACATAGTCATGCAGCAGTCAAGGGTCAATTTCCAGGAGAGCTTGTAGAATTCAAGGAGTAGACAGAGATGTAGTCATGCAATAGTTCAGGGTCAGATTTCTAGGAGACCTAGTAGAATTCAGGGAATAGGCAGAAATGTTGTCACGAAAAAGTCCAGGGTCAGGTTTCCAGAAGAGCCTTTAGTATTCAAGGAGTAGGCACAGATGTAGTAATACAATGGTTCAGGGTCAGGTTTCCTAGAGAGCTTGGATTATTCAGGGAGTAGACAGAGACGTAGTCATGCAACCGTCCCCGGCCAGGTTTCCAGGAGTGCTTGTAGTATTTTTGCTCTAGATTTAGACATTGTCATGCAATGGCCCGGGTTGAAGTTTCCCCGGAGAACTTGTAGAATTCAGGGAGTAGACAAAGTCAGGGCAACAGTCCATAGTCAGATTTTCAGGACCTAAGAAGTCCTCACACACAATCAAGAATCTGCCCAGATATCACAGGTCTCCATTTCCAGTCTTAGAGTTAAAAGAAAGAGAAGACTTTGGTTGTTGTAGTTGATCATGTAAAGCAGAGACTACAAGGAACAATACAGCCCAATCACTCCCACTCTTCACTCTATGGTAAGATCGCCATCTCCGAGGCATTGTGCTTTTTATGTATTGTATAGATTTGTTGTCTGCGTTTTCGTGTTCTGTAGAGGTCGCTTGTAAATCCATTCATTCAAAGACAAGGACAAGTTATTAATTTATAAACTCAAGGGCTGAAAGGTAATAAAAAAAGTCTAAGGTTCGACGAGATCAAAAAGCTGAAAAGACGCGAGGAGCGTATAATTTATACTGTGCTGACAACTCTATTCCTGAAGCACTGAAATAAAGAAGACATCTTAGTGATGGACAAGTTGTGAATGGCCTGAAGGCTCATTGGGCTCAATTATAGTCATCCCTCTGGGCTGTTACCTCATACCCCACCTACAGCCAGAGACAGTCAGTAGGTGGGTCAAAGTACATGGGAAGACCCAAGAAGTCCTCATACTCAACCAAGAAGATGTCACCATCAAAGCCATGTTGGTGGCCTACATTAGACTCATGGTGGACTACAGTGAGGTAAAAATGTAAGACGTACAGTATATATACTTGTAAGTGTCTCCAGTAGGCACTAGTGGAAGTATTCAGAAAAAGAACCTCGGTAGGTCAACTCCCAAAGCGTTGGAACTTTCTTGATGATTGTCATGGGTGTATCTGGAGGCAAGGGTGAGGCTGTTGAGATCACTCACAAAAGGTCGCATCATTTGGCCAATCAAAATCCTAAATAATGTCTCTGTCCCTTTAAGAGGCATCTCTGTCCTAGTGATAGCTGGAGGTCACTAGGACCCAGCGGATCTTCTCTTCAGTTGCCTACTGATACCTCTTGGCTCCTAGGATGCACTGCTGGTGATAGCTGTTCAGGTGTTCCTGGTTGCTTAGTGTTTTCTGGAGTCCATTGGTTTTCTGCTTGGATCTGCTCAAGCTAAGTGTATCTCTTCCCTCTTTGGTTGTTTCCCTTGTGTGTTTCTTTAGTTGCTAGCTGGACTGACTAGTGATCACCCGCTCTGATTCCTGCGTAGTTGTAGTCCAGGGACAGCTAGTGCAGGTATCCCGTTCGGCGACAGTTGCGGAAACTGTATAGGGACGTTAGGGGAGCCAGGTGTCAGAGCTAGTTTATCTAGGAGTCACCATCTCCCCTTTTGGCCTTAACATCAGGGATTCCTTCCCCCTCCCTCTCGTCGTCTTGCGTTGGATGTCTCCCTACACCCAGCATGACAATGATGTGGCGAAAAGGTGGACATGTTTCCATTTTCAGGGAGAGATGAGCGTCAATATTTTAGATACTCAGGATATGACACTCTGAGATAACACATTTGAGTTACCCCATACCCCACCCACAACGGGAGACAGTCAGTAGGTGGATCAAAAGTGGTTTAGTGCATGGGATGGTTCAAGAAGTCCTCACACGCAACCAAGAATCTGCCCAGATGTCACCATCAAAGTCATGTTGGTGGCCAATACTAGTGTCATGATGAACCATTGTTCGGTGGATGGTTCATCTTTCAAAGAAGTCAATATGGAAGACATATATATAATCTTGAGTTGGAAGTATCTCCAGTAGACACTTGTGGAAGTCAAGTTCAGGAAGTCAACTACCAAAATGTTGGACCATTCTTGATGAGGTGAGGAGAAGGTGGACATGTTCCCATTTTCATGTTCCTATCAAAAACTAAGCGATGAGCGTCAATATCTTAGAAACTAACGATCCAAAAATTGATAATTGAAGTAACATCAGAGGAGCTGGAGCCAGAACTAGTTCCACTAGGAGATGTTTCATCAAGATTTAGGTGATTGATGGACAGCTTCAGACTCGGATTCAGTTGAGCAGAAAGCATTTGCCAAGACAAGAAGACCACTCTACTTCCATACGAAGTTCATGGGGCTCAATGATAGACATCCTTTTGAGATGTTGAATGGTTTACCCCATACCCACCAACAATTGGAGGCAGTCAGTAGGTGGATCAAAAATGGTTTAGTACATGGTAGGATCCAAGAAGTCCTCACATACAACCAAAAATCTGCCCAGGTGTCACTATTTAGTTGAGCAGAAAGCTTTCGACAAGAAGGCCACACTACTTCCCAACAAAGCTCATGGGACTCAGTTATAGAGGTCCCCCCAGGTGTTAACAATTACCCCACCCAGAGCAAGTCAGACAGTAGGTTGATCAAAGATGGTTCAGTACATGGGAGGATTCAAGAAGTCCTCACACGCAACCATGAATCTGCCCAGATGTCACCATCATGTTGGTGGCCAAAACTAACCTCATTGTGGACCATTGATTGGTGGCTGGTTCATCATTCTGGGAAGTCAATATGGAAGACATATATATATATAATCTAGAGGTCAGAAATCTTGGAGGTATCTCCAGTACGCACTCTTGCAAGTATTCAGAAAAAGAACCTCGGTAGGTCAACTCCCAAAATGTTGGAACTTTCTTGATGATTGTCATGGGTGTATCTGGAGGCACGGATGAGGCTGTTGAGGTCACTCGCAAAAGGTCGCAGCATTTGGCCAATCAAAATCCTAAATAATGTCTCTGTCCCTTTAAGAGGCATCTCTGTCCTAGTGATAGCTGGAGGTCACTAGGACCCAGCGGATTTTCTCTTCAGTTACCTACTGATACCTCTTGGCTCCTAGGATGCACTGCTGGTGATAGCTGTTCAGGTGTTCCTGGTTGCTTCCTAGCTCAAAGTAGTGTATTCTGGAGTCCATTGTTTTTCTGCTTGGATCTGCTCAAGCTAAGTGTATCTCTTCCCTCTTTGTTTGTTTCCCTTGTGTGTTTCTTTAGTTGCTAGCTGGACTGACTAGTGATCACCCGTTCTAATCCCTGCTTAGTTGTAGTCCAGGGACAGCTAGGGCAGGTATCCCGTTCGGCGACAGTTGCGGAAACTGTATAGGGACGTTAGGGGAGCCAGGTGTCAGAGCTAGTTTATCTAGGAGTCACCATCTCCCCTTTTGGTCTTAGCATCAGGGATTCCTTCCCCCTCCCTCTCGTCGTCTTGCGTTGGATGTCTCCCTTCACCCAGCGTGACAATGATGTGGCGAAAAGGTGGACATGTTTCCATTTTCAGGGAGAGATGAGCGTCAATATTTTAGATACTCAGGATATGACACTCTGAGATAACACATTTGAGTTACCCCATACCCCACCCACAACGGGAGACAGTCAGTAGGTGGATCAAAAGTGGTTTAGTGCATGGGATAGTCCAAGAAGTCCTCACACGCAACCAAGAATCTGCCCAGATGTCACCATCAAAGTCATGTTGGTGGCCAATACTAGTGTCATGATGAACCATTGTTCGGTGGATGGTTCATCTTTCAAAGAAGTCAATATGGAAGACATATATATAATCTTGAGTTGGAAGAATCTCCAGTAGACACTTGTGGAAGTCAAGTTCAGGAAGTCAACTACCAAAATATTGGACCATTCTTGATGAGGTGAGGAGAAGGTGGACATGTTCCCATTTTCATGTTCCTATCAAAAACTAAGCGATGAGCGTCAATATCTTAGAAACTAACGATCCAAAAATTGATAATTGAAGTAACATCAGAGGAGCTGGAGCCAGAACTAGTTCCAGTAGGAGATGTTTCGTCAAGATTTAGGTGATTGATGGACAGCTTCAGACTCGGATTCAGTTGAGCAGAAAGCATTTGCCAAGACAAGAAGGCCACTCTACTTCCACACGAAGTTCATGGGGCTCAATGATAGACATCCTTTTGAGCTGTTGAATGGTTTACCCCATACCCCACCCACAACTGGATCAAAAATGGTTTAGTACATGGGATGATCCAAGAAGTCCTCACATACAACCAAGAATCTGCCCAGATGTCACCACCGTGTTTCCCCGAATATAAGACAGTGTCTTATATTAATTTTACCCCCAAAAGTCCCACCCTGTCTTATATTCGGGGTATGACTTATATTAAAAAAAAAAAAATGACAAAAATGAAAAGTCCCAGCCCCATACAGTATGCCACTGCAGCCCCCAGCACAGTACCGTTAAAACCGCAATTCTGCCGCACAGCCGACTTGCGGCACACTTGCGGCAGGTCCCCATACAATGTACGGTACTGTATGGGACACTTGCGGCAAGGTGCGGCAAAGGTGCGGTAACCGCACCTTGCCGCAAGTGTCCCATACAGTACCGTACATTGTATGGGGACTTGCCGCAAGTATGCCGCAAGTCGGCTGTGCGGCAGAATTGCGGTTTTAATGGGCAAGTCGGCAAGGAGACATCCTTACTTTTTAGGGTAATGGCGGCCTCGGGCTATGGATTCCTCCGCGGTGCAGGGCGTTGTCCAGATGCTTCTTCATGCAGGAGCTTCTGGCCAATCAGCACTCGAGCCGCTGAGCCAATCAGCGCTCGACATGCTGGGGAGCCGCTGGCCAATCAGAAGCTCCTGCCGGCAGCGGTGACGTCAGGCCGGGGCGACAGGCGCACAAGATTAACCCTATGCCCTCGGGGTTACCTGCGGCACCTGGGAGCAGAGGGGAGCCCACGGGGGACAGCGGACCTGCGGCTGCACCTGAGGGCAGAGGGGAGCCCACGGAGGACAGCGGGGCCAGTGGGACAGCGGGGACACAGGTAAAACATGCAATGGGCAAAAATGGCACTTTAGCGGTACCCTGTCTTATATTCCCCGAAAATAAGTCACCCTGTCTTATAATCGGGGTATGACTTATATTGGAAAATTCTGCGCCAGCCCTGCCCTGACTTATATTCGGGCGTGACTTATTTTCGGGAAAACAGGGTATTTAGTTGAGCAGAAAGCTTTCGACAAGAAGGCCACACTACTTCCCAACAAAGCTCACGGGACTCCGTTATAGAGGTCCCCCCCAGGTGTTAACAATTACCCCACCCAGAGCAAGTCAGACAGTAGGTTGATCAAAGATGGTTCAGTACATCCATGTTGGTGGCCAAAACTAACCTCATTGTGGACCATTGATTGGTGGCTGGTTCATCATTCTGGGAAGTCAATATGGAAGACATATATACATGTAATCTAGAGGTCATAAATCTTGGAGGTATCTCCAGTACGCACTCTTGCAAGTATTCAGAAATAGAACCTCGGTAGGTCAACTCCCAAAATGTTGGAACTTTCTTTATGATACGAGGAAAAGGTGGATATAGTTCCATTTTCATGTTCCTATTAAAAATTATACTACGAGGAGAGATGAGTTTTAGAGACTCAGGACACGTCAATAGATAATTACAATTAAAGTAAGGTGCCTCTGAGATGACAGGAGATGTTTCATCAGCATTCGACAAGACAAGAAGGCCACTCTACTTCCATATGAAGTTAATGGGGTTCAATGATAGACATCCTTCAGAGCTGTTGAATGGCTTACCCCATACCCCACTCACAACTGGAGACAGTCAGTAGGTGGATCACAAATGGTTTAGTACCGTGTCTTACATTCTTTTTACCTCCAAAAGTTCCACTATGTCTTACTTTCGGGGTATGTCTTATATTGGAAAAAAAATGTCGATTTTATCCAACACAGCCTCCCATAGGGTAACATCCCCATACAGTATCCCACAGCAATCGCAGCAAGTCCCCATGCAATGTACTGTATGGGGACTTGCCGCGATTGCACCGCAAGTGCACTGCAAGTTAAGGAAACTTTACATGGTGCATTTTGTGAATTGCTTACTTGGTACCGTAATGGCGATCGGATCGATTCCTCTGCGGTGCTGGGTACAGGTGTGGCTTCTTCTTCCTCATGCAGGAGCCGCTGGGTCAATCAGAGGGGCCGCAGAGACTTCAGGCCGGCCGGGGGACACAGAGGAGGCACTGGGCCAATCAGCGGGGCAGCGGTGACGTCAGGCCGGGCACACACAGTTAACCCCATACCACCAGCGGCTGCACATGAGGGCACTGAGGCTGCGTGTTTTTGTATGTTGTCCATGGTCCTGATGGACCACGGACAACATTACCACTGCTCCCGCGGCCTCCACACCCCTCCGCTCGTTACCCTGCAGATCCATCCGCATCCCGCTCTAACCGTCTGCATCCCGCTCTAACCGTCTGCATCCCGCTCTAACTGGCCGAATCCAGCTCTAACCGGCCGAATCCAGCTCTAACCGGCCGAATCCAGCTCTAACCAGCCGAATCCTGCTCTAACCAGCCGAATCCAGCTCTAACCAGCCGAATCCAGCTCTAACCAGCCGAATCCAGCTCTAACCAGCCGAATCCAGCTGTAACCGGCCGAATCCAGCTCTAACCTGCCGCATCCAGCTCTAACCGGCCGAATCCAGCTCTAACCGGCGGAATCCAGCTCTAACTGGCCGAATCCAGCTCTAACCAGCCGAATCCAGCTCTAACCGGCCGAATGCAGCTCTAACCAGCCGAATACAGCTCTAACCGGCGGGATCCAGCTCTAAGCAGCCGAATCCAGCTCTAACCGGCCGAATCCAGCTCTAACCAGCCGAATCCAGCTCTAACCAGCCGAATCCAGCTCTAACGGCCGAATCCAGCTCTAACCAGCCGAATCCTGCTCTAACCAGCCGAATCCAGCTCTAACCAGCCGAATCCAGCTCTAACCAGCCGAATCCAGCTCTAACCAGCCGAATCCAGCTGTAACCGGCCGAATCCAGCTCTAACCTGCCGCATCCAGCTCTAAGCAGCCGAATCCAGCTCTAACCGGCGGAATCCAGCTCTAACCGGCCGAATCCAGCTCTAACCGGCGGAATCCAGCTCTAACTGGCCGAATCCAGCTCTAACCAGCCGAATCCAGCTCTAACCGGCCGAATCCAGCTCTAACCAGCCGAATCCAGCTCTAACCGGCGGGATCCAGCTCTAAGCAGCCGAATCCAGCTCTAACCGGCCGAATCCAGCTCTAACCAGCCGAATCCAGCTCTAACCAGCCGAATCCAGCTCTAACCGGCCGAATCCAGCTCTAACCTGCCGCATCCCGCTGTTAATGAAGCAAAAGGTACCGGTACTATGGCTTATATTTGCGCAACGTACAGTTTACTACGTCTTACTTTCGGGGTACGTCTTACATTAGCCGACACCCCTAAAACCCCCACTACGTCTTACTATCGGGGGGGTGTCTTACTATCGGGGAAACACGGTACATGGTAGGATCCAAGATGTCCTCATATGCAACCAAGAATCTGACCAGATGTCCCCATCAAAGCCATGTTGGTGGCCAACACTAGTCACATGATGGACCATTCGTTGGTCAATATGGTGAGTATGGAAGATATATTGAGTTGGAAACTATCTCTAGTAGGCACTCAACTTCCGAAGGTCAACTACCAAAACGTTGGACCTGATAAGGTGAGGAGAAAGTGGACATATTCTCATTTTCATGTACCAATCAAAACCTAAACTACAAAAAGAGATGAGCGTCAGACACTCAGGAGAAGACAATCGATGACTGAAGTTAAGGCGCCTCCGAGACGACACATCTGAGGAGCAGGAGCCAGAAGAAGTTCTGCTAGGAGACGTTTCATCAGGATTTAGGTGATTGATGAACGGCTTCAGAAACTGGTTCAGTTGAGCAGAAAGCATTCGACAAGACAAGACGGATATTCTTTTAAGGGCAGTAAGTAAAAATCATAAAATTACAAGTTTCATATCTCCACCGGCTGCCGTCTCTGCAGAACGAAAGCTGGAAATGATGAATGGACACAGAGGCTGCTGACAAAAGCCAGACTGGAATCCTGAACAGAGAAAACCTCTACTCATGTCAAATTTCCAGAGTTAACGACCCTTTCCGGAAATGTGCAGCGATTCTCCGACTGTACGTGAGATGAGACACCGAGGAAATGATTCAGAACCCACAAAACGTTCAATAGCGTCAGCCGAAAAACTGATATAGCAGTTAATTAATACAACCACTACTACCATAATACTGTGCCTATGTGCAAGAAGAACGCCACTATAATACTTCCCCCTGTTTCCAAGAATATAACTGCTAGTAGATGTGGGCCCATTGCTATTGCATCGGGAGGGTGGTGACATCACAATGGGGACAGGCTATGTGGTGCTGGGGTGGCTGCTGTCTCTCCCCTCCCCTGTGCACTCTCCCCCCTATCCGCTATCTCTCCTTCCTGTGTGCTGTTTCTCTTCCCCTTGTGCTCTCTCCTTTGACCTGTCTTCCCCATGCGCTGTCTTGTCCTCTCATGTGCTGTCTTTGCCTGTGTGCTTCCCCCTCTCCCTGTGCACTTTCTCCGTCCTCTGTCTGCTCCCCTGTGCGCTCTTTATGCCCCCCCCCACGTGTGTTTGATCCCCCTGTGTGCTTTTGCCATCCACTGCTCCCCTTTGTGTGCTGTCTCTTTTCTCTTGTGCATTCATCCATCTCCCTGTGTGCTCTCTGCTTCCCTATGCACTCTCTATGCCTCCCGTGCGCTCTCTATGACACCCTGTGTGCTCTCTTTAAGCTACATGTGGAGACCAGCGAATGGGAGACAGCCCTATTACAAGAATATAAATACTATAATACTGCTCCCTATTACAAGAATATATCTACTATAATTGCTCCTATGTACAAGATATAACTACTATAATACTGCTCATATATACAGGATATAACTACTATAATACTGCTCCTATATACAAGAATATAACTACTATAATACTGCCCCTATATACAAGAATATAAATACTATAATACTGCTCCCTATATACAAGAATATATCTACTATAATACTGCTCCTATGTACAAGAATATAACTACTATAATACTGCTCCCATATACAAGAATATAACTACTATAATACTGCCCTATATACAAGAATATAACTACTATAATACTGCCTCTATATACAGGAATATAACTACTATAATACTGCCCCTATATACAGGAATATAACTACTATAATACTGCACCTATATACAAGAATATAACTACTATAATACTGCTCCTATATACAAGAATATAACTACTATAATACTGCTCCTATATACAAGAATATAACTACTATAATACTGCCCTGTATACAAGAATATAACTACTATAATACTGCCCCTATGTACAGAATATAACTACTATAATGCTGCACCTATGTACAAGAATATAACTACTATAATACTGCCCCTATGTACAAGAATATAACTACTACAATACTGCCCTATGTACAGGAATATAACTACTATAATACTGCTCCTATATACAAGAATATAACTACTATAATACTGCTCCTATATACAGAATATAACTACTATAATACTGCTCCTATATACAAGAATATAACTACTATAATACTGCTCCTATACTACAAGAATATAACTACTATAATACTGCCCCTATGTACAAGAATATAACTACTATAATACTGCCCCTATATACAAGAATATAACTACTATAATACTGCTCCTATATACAAGACTATAACTACTATAATACTGCTCCTATATACAAGAATATAACTACTATAATACTGCTCCTATATTCAAGAATATAACTACTATAATACTGCTCCTATATACAAGAATATAACTACTATAATACTGCTCCTATATACAAGAGTATAACTACTATAATACTGCTCCTATATGCAAGAATATAACTACTATAATACTGCTCCTATATACAAGAATATAACTACTATAATATGCTCCTATATGCAAGAATATAACTACTATAATACTGCTCCTATATACAAGAATATAACTACTATAATACTGCTCCTATATACAAGATTATAACTACTATAATACTGCCCTATATACAAGAATATTACTGCTATAATACTGCCCCTATATGCAAGAATATAACTACTATAATACTGCCCCTATATACAAGAATATAACTACTATAATACTGCTCCTATATACAAGAATATAATACTATAATACTGCCCTATATACAAGAATATAACTACTATAATACTGCTCCTATATACAAGAATATAACTACTATAATACTGCCCTATGTACAAGAATATAACTACTATAATACTGCTCCTATGTACAAGAATATAACTACTATAATACTGCCCCTATATACAAGAATATAACTACTATAATACTGCTCCAATATACAAGATATAACTACTATAATACTACTCCTATATACAAGAATATAACTACTATAATACTACTCCTATATACAAGAATATAACTACTATAATACTGCCCCTATATACAAGAATATAATACTATAATACTGCCCTTATATACAAGAATATAACTACTATAATACTGCCTCTATATTCAAGAATATAACTACTATAATACTGCTCCTATATACAAGAATATAAACTACTATAATACTGCTCCTATATACAAGAGTATAACTACTATAATACTGCTCCTATATGCAAGAATATAACTACTATAATACTGCTCCTATATACAAGAATATAACTACTATAATACTGCTCCTATATGCAAGAATATAACTGCTATAATACTGCTCCTATATGCAAGAATATAACTACTATAATACTGCCCCTATATACAAGAATATAACTACTATAATACTGCTCCTATGTACAAGAATATAACTACTATAATACTGCCCCTATATACAAGAATATAACTACTATAATACTGCTCCTATATACAAGAATATAACTACTATAATACTGCCCTATGTACAAGAATATAACTACTATAATACTGCTCCTATATACAAGAATATAACTACTATAATACTGCTCCTACATACAAGAATATAACTACTATAATACTGCTCCTATATACAAGAATATAACTACTATAATACTGCTCCTATATACAAGAATATAACTACTATAATACTGCCCCTATATACAAGAATATAACTACTATAATACTGCACCTATATACAAGAATATAACTACTATAATACTGCTCCCTATATACAAAAATAAACTACTCTAATACTGCCCCTATATATAAGAATATAACTAGTATAATACTGCTCCTATATACAAGAATATAACTACTATAATACTGCTCCTATGTACAAGAATATAACTACTATAATACTGCCCCTATATACAAGAATATAACTACTATAATACTGCTCCTATATACAAGAATATAACTACTATAATACTACTCCTATATACAAGAATATAACTACTATAATACTACTCCTATATACAAGAATATAACTACTATAATACTGCCCCTATATACAAGAATATAACTACTATAATACTGCCCTTATATACAAGAATATAACTACTATAATACTGCTCTATATTCAAGAATATAACTACTATAATACTGCTCCTATATACAAGAATATAACTACTATAATACTGCTCCTATATACAAGAGTATAACTACTATAATACTGCTCCTATATGCAAGAATATAACTACTATAATACTGCTCCTATATACAAGAATATAACTACTATAATACTGCTCCTATATGCAAGAATATAACTACTATAATACTGCTCCTATATACAAGAATATAAACTACTATAATACTGCTCCTATATACAAGATATAACTACTATAATACTGCCCCTATATACAAGAATATTACTGCTATAATACTGCTCCTATATGCAAGAATATAACTACTATATACTGCCCCAATATTACAAGAATATAACTACTATAATACTGCTCCTATATACAAGAATATAACTACTATAATACTGCCCCTATATACAAGAATATAAACTACTATAATACTGCTCCTATATACAAGAATATAACTACTATAATACTGCCCCTATGTACAAGAATATAACTATATAATACTGCTCCTATGTACAAGAATATAACTACTATATACTGCCCTATATACAAGAATATAACTACTATAATACTGCTCCTATATACAAGAATATAACTACTATAATACTACTCCTATATACAAGAATATAACTACTATAATACTACTCCTATATACAAGAATATAACTACTATAATACTGCCCCTATATACAAGAATATAACTACTATAATACTGCCTTATATACAAGAATATAACTACTATAATACTGCTCTATATTCAAGAATATAACTACTATAATACTGCTCTATATACAAGAATATAACTACTATAATACTGCTCCTATATACAAGAGTATAACTACTATAATACTGCTCCTATATGCAAGAATATAACTACTATAATACTGCTCCTATATACAAGAATATAACTACTATAATACTGCTCCTATATGCAAGAATATAACTGCTATAATACTGCTCCTATATGCAAGAATATAACTACTATAATACTGCCCTATATACAAGAATATAACTACTATAATACTGCTCCTATATACAAGAATATAACTACTATAATACTGCCCTATATACAAGAATATAACTACTATAATACTGCTCCTATATACAAGAATATAACTACTATAATACTGCCCCTATATACAAGAATATAACTACTATAATACTGCCCCTATATACAAGAATATAACTACTATAATACTGCTCTTATATACAAGAATATAACTACTATAATACTGCTCCTACATACAAGAATATAACTACTATAATACTGCTCCTATGTACAAGAATATAACTAGTATAATACTGCTCCTATATACAAGAATATAACTACTATAATACTGCTCTATATACAAGAATATAACTACTATAATAATGCTCCTATATACAAGAATATAACTACTATAATACTGCTCTTATATACAAAAATATAACTACTATAATACTGCTCCTATGTACAAGAATATAACTACTATAATACTGCTCCTATATACAAGAATATAACTATTATAATACTGCCCTATGTACAAGAATATAACTACTATAATACTGCTCCTATATATAAGAATATAACTACTATAATACTGCTCCTATATACAAGAATATAACTACTATAATACTGCTCCTATGTACAAGAATATAACTACTATAATACTGCCCTATATACAAGAATATAACTACTATAATACTGCTCCTATATACAAGAATATAAACTACTATAATACTGCTCCTATATACAAGAATATAACTACTATAATACTGCTCCTATGTACAAGAATATAACTACTATAATACTGCTCCTATATACAAGAATATAACTACTATAATACTGCTCCTATATACAAGAATATAACTACTATAATACTGCTCCTATGTACAAGAATATAACTACTATAATACTGCTCCTATATACAAGAATATAACTACTATAATACTGCTCCTATATACAAGAATATAACTACTATAATACTGCCCTATATACAAGAATATAACTACTATAATACTGCCCTATATACAAGAATATAACTACTATAATACTGCTCCTATATACAAGAATATAACTACTATAATACTGCCCCTATATACAAGAATATAACTACTATAATACTGCTCCTATATACAAGAATATAACTACTATAATACTGCCCCTATATACGATATATTTTTTTACAAGATAATATAACTACTATTAATTACTGCCCCTATATACAAGAATATAACTACTATAATACCCCAAAAAGTTGAGAAAAGAATACTGGAACATAAATACAAATAGTTTTGTCTTTCTGTGATGTATTTTTCTGCTTTTCTTACACATGGATACATTTAGATCTGTAAATACTGATGGTTATAGCTGATTTATACATTGCGTCTGTGGCGGTGCAGGTTGTGCGGAGCCGCAGGCTGTAGAGTTCGGGCTGCAGCTGTGATTCCCGCTGTGAAGCCGCAGATTGTAGTCATTTGCATATCTATCCCGTGGCCCAGTAAGTGTAATGTATTATCGAGGACATACCAATGTTTTTTCATGTTCCCATAAAACACAGGAGATGGATAAATTCTGCCTTTATTTTGTTTCTACATTTTGAGTCCTTCTGGTACTTTTCAGTATGAAGATTGATACTCGTTGATCGGTTCTCATCTTATTTCAAGTTCAAATTAAGATTTTTTAGGAGTTTCAGCCATTAATTGGACCTAATAAGACCTGAAGGTGAAGAAGACATTCCAGGTCACCCAATGTCCACCCCCAGGTGACCCAATATATCCACATTCTCTCTCTTTTTATGGTCAACTCTATTGGATGGAGCTAATGAAACCCAAAGGTGAAGAAGACCTTCCAGGTCTTTTCCTCCTAAGTTAAGACCCATACAAGAGTTCCTTAACATCGTAGACTCATAAAGGTCTTTTTTGGGTTAAGCCCATCAGTTGGACCCAATGAAACCCTAAGGTGAAGAAGAATTTTCAGGTCACCCAATGTGTCCACACTTTCTCTTCTCCTTGATGGAACTCTGGAGATTGTGTTTTGCTCCATGAAGAATCACAGAACATCGTAGACTTTTATAACAAAGGTCATATTAGTCTTTTTTGGGTTGAACCCAATGAAACCCTAAAGTGAATAAGACCCTCCAGGTCACCCAATGAGTCCACGTTCTCTCTCCTCCTCTATGGATCTTTGGATAGTCTTTTGCTTCCAATATGAGACCCCTAGTTCTTGTTTGACTTTTTTGGGTTGGACCCAATGAAACCCTAAGGTGAAGAAGACCTTCCGGGCCACCCTTTGAGTCTACATTCTCTCTCCTCCTAGATGGATCTCTGGTTATTGGCTTTAGCTCCAACAAGAGTCATAGAACATCGTGCACTTTTATAACAAAATTCATATTGGTCTGTTTTGGGTTCAGCCCATTAGATGAACCTAATGAATCCCAAAAGTGAAGACCTTTCAGGTCACCCAGTGTGTCCACGTACTCACTCCTGCTTGATGGACCTCTGGGGATTGTCTTTTGCTTCAACAAAAGTCATAGAACATCGTAGATGTGGCGGCCCGCAATGAGTGCGTCACAGGAGGGTATTGCAGCCAAAACAGCAGCAGCAATATTCTCTGACTCAGCAGTCACACAGTTAACTCAGAGATTGATACCCTACATGCATCATCAGAATAGAGGGCCAATCAGGTCCTGGTGGGCGGAGTGTAGAGGTAGAGTGTGAGCAGAGGGTGAAACAACAACGAAGGAGAAGGAGCTAAAACCTCGAGCTCTGCAACCTAGGAGAGGGGGCCTGCACAGTCCCGTGCAGCCCTCTGGCCATCACCCCGGTTGAGCGCCATTATTCCCGGTGCCTTAACAACCGATCAACGGGCATCTACATGCGGGTCCAACAACATCCCGTGCCCATCTACAGCCGGTTTGCTGGTACCGAAGCTAGGACTCGTTTATCACTTCTATGCGAATCAGAGGAGTGGAGGGACCGCTTTACAGGAGCACCCCACCACCGCCACACATAGTCGTCTAGCCAGCGGTGTACCCTCCAAAAGGACCCAAGGCTCCCCAAAACACCCAGAACGTATACCCTGGGTAGGGCATTGAAGCAGCCTCCTTGTACCCGATCTGGCATTCCTGGGCGACAACGGCAACACAAATAGTTAGAATGGAGGAACACCGCGGATCTCTGAGAAACACTGGTCATTGCTGAGTCCACCCGGTCCACTACCCACCACTGTATGCCATGTACTGCTTGCTGGTTACAGTAACTAAGGTAACCGCAGCTGCCTCAGAACATTTGCGCAGCTCCTGGCTCCGGGGATCACCGCTCAGCCTATGGGGAGCGTTCCATCTTGCTGCATTCCATCCCCCGGAGGCCCCGCAGCGCCGGTACAGTTACCGGAACACTCATAGGTGGCGTTACGAAACAAATTAACCCCTAATCTTTTCAACCATGACGCCTCTCTCTTTTGATCTGCACCACCGGGCCCCACTACCGGCAGGCGCGGTCCACCCGTGACAAGGAGGAAGAGGAAAACGCCTGTCTACCGGAGTCCTGGCCGCGGTGAGTCATAGACTTTTATAACAAAGTTCATGTTGGTCTTTTTTAGATTTGAGCCAATGAAACCTTAAGGTGAAAAAGACCTTCTAGGTCACCCAATGTGTCCACGTTCTTTTTATTTCTTGATGGACATCTGGGGATTTTCTTTTGTTACAAGTCACAGAAGATCGTAGACTTTTATAACAAAGTTCATATTAGTCTTTTTTGGGTTCAGTCCATTTGTTGGACTGAATGTAACCTGAAGGTGAAGAAGAATTTACAGGTCATCCAATATATCCATGTTGTCTCTCCTGCTTAATGGACCTCTGCGGATTGCGTGTTGCTCCAACAAGAATCACAGAACATCATAAACTTTTATAACAAAGTTCATGTTTGTCTTTTTCGGGTTGGACCTAATGAAACCCTAAGCTGAAGAAGACCTTCACCCAATGTGTCTTTGTTCTCTCTCCTCCTAGATGGCTATCTAAAGATTGTCTTTTTCTCCAACAAGACTCGCAGAACATCATAGACTTTTATAACAAAGTTCATATTGGTCTTTTTTGGGTTCAGCCCATTAGTTGGATCTCATAAAATTTGAAGGTGAAGAAGACCCTCCAGGTCACCCAATGTGTCCATGTTCTCTCTCCTCCTAGATGGTTGAAGAAGACCCTCCAGGTCACCCAATGTGTCCATGTTCTCTCTCCTCCTAGATGGTTGAAGAAGACCCTCCAGGTCACCCAATGTGTCCATGTTCTCTCTCCTCCTAGATGGTTGAAGAAGACCCTCCAGGTGACCCAATGTGTCCATGTTCTCTCTCCTCCTAGATGGTTGAAGAAGACCTTCCCAGTTACCCAATGTGTCCATGTTCTCTCTCCTCCTAGATGGCTATCTAAAGATTGTCTCTTGCTTCAACAAGAATCACAGAACATCGTAGCCTTTTATAACAAAGTTCATGTTAGTCTTTTTGGGTTAAGCTCATTAGTAGGACCTAATGAAATCCTAAGGTGAAGAAGAACTTCCAGGTCACCCAATGAGTCCAAAACATACAATAATCACAGAACTTCGTAGACCTTTATGTCACATCTATTTGAAAAGTCATGTAGGTCTTGTGTTGGTCCAGCTCATTAGGTTCACGTGATAGACCTAATAAAACCTTAAGGTGAAGACGTTTTTCCACATCTGCATCTTGGATCTTGGAAAAATGACACATCGTAGAAGTCTTTTACGGGTCCAGCTCATTAGCATACAATAGACCCTATGAAATCTTAAAGTGAAGAAGACCTTCAGTGTCACCCAATGGGTCCATGTTCTCTCTACAACTGGATGAATTGACCCATCCAAGAGTCAAAGAACTTTGAAGAACGTTATGGTACATCTATTTTACCAGTCATGGAGGTCTTTCTTTTGTGGGTGCAACCCAATAGTTGGAACCCAATGAAACCTCAAAGTGTAGAAGATCTTCGGCATCAGCTATCCATACTCTCTCACTCTCCATCTGAATAATAAGTCTCTTTTGCTATTCATATAAGAGCTATACATTAGTGACATGTTTGTAAAGGTCTTTTGTGTGTACAGCCCATTAGTTGGATGTGAGTGATCTACTGAAACCCAAAGACTTTCAGCATCACCCAATGTGTCCATGTTGTTTCCTTATCCCGATTGATGAATCTTAGGATATTGGTTGTCGCTCCTAAGACCCATATAATAACCCATAAAAAAATCACAAATCATCGTAGAACTTTATCAAACATCTAATTGACTGGACTTTAAAAGTGTTTTCTGGTCCAGCTCATTAGTTGGATGTGATGGACATAATGAAACCTGCAGGTGAAAAACATTGTAACAACTAGTGTGGATATGTGGCGCCCCACTGGTCGGGACGCCACGTAGGGATACTGCACCCAAATAAGAGTGTGTGGTATTCCTGTGACTAGGGGAACTGGGATGGTGAATAAGGGACCCTCACAACACCCATTCATACACACCCTAGACTAGGGGACCGTGGGTGGACCCACTGTAAACAGGACCCAGTCCCAGGAGGAGGAGTTAGACGGAGAGAAAAGTCTATGGGTGGGACAACGGTTAGTCTGAGTGAGTAAGAGAGTCAAGTTGAGGAGTGAAGGACGACACAGGAAGGTCGTCGTAACAGGAGGGAGAGCCTAGGGACACCAGACGTTGCAGTGCGCCGGAATCTGGACCCGGTACTACCGACCAGAGGGGTCTGGTCCCGAGCAGAGGACTGGCTCTGGACATGGTATGGGTGTTCATCCCCAAGCTGTTACACCGGAGGCCCTGAGCTTCTCCAGGAGGTCATGGCCAAAGAGCCGGCACATCCTTGAAAAGGTATACTGAACAAGGGTCAGGGGGACCCAAAGGGGAGTCCTCCACTGAAGATCCATGGGAGCTGGCTCGAGGCTCTGCGCTCGGAGGTGCTGCACAAATAGTGAGGAGAAAGTAGCGCAGTGACGGATCGGCAAGGAATGGCAGGCATACAACTGAGGGTCCTGAGTGAGGCATCCCGGTTTCCTGGTGACTACCCAGGCCAGAGGGAGACCCGAGAGACTTTAATATCTGTGAATTTGCTTGAAGTACTGCAAGTAAACCCGTACAGAGTTAAAGACTGTGTGACGTACTTTATTTCCCTCACCTGAAGAGCCGCACACTTACTGTGTGTAAAGGACAAGTGATTGTGCTGTGTGGTAAGCTGCCTCCCTGTGTAAAAATCACTACAACTGCCCCGGGGATCCTGCTCCACCTATGGGGAGCGTAACCATCTTGCTGCGCTACCATCACCACGGAGGTCTGACCCGCAGCAGCGGTAACCATACCGGAACAGTAGGTGGCGTCACAAACTACTTTCATTTTTTATTATTTTTACTGACTCTTTTCCGCGACCACCAGGGCCACGGGACCAGACACAGGCCCCAGTGACATCCCCCGTGAATCAACGCCCGGAACCGGGTACCCCCAGGCCCTGGGGCGAGTCAGATATATCTGGAATCTAATGGCGTGTGGGCAAAAAAAAAACCCAATATAAGGTATAAAGGTGAAAGTCTGTATTTACACATGTGGCAAAGTTCAATTGTAAGCTGCAGCAAAAATAACCAAATCATGCAATTATAGATGAAATAGTCTCTGAGAAACAGTTCATCCACAGTGATGCCAATAGGAAAAGTTAGTAATTGCTCACACTGATAGATGCTGATAGCAAACTAGTCTATAGTAACAGTTCACACCATCAAACTTGGATGCAGTGCAGTGTAACTTAAGAAAGTCCAGAACTGTCCTGAACACTGCAACTGCAACAAACAAACAGAAAAGCTGCTGCAGAGCTTACAAAAGCTAATTGAGATTACATGGCGCGAGGCTGGCAGAAGCTGGAGCAGGTTCACTTGAAACACAGAGCAGCAAGATGCAGGAGACAAATTGGAAGTAGGTAAGAAGCACACAAGAGACAGGGATCCAAGCAGAATACTGAAGCAAGGCCTGGAAGATGGACCAAAGCTTATACAGGCAGAAAAGCAGGAACACATGGACAGGAACGAGGTAGTGGACATCATCTTGGATAAACACGAGGAGGCACAAAGGGTAATCTGAAGAGCTGAAATCCTGACAAAGACTTTCTGAGTGGATCTAGCATACTTGGTCGGTACTACTAACATGAGAGCCATGACCGGATGAACTCAAAAAATTTGCAATTTGATTCATGTGAATAGCCAGAAAAATACACCCTGACATCATACACAAAGCAGCCAGAGAAGGATCCCATGACCTCAGTTGCGTGTGCATACGTTTACTCTTAATGCAATGCAGACATCAAATCACATGGTAGAGCACAGCCAATCAAGAGGGACTATGAATGTTTGTATAAAAGCTTGTGTAGGGAATGAAGCAGCCATTATGACGTGATTCCAAAAAGAGAGGTGACATCACAGCTCAGTCATAGGAGTCCTAAAAGTGTTAGATGTGCTTTCTGGGCAATGCAAGTCTTTGAAGTCTTCAAATGGATTTTGTTTTCCAGCATTGTTCAACACATTGGCTAATCTCTAGTCACAAAACCTATTAGACTTTAGGAATTAGGGGATAAGCACCCCCTATGGAGATGGGAGCAGCCTAGGCAGCACCGTCAGGCCCTTCAGGATCGATGATCCCTGTGGGTATGGGTGAAGCTGGCTGGCTAACCAGGAGAGGCCTGGCCTCCAACTGATGCATTATTCTCTACGGCCTCCTGTTGCTACTCATCAAATTAATCAAAGGTGGCAACCTGACTTACACCAATAGCGAATCACCCCTTGCTGCCCATCATCTTCATTAAGGTGACCTCCTCTCTAACACAGATTGTGCAGAGTCTTTTTGGATAATGGTCACGCAGTAGGGTGTACCGGTTGACAGTGCACCGATGACTAGTATCTTCTTTGGCTGTGAAGCTAAACCCCCTCTGCTGGTTGAATGCCACCACCTTGCCTTAGTACATTGGTCATCAAAGTCATTGACCTTAGGCCCATGCAACCACTGTTGGGTGATGGCATCTGTAAGCCGAATCTCCTCAAGAATGGAAACAGGATGGGGTGGTTCATGCTGTATCAGATAGCTGCTTGGGGGGCATAGGTGTCCCCACATAACATTTTCCCATATGAAGGCTTCTGGTGGGGGTGCTACACAAGGCTGGGAAACAGGGTCTTCTGCCTCCTCCTCTTCCTCATCTCCCTCGGACTCCTCATCATGCTCCTGGTTCTGGATTTGCCAATCCAGTGCCTTGTAATAATGCCAGGCATGCTGCAAGATCCTCCTGAGTGTGACACCTGCTGCTCCCGGCTGGCATGGGGAACGGCTCACCCCATGTGACTGTGAGCTGCATATGATCCCCAATGCGGGTAGTGCGGTGATGCTCCAGATGACATATGTGTCCTGTGCGGGCTGCTATGGTTCTGGTGCAGAAGCACCCTTTGCCCCTGGGGTGGTGAGGAAGATGACATCCTCTAGAACTATCCAAGATGGCGCCAGGGTCTGCCGTGATGCCTCTTTACTTTGCCTAGGGGCCCACCTCTTCCAGTGCCAGGAAACAATCACAGCATATTATTGTTTGCACAATGTTGTTGCCTAGTTCCTCATAAACCTTTCCATGGAGTGGGCTGCAGAAGGCATCTGACTTATGTTACAAATCCCATTCCCCATGCCACAGGTAACACCTGAGCTTATGGTTGGTGGAGTGATAATTGAAGCCTAACATATGTGGAGGAGAAATAAGGGAAACAAGTAGGTTTATACAACTCCCCACCAATTCATCTAGAACGCTGAATAAGGCTAGTGGGCAGCAATGCAAGGACAAGTTCAGTATTAATGATATATATAACAATCTTGAGCACATGCCAAAATCTGTATTCTAAACATAGAATGAAATGAAATAAAGTGACTGCACATTTTCAAGATGCAGTATCCATACTATGGTGTTTCATGAGTGTAAACAGACCTACAAGACCATGTATGGGGCTAGTGAGTGGCAATGCACAGACAAGTTCAATATTAATGATACATAAAACACACTTGTGCGCTTGCCCCAAATCTGTATTCTAAATGTGGCACCCCTGAGGGTCCTTTCATCACAGAGGTACTGCACCTCAGCCAGAGGTGTGGTATCCTACTCTCAGGTAAGGATGGAACACTATCTGGCACCCAGACACCTGCATCCAACACTACATACTCCAGGTCGAGGATTTGGGCGCACCCTGTTCAGGGAGGGCCCCATCCCAGGCTGGTGGGGAACTGGGTAGAGGGTGTGGGTGGAGGAAGTAGGAGAAGAGAGCACCAGGAAGTGGGAAGGAGAAAAGAGGATGTACAGGAAGGACTGACGTAGGAGGACGTAGAGAGAGAACATGAGGAGTTGGAGCAACGACACAGACACGAGTGGACATGTGAGAGAGACGTCCTGAGGACTGGAGCCAGTTGGAGCTCATCCCAAGACATGGAGAGAAAGGAACGGACAGAGGAGCCAGTGAGGGGCTCTTGAGGTCCAGGAGGGCTCCCAGGGGTACAGAAGTGAGAAATCCACTCGTGGTGCCCATATCTGAGCTGACGGAGACCTGGGTCAGCTAGAGGGACTACACCACAGAGAGGGGACTGGCTCCAGACTGGTGTAGAAACAACAAGACTCAACTAGCAAACCGGAGACTGTGGCATCTTCAGGACCAATAGTCAACAACCACACTTGTTTATCGAAAAGGTGGGTACATAGGGTCAAGGGGACCAGGATAGGGTTGCTCAACAGGAATCGAGACTAAGGGCTCAAATCACTGAGTGTGAGACGTGGGGCAGGAGGGCAAAGGCCAGAGCAGGAAAATAACCCGGGAAGAGACAGCAGAAGGGGGTCCCGGTAGATAGCTCCCAAATTATCCGAGAATTGGCTGGAGCCCGGACCCGGAGAACAAAGCACCCCATTGGCGGTTGGAAGCAGCTGGAGACTTGCACTAAAAGTGAGTAAAAATCTAAAGACTGCACCCTGCTGTGTCCTCCAAGTTATTTGCTATGCCCCTACCACCTCACTATACTTTTACCCCTGCCCCGTGGCTTACAGCTCTACCCGTGGAGAGCTGCAACATCTTAGCTGCCATACCAACAGCCCCAGAGGATCTGTATTGAAGCGTCGGCTATCCATCCTAATTACCAAAACCCACGAGTGGTGTCACAAACTCATTTCACATATAAACTTTCCCCTATTATTGACACCGCCGGGACCATGGAGCCGGGTGTGCCTGTGCCACTGTGACATCCCAAGAGAACTGAACGTCCATTTCCGAGTGTCATAAACATATGGAATGAAATGAAATAAAGTGATTTCACATTTTCAAGAAACAATATCCATACTATGGTGTTTCATGAGTGTGAACAGACCTATAAGACCATGTATGTGAAGCACATAATGGCTATGTTATT
This sequence comes from Allobates femoralis, assembly GCA_033576535.1. NCBI lineage: Eukaryota > Metazoa > Chordata > Amphibia > Anura > Aromobatidae > Allobates > Allobates femoralis. Next base: position 503,895,912 of record JARQOC010000006.1, read on the forward strand.
TTTATATGAATTACTATCACTTAAGTGTATAGGAGGTGACCTTGCACGCTGCTGACCCTCTGCAATAATAAAGGTTTGCTCTCCCCAAAATTAATAATTAAAAAATAATAATAAAAAAAAAATAAGTAATAAAATAAAAAAAATTCCCCCAGAAAATAAAACACAAGCTAAAGGAGGAGAAAAGCGCATATAATGTCTTATCTGGGTAATATCATAGAATGAATGGCCAGGGAACCACTCACCTGTGCAGGTTGTGAGAGTCACTACCACTGAAAAGGCTTGATCGGTATGCTGCACGTAAACTGTCAAGTATAAAAATCCAGGTAGGTAGGTAGTAGTAGATTACAGTAACCGTGCATTTACTGTAACCCGCTTCTACCTACCTACCTAAAAAAATATGTAAAAAATTAAGCTCTCTTTAAACAATGTTGTAAGGACATTGTAAGGTTCCTGGACTTCACAGCTGCTGCCACCTACAAACTCCAGGAAGCCTGAAAAAATTCATTAAAGCTCCATCGGGTAGACCCAATGGCTGGGGATGCTCCTAACCAGGGGCGTAACATCATTGTCGCGGGCCCAGGTGCAGGAATTTCTCTGGGGCCCCATAGGTGAGGGAGCGGGAGGGGGTTGGTGCTAGCAGGGATTTTGTTAGTCGCGTTGTGCAGAGTCGATGAGCGGGGGGGGTGCTAGCGGGGGCTTTTGCAGGGTTACATGGTGTGGGACTTGCCTTGAGGTGCCTCCCGCGGCCTCAGCTTCAGCGTCGTTAAGAGGAGGGGCGGGCACAGCTGCAGGTAGTGGGGCTTCACTCACTTCCTGTCCTCCCTCCTCTCCTCGGGCACTCCGTCTTCCCTCCTCTCCAGGGGGCGGGCCCGGTCTCAGCCGTGACTGCTGCAACCGCGGTAGTTACGCCACTGCTCCTAACCATATTGCTAGTTGTTGTTCACAGCATTTTGGCCCCAAACAGGGAAAGTTTTAGGACTTATTTTTCAAGCATAGCCAAATTTTAGAGAACATTGTTAGGATTTCTGATCCCCGAGCCGAATCTGCCTTGTTCGGGGAAGGTTCGCTTAACTCTATACAAGACCCCTACAGAAAATCACAAAATATCTGGTCAGTGACGACCACGTAACACAATCATCTACCGCTGCGTTCTATAACTTTCGCCTCCGCCGCCAGCCCAAGAGCCAGCATTGTCCGGATGAGATGTCATTTGCTGATATTTACTGTACAATGTGTGGTATTAGCCCCGGACACCCTGTTATTTCACAGACTGTGTTATCTGGACGACTCAGAACACAAGATGCCAGTTAAGCCCTGAGCTCGCTATTATAGAAACGGGAATATAATGGGAAATGACATCACCGCTGTATAAGATCAATCTCTGCTGTGCGGAGCCACAACATAATCCCAAAAGAAAAATTATATCAAGACGGAAAGTTTGGAAGGTTCCAATTACAGAAGATTTCATATATATATAGAAAAACCCCTCAGACTTGCAGTTCTATTCCCGTTACTTTATGACGAGTCAGGGGCCGACTTTTGGGACCCCAATGATCCAGAGAATGAGGTGGCTATAGGTGGTAGGATGGTGTCCACCCATCGTAAAGTGATAGTTTATCCTGTTGTGATGGTGTGATATGGTGGGTTATATTTTACTGCATTTTACAAGTGCTGCTCCTATACTGTGTATTCCACCATTCCCCCTTCCTGTGTACTCAATACACTCCAGAGAGTCTGATAATTGAATTACTGTGGACATGTCCTTACTTGGTCATTCTAGGTCTGTAAATGTGTGTACTACCCCCAGGAAGGGTCAATAGACCTGGGTGGGATTTGGGAGGTGGTTGGGGGAAGGAGAAGCAGTACGATTTGATATATACATATATATATATAATAAATATATATATATCTAACATATAAAGTTGATTGCATGTATGTGTATGTATGTCTGTATGTGACAAGCCCTGCCCACTCCACATGACCCCACCCACTCTGCATGACCCTGCCCACTCAACACAACCCAACTCTACATAGCTCAGCCCACTCCATGTAGCCATAAATGTCCACTTAATGTAGCCATGCCCACTCCACATAGCCACGTCCCTCCTCTGAGCCACACCCACTACACATAGCCGCCCCTCCTCCTTTGTGATGTCACAATAGAATGTAGAATGTTAGCTTATAAAATTCCGTGTCATGTCACTGCCTGATCATTCTGATCTCATGACTTAAAAGAAAAAGAATGACTGGATGATTGTCGTCACACGCTAAGAGAAAGGCCTCAATGAGCAAGACTTACAGAAATGGAAAAAAGGGAGGCAAGAGCCTGAGTGGATGAGGCGGGTTGGGGGGAGGTGTGGGGGGGCAGGATTGATGTGTATAGTGGACATACATACACACAGACATACACTCGGCTTATAACTAAGAACAGTTAGTTACTACGCCCAGGCAATGCCAGGCTCTACAGCTAGTATGTATAATAAATATGTATGTATATATATATAGATAAAAAATTACTGTCAGTGCCAATAACATGCAAACAGAAATGTTTTTAAGTGATGTTAGTAGATATAATTTTTTAATAAAAAATAAAAGCTAAAAAGTTTTTTCAAAAAAACTCAGATGGAATTTTATTTTTTCTTAACCTCCCTGGCGGTCTGTTTAGTTCTGGAAATTGTTGCTAAAAGCGGGCTACCCGCGTTCGCGGTAGATGCGGTTAAAAAACCGCATCTGCCGCACTTGCCGCATAGCTGCCGCACTTGTGCCGCACTTGCGGCGCTGTTGCGGCGCGGTTGCGGTAATCTGCATAGGAACCAACCACCTCTGATGCCCCTCATACATTGTTAATATGTTCCCCTGCAGCCTAGTAAACCATTAGCAGCACTGTTGTTGTGTGCTAAGTGGCTGCAGTACAAGTGCGATAATGATTTGAGTAACTTACATGCCAGCGTACATGAGGCCGTCTCCCTGTGTGTTGCTGGGACTTGTTGTGCTGTCCTCGTCATGTCTGCTCTCCCCCTCCCTTATGCACGCCCCCTCTCAGCCTGCTATAGTGCTGTGAGGCTGATTGCGTCATAAAGGGGCGGGGCTACCGTTATGCCGCGATTTAGCCCCGCCCCTTTATGACGAGATCAGCCTCACATCACTATAGCAGGCTGAGAGGGGGCGTGCATAAGGGAGGGGGCGAGCAGACATGATGAGCACCGCCCACACGTCCCATCACACACAGGGAGACGGCCTCATGTACGCTGGCATGTAAGTTTCTCAAATCATTATCGCACTTGTACTGCAGCCACTTAGCACACAACAACAGTGCTGCTAATGGTTTACTAGGGTGCAGGGGCACATATTAACAGTGTATGAGGGTCATCAGAGGTGGTTGGTTCCTATGCAGATTACCGCAACCGCGCCGCAACAGCGCCGCAAGTGAGGCACAAGTGCGGCACAAGTGCGGCAGATGCGGTAGATGCGGCAGATGCGGTTTTCTCACCGCATCTGCCGCGAACGCGGGTAAGCCCGAGCCTGACTCGGGGTTAACGCTTCTGGTAGTGAATGTTAACCCCGAGTCAGGCTCGGGAATAACGCTAGGAAGGTTAAATACTTATCTTAAAATAAGGTTCTTACTGCAAGGATTGGCCAATAGATGTCTGCCCATCAACCGCAGCAAGGTGACCTTAATCTGTTGGGTCCCTGTCTACTCTGAGAACTTCTCCCGTACCTCTAGGGGTCTCCGTTACATGGCTGCAGCAGGATACACAGCACATCTGATGGCCCCCGTGGGTTGATGACAAGGAAGGAGTGCAGATTCCAGTCATGGAGAGGTGAACCCCACACACATTATAAGAAGGAAAAAAAACACAGACAGCGCCCCCTTAAGCTTCTCAGCACAGGTGCAAATCCACACACAGATTATATAGATAAAGAACTTTATAGTTTTTAATTTTTCTCAAAAAATGACATCTACTAACAACAATTAAAAACATTTTTGTTTGCATGTTATTGGCTATAATCTATAATCTACAGTTTATAATCTGGCTGTGTAGATTTGCATCTGCGCTGAAAAGCTTAAGGAAGAGCCGTTTTTTTCATATATATATATATTACACATTATATTTTTTATATATACTATTTATGTATATTTATATATATACATACAATGAAATTCTCTTCATTCATCTTATCTCCTGGGAGATCTCACTTTGTCCCTTTCATTTCATCCAAGGAGGAAAATGACGACGTGAAGACACCATCCAATGACACCAGAGTCTTCACAAACACCTGAACCGAACAAAGAAAAATATCTACAAGATAAGGAAGAATGCCGAGGTCGTATCCAGCTCCTCTGTAATGTAAGAAAGTATGCGGTTATATTCCTGTACATAGGAGCAGTATTATAGTAGTTATATTCTTGTATATAGGAGCAGTATTATAGTAGTTATATTCTTGTACATAGGAGCAGTATTATAGTAGTTATATTCTTGTATATAGGGGCAGTATTATAGTAGTTATATTCTTGTACATAGGAGCAGTATTATAGTAGTTATATTCTTGTACATAGGAGCAGTATTATAGTAGTTATATTCTTGTATATAGGAGCAGTATTATAGTAGTTATATTCTTGTACATAGGAGCAGTATTATAGTAGTTATATTCTTGTATATAGGGGCAGTATTATAGTAGTTATATTCTTGTACATAGGAGCAGTATTATAGTAGTTATATTCTTGTATATAGGAGCAGTATTATAGTAGTTATATTCTTGTATATAGGGGCAGTATTATAGTAGTTATATTCTTGTATCTAGGGGCAGTATTATAGTAGTTATATTCTTGTATATAGGAGCAGTATTATAGTAGTTATATTCTTGTATATAGGAGCAGTATTATAGTAGTTATATTCTTGTATCTAGGGGCAGTATTATAGTAGTTATATTCTTGTATAAAGGAGCAGTATTATAGTAGTTATATTCTTGTATATAGGAGCAGTATTATAGTAGTTATATTCTTGTATATAGGGGCAGTATTATAGTAGTTATATTCTTGTACATAGGAGCAGTATTATAGTAGTTATATTCTTGTATATAGGAGCAGTATTATAGTAGTTATATTCTTGTATATAGGAGCAGTATTATAGTAGTTATATTCTTGTATATAGGAGCAGTATTATAGTAGTTATATTCTTGTATATAGGGCAGTATTATAGTAGTTATATTCTTGTATATAGGAGCAGTATTATAATAGTTATATTCTTGTATATAGGAGCAGTATTATAGTAGTTATATTCTTGTACATAGGAGCAGTATTATAGTAGTTATATTCTTGTATATAGGAGCAGTATTATAGTAGTTATATTCTTGTTATAGGGCAGTATTATAGAGTTATATTCTTGTATATAGGAGCAGTATTATAGTAGTTATATTCTTGTATATAGGGCAGTATTATAGTAGTTATATTCTTGTATATAAGAGCAGTATTATAGTAGTTATATTCTTGTACATAGGGGCAGTATTATAGTAGTTATATTCTTGTATATAGGGGCAGTATTATAGTAGTTATATTCTTGTATATAGGAGCAGTATTATAGTAGTTATATTCCTGTATATAGGGGCAGTATTATAGTAGTTATATTCTTGTACATAGGAGCAGTATTATAGTAGTTATATTCCTGTATATAGGAGCAGTATTATAGTAGTTATATTCTTGTACATGGAGCAGTATTATAGTAGTTATATTCTTGTATATAGGAGCAGTATTATAGTAGTTATATTCTTGTTATATAGGGCAGTATTATAGTAGTTATATTCTTGTATATAGGAGCATATTATAGTAGTTATATTCTTGTATATAGGAGCAGTATTATAGTAGTTATATTCTTGTAAATAGGTGCAGTATTATAGTAGTTATATTCCTGTATATAGGAGCAGTATTATAGTAGTTATATTCTTGTATATAGGGGCAGTATTATAGTAGTTATATTCTTGTACATAGGAGCAGTATTATAGTAGTTATATTCTTGTACATAGGAGCAGTATTATAGTAGTTATATTCTTGTATATAGGAGCAGTATTATAGTAGTTATATTCTTGTATATAGGGCAGTATTATAGTAGTTATATTCTTGTATATAGGGGCAGTATTATAGTAGTTATATTCTTGTATATAGGAGCAGTATTATAGTAGTTATATTCTTGTATATAGGAGCAGTAATTATAGTAGTTATATTCTTGTATATAGGAGCAGTATTATAGTAGTTATATTCTTGTACATAGGACAGTATTATAGTAGTTATATTCTTGTATATAGAGAAGTATTATAGTAGTTATATTCCTGTATATAGGGGCAGTATTATAGTAGTTATATTCTTGTATATAGGAGCAGTATTATAGTAGTTATATTCTTGTATATAGGGCAGTATTATAGTAGTTATATTCTTGTATATAGGGTCAGTATTATAGTAGTTATATTCTTGTATATAGGGTCAGTATTATAGTAGTTATATTCTTGTGTATAGGAGCAGTATTATAGTAGTTATATTCTTGTATATAGGGCAGTATTATAGTAGTTATATTCTTGTATATAGGGGCAGTATTATAGTAGTTATATACTTGTACATAGGGGCAGTATTATAGTAGTTATATTCTTGTATATAGGGGCAGTATTATAGTAGTTATATTCTTGTATATAGGGGCAGTATTATAGTAGTTATATTCTTGTATATAGGGGCAGTATTATAGTAGTTATATTCTTGTATATAGGGGCAGTATTATAGTAGTTATATTCTGGTGTATAGGAGCAGTATTATAGTAGTTATATTCTTGTATATAGGGAAGTATTATAGTAGTTATATTCTTGTATATAGGAGCAGTATTTATAGTACTTATATTCTTGTATGTAGGAGCAGTATTATAGTAGTTATATTCTTGTATATAGGAGCAGTATTATAGTAGTTATATTCTTGTATATAGGGGCAGTATTATAGTGGTTATATTCTTGTATATAGGGGCAGTATTATAGTCGTTATATTCTTGTACATAGGAGCAGTATTATAGTACTTATATTCTTGTATATAGGAGCAGTATTATAGTACTTATATTCTAGTATATAGGAGTAGTATTATAGTAGTTATATTCTTGTATAATAGGAGCAGTATTATAGTAGTTATATTCTAGTATATAGGAGTAGTAATTATAGTAGTTATATTCTTGTATATAGGAGCAGTATTATAGTAGTTATATTCTTGTATATAGGGGCAGTATTATAGTAGTTATATTCTTGTATATAGAGGCAGTATTATAGTAGTTATATTCCTGTATATAGGAGCAGTATTATAGTAGTTATATTCTTGTATATAGGGCAGTATTATAGTAGTTATATTCTTGTACATAGGAGCAGTATTATAGTAGTTATATTCTTGTATATAGGAGGCAGTATTATAGTAGTTATATTCTTGTATATAGGAGCAGTATTATAGTAGTTATATTCTTGTATATAGGAGCAGTATTATAGTAGTTATATTCTTGTACATAGGAGCAGTATTATAGTAGTTATATTCTTGTATATAGGGGCAGTATTATAGTAGTTATATTCTTGTACATAGGAGCAGTATTATAGTAGTTATATTCTTGTATATAGGAGCAGTATTATAGTAGTTATATTTTTGTACATAGGAGTAGTATTATAGTAGTTATATTCCTGTATATAGGAGCAGTATTATAGTAGTTATATTCTTGTATATAGGAGCAGTATTATAGTAGTTATATTCTTGTATATAGGAGCAGTATTATAGTAGTTATATTTTTGTACATAGGAGTAGTATTATAGTAGTTATATTCTTGTATGTAATGTTTTAAAGTTGAAATTATTTGGACTTTTCAGAAATAGCGACTATGAAATAAAACAGATTTTTTGTGTCGCCATCTCGTATTTCTGAAAATACCGTTGTGGAGCGAAAATTGGGAGTTAGTGTCCTTACAGCAGAAGACAGAGGTTAATTCTGTCCCTGTCTTCTGAGGGTGATCAGTCGGAGCGCTGCTCCTGAGGAGCGATTGCCTTTGACTTTGAATGACGGGTTTTATTTTATAGCCCCTCAGAGACAGGAGGGTCTCATACCGAAGAATACCTGCAATAAACACTACATCAATCTCTATAAAAGACGTCTCCGTGCTAAAGTCCCATCTCTCTAAACTGATTTGTGAGATTCTTTTGCAATGTCCCAAATTCAAGATAGAGCAGAAGGAATGAACTTCAAGGAGAAAGAAAATGGTGGTAGTATAGTCAGTGGTGTACCACCAATAGCAACTGACCATATGGCGACTATGGGGCCCATTGTGAGTTCCCCTGTCCCCCACACTGCTGACGTCACTCGTTTGCACCACCTAGGTGGTTGACACCGTCAGTAGTAAGTGCTCCAGCTAAGCTGAAGACACCGATGATTTATTGTAAATAGGGCCATGGGGGAAGTAATGTGATAACACAGTATGGGCAAAGAGGGGGAAATGTATAAAGACACAGTATGGGGAGAGAAGGTGAAGGGAATTTATAAAGACAATATGGGGAGAGAGGGGGGAGTGTATACAGACAGAGTATGGATAGTGAGGGTGAAGAGCATGTATACAGACACAGTATAGGTAGAGAGGGGGGAGTGTATACAGACAAAGCATGGAGAGCGAGAATGAGGGAAATGCATACAAACACAGTATGGGGAGAGATGAAGGAGTGTATACAGACAATGCATGGAGAAAAGAGTGAGGGGAATGTATACAGACACAGTATGGGGAGAGAGGGGGAGTGTATACAGACACAGTATGGAGAACAAGGGTGAGGGAAATGGATACATACACAGTATGGGGCGAGAGGGAGGAGTCTATACAGACAGCATGGAGAGCAAGTTTGAGGAGAATATATACAGACACAGTATGGGGAGAGAGTGTATACAGACACAGTATGGAGAGTGAGGGGGGAGTGTTTACAGATACAGTATGGAGAGCGAGGGTGAAAGGATTGTGTTACAGACACAGTATGGGGAGTGGGGAATGAATACAGACATGGTATTGGAGAGTGAGGGGGGAGTGTACACAGACACAGTATGGAGAACAAGGGTGAGAGGAATGTATACAGACACAGTATGGGGATATAAGTGGAGTGTATACAGACACAGTATGGAGAACAAGGGTGAGGGGAATGTATACAGACACAGTATGAGGTGAGATGGAGGAGTGTATACAGACACATCATGGAGAGCAAGTTTGAGGGGAAAGTATACTGACACAGTATGGGGAGAGAGTGTATACAGACACAGTATGGAGAGTGAGCGGGGAGTGTTTACAGACACAGTATGGAGAGTGAGGGTGAAAGGATTATGTACAGACACAGTATGGGGAGAGAGGGGAAATGTATACAGACACAGTATGGAGGGTGAGGGGGGAGTGTATACAGACACAGTATGGAGAACAAGGGTGAGGAGAATGTATACAAAGTATGGGGAGAGAGGGAGAGTGTATACAGACACAGTATGGAGAGTGAGGGTGAAGGGTGTTGTGAATTCATTGGAGCTTTCTCCGGTGGTTGTTGCTGGTGATGCAGTTGACTGTGTGGGCTTCACAGGTGATGGTGATAATTGGCAATCTGGTTCTTGGAGCATATAATGGTTTGAAGTGGATCAATCCTTGCCAGTTGTCTTTGGTTCCTGGAGGAGTTCACATCTCTCTGGTTTCTTCTGCTCTGTGGAGATCTTTGCAAGCTAAGTGGATGGTTTTTTGATATTTTGTGGCACACTTTTGTGTGTATAAGGTTCTGCTTAGGTTTTGTCTTATTCTGAGCAGTGGGTTTGCAATTTAGTCTGTATATTTGTTTATCTGCTCTTAGAATTTTACCATTCACTATTATCTGTTATTTCCAGTTCTGCTGGCATTTGATTTATAGAGGTCTGCAGATATAGAGGGCGCCAAGTCTTAGGGTACCGTCACACCTGGCCATATCGGCAGTGATTTCATAGGTGATGCAGAGGCGTGGCCTATCGCCGCCGACATCACCGTTGCGTTGCCCAGTGTAAAGAGGCGATGTCGGCGCTAACAATTGCCTTAGAGTGGTCGTCTGGTTTCACAGCACTGCTCTGAAACCAGGCGAGCACTCTGGGGCGATGTGTACACATCGCCCCATGTAACATGGCGATCGCCAGTGTTACAAGTGATGGGAGCCATAGGCTCCCATGTTACAGGATCGCCGCTGGGGTTTGTGGACACCCCAGCAGCGATGGCGCCTGTGACATCAACGGTGCATCGCCGGAGGTATCGCCGCGTGTGAACACACGACGGCGACGCTAGCGGGGCCAAAAACGTGCGCGCCCCTGTGCTTTGCCGGCGATATCTCCGCCGATATGGCCAGGTGTGACGGTACCCTTAGTGACTCAGGGTAATTTTTGTACCATCTGCTGTTCGTGGTTTTTTGATAGTGTTTTATACTGACTGCAATAGTATTCTATCTTGTCTTTCCTATATAGCTAGTTTGGCCTCTTTTGCTAAACCTTTTACTCTGCCTGTGTTTGTTTTTCTTTCTCTGGTTTCCCAGTTAATATCTGTGGGGGCTTGCTATTCTTTTGGGGTTCTGCTCTGAGGCAAGATAGCTGTTCCTACATCCATCTTTAGGAGCAGTTAGTTCTCCGGCTGTGCAGAGGTGTCTAGGTCTGGTTAGTTATATCCCACGGCTACTTCCAGTTGCGGTGTGTAATCAGGGATTGCGGTCAGTACAGTTACCAATGACTTCTATGGAATCTGAATGTTACTCCAGAGTCATCGGTTCATAACAGAAGGGAATGTATACAGACACAGTATGGGGAGAGAGGGAGGAGTGTAAAGAGACAGAACATGGAGAGCAAGTGTGAGGGGAATGTACACAGACACAGTATGGGGAGAGAGTGTATACAGACACAGTATGGGGAGAAAGGGAGGAGTGTAAACAGACACAGCATGGAGAGCAAGTGTGAGGGGAATGTACACAGACACAGTATGGGGAGAGAGTGTATACAGACACAGTATGGGGAGAAAGGGAGGAGTGTAAACAGACACAGCATGGAGAGCAAGTGTGAGGGGAATGTACACAGACACAGTATGGGGAGAGAGTGTATACAGACACAGTATGGGGAGAGAGGGAGGAGTGTAAACAGACACAGCATGGAGAGCAAGTGTGAGGGGAATGTACACAGACACAGTATGGGGAGAGAGTGTATACAGACACAGTATGGAGAGGGAGGGAGGAGTGTTTCACAGGCACAGTTGGGAGAACAAAGGTGAAGGGAATGTGTACACGGTGTGAGGAGTGTTATACAGACACAGTATGGAGAGTGAGGGGGGAGTGTATACAGCACAGTATGGAGAGCAAGGGTGAAGGAAATGTATACAGACACAGTATAGGGGGGGAAGGAGGAGTGTATACAGACACAGCATGGAGAGTGAGGCGGGAGCGTATACAGACACAGTGTGGAGAGCGAGGGTGAAGGCAATATATACAGACACAGTATTGGGGGAAGTGTATACAGACACAGTATGGGGAGAGAGGCATAAAGGGAATATACACAGACACAGTGTGAAAAGCAATGAGTGGGGCAATTTATACAGATACAGAATGGGAAGAGGAGATTTGAGGGAGTATATACAGCCATAGTATGAGGAGCAAGGAGTGGGGCAGTGTACACAAACACAGTAGGGGAGAGAGGGGGAAATGTATAGTCACAGTATGGGGAGGGAGGGGGAAGTATATACAGAAACAGTATGGAGAGAGAGAGGGAGTGTATACAGACATATTATGAGGAGAGAGGGTGAAATGTATGTAGAGACAGTATGGAGAAAGAGGGGGAGTTTCATGGGGTCCTTCTCTGGTATCCCATAATTAACAGAGTGAGAGATATGTGATCAGCCCAAGAACCTTTTTTGTTTGAAAAACATAAAAATCCATAAAACAATCCATCAGAATACTATATATCCAGGTAATCCTGGTGGCTCCCCCATGCCTCTGGAGAGTTCACCTTGACTTCAGCATCCCACTCAAGAGACTGAATCGTACTGCTTCTCCTCCCCATAACCACCTCCCATATCATAAACCAGGTCTAATGACACACTCTATGGGGGGTGAATACAAATATCTACAATCAAAGGACTAGAATGACCAAGTAAGGACATATCCACAGTAATTCAATTATCAGACTCTCTGGAGTGTAATCAGTACACAGGAAGTGGGAGGGGCGGAATACGCAGTATAGCAACAACAAAGCAGTTGTAAACTCCAGTAAAATCTAACCAACCATATCCACCATCACAAGGAGTATATACAGACATAGTATGGGTCAGAGGGAGCAATTTATAGGGGGGAGTGTATACAGACACAGTATGGGGAGAGAGGGGGAGTGTATACAGACACAGTATGGAGAGTGAGGGTGAAATGAATACATAAAGACCCAGTATGGGGAGACAGGGGGAGTGTATACAGACACAGAATAGAGAGAGAGGTAAAGGGAATGTTTACAGACAAAATATGGGTAGCAAGGGGGGCCTATATAAAAAGACAGTATGGGGAGCAAGGTTGGGAATGTATACAGACACAGCATGGAGAGTGAGGGGGGAGTGTATACAGACACAGTATGAAGAGCGAGGGTGAGGAGAATATATACAGACATAGCATGGGTCAGAGGGAGGAACTTATATAGACAAAGTATGGATAGTGAGGGAGGAGTGTATACGGACACAGTGGGGAGAGCAAGGGTGGAATTTGTACAAACACAGTGTCGGGAGTGATAGCAAATGTATACAGTCACAATATGGCAAGCAAGGAGGAATGTATACAGGCCCAGTATAAAGAACAAGGGGGAATGTATACAGACACAGTATGGGAAGCGAGGGTGGGGAGTATTTGCTGGAAATAATTTGAGTACACACTATGAGGCGCAACCTTGATAAGAAATATGAGGATAAGTATGCGGTGAGGAGGGAAATCTTGAAAACTGTACGGGGAGCAAGGGGGTAAATTTGAGGTTACAGTATGGGGAGCAAAGGGACACGATAGATGCAAAGACATTATGGAGACTGACGGAGAGAACGCATGTGGCCCCAGTATGAGGAATAAGGGATGGGTACAGTCACAGGCTGGGGAGCAAGGGGGGAATGTATGCCAACACAGTATGGTGGTTTTGATTATGCATTTCTGTACTGATGAGGATTGTGAAACTGTAGTAGTTATATTCTTGTACATAGGAGCAGTATTATAGTAGTTATATTCTTGTATATAGGGTCAGTATTATAGCAGTTATATTCTTGTATATAGGGGCAATATTATAGTAGTTATATTCTTGTGTATAGGAGCAGTATTATAGTAGTTATATTCTTGTATATAGGAGCAGTATTATAGTAGTTATATTCTTGTATATAGGAGCAGTATTATAGTAGTTATATTCTTGTATATAGGGGCAGTATTATAGTAGTTATATTCTTGTATATAGGAGCAGTATTATAGTAGTTATATTCTTGTATATAGGGGCAGTATTATAGTAGTTATATTCTTGTATATAGGAGCAGTATTATAGTAGTTATATTCTTGTATATAGGAGCAGTATTATAGTAGTTATATTCTTGTATATAGGAGCAGTATTATAGTAGTTATATTCTTGTATATAGGAGCAGTATTATAGTAGTTATATTCTTGTATATAGGAGCAGTATTATAGTAGTTATATTCTTGTATATAGGAGCAGTATTATAGTAGTTATATTCTTGTACATAGGGGCAGTATTATAGTAGTTATATTCTTGTACATAGGAGCAGTATTATAGTAGTTATATTCTTGTATATAGGAGCAGTATTATAGTAGTTATATTCTTGTACATAGGGGCAGTATTATAGTAGTTATATTCTTGAATATAGGGGCAGTATTATAGTAGTTATATGCTTGTATATAGGAGCAGTATTATAGTAGTTATATTCTTGTATATAGGAGCAGTATTATAGTAGTTATATTCTTGTATATAGGAGCAGTATTATAGTAGTTATATTCTTGTACATAGGGGCAGTATTATAGTAGTTATATTCTTGTACATAGGGCAGTATTATAGTAGTTATATTCTTGTATATAGGAGCAGTATTATAGTACTTATATTCTTGTACATAGGGGCAGTATTATAGTAGTTATATTCTTGTATATAGGAGCAGTATTATAGTAGTTATATTCTTGTATATAGGAGCAGTATTATAGTAGTTATATTCTTGTATATAGGAGCAGTATTATAGTAGTTATATTCTTGTATATAGGGGCAGTATTATAGTAGTTATAGTCTTGTATATAGGAGCAGTATTATAGTAGTTATATTCTTGTATATAGGGGCAGTATTATAGTAGTTATATTCCTGTATATAGGAGCAGTATTATAGTAGTTATATTGTATATAGGAGCAGTATTATAGCAGTTATATTCTTGTATATAGGGGCAGTATTATAGTAGTTATATTCTTGTACATAGGAGCAGTATTATAGTAGTTATATTCTTGTATATAGGGGCAGTATTATAGTAGTTATATTCTTGTACATAGGAGCAGTATTATTATTATTATTATCTTATATATAATTGCCGTAGCTCACTTCCGTCATATTCGGCGCTACTTCCGTCGTCGTGGACGTGGCTGCCAAACGGAAGTAGCGCTACGGCAAGTATATATAAGAGGATAAGATATAGTGAAGCTCCTCCTGGCCGCGCTCCCCGCCTGTCACAACACTTCCCCCCCCCGCTGCCCCATCACCCCCCTGCCCGTCACCATAGCCCCCCTCCACTCTCCGGTCACCCCCCCCCCCCTACTCGCGGGTCACCCCCCGCCTGTCAGCACACACACCCCCACTCTCCGGTAACCCCCCCCCCCCGACTCAGCACAGACCCCCCCACTCTCCGGTCACCACCCCCGACTCTTACCGCAGCTCCATCCAGCCAGCCGCGATCTCTTTTCATGGGCTTAAGGACCTCTGATGATGTCACGATGATGGGCGGAGTCACAGTTCACATGACCGTGATGTCATCAAAGGTCCTGTCCCGATCTAACCTCCTCTGCTTACTCATCCCCCTGCGCTGCACACTGACCCACGATCTGCTCCATCACCCCCACTCTGCCCCTGACCCAGCTCTGCCCACTGACCCCCACACTGACCCCCCAACTCTGCCCACTCACCCCCCAACTCTTCCCCCTGACCCCCTCTCTGCCCCCTCACCCCCCACTCTGCCCACTGAGCCCCACTCTGCCCACTGACCCCCACTCTGCCCCTGACCCTGCTCTGACCACTCACCCCCACTCTAACCACTCACCCCCCTACTCTGCCCACTGACCCCCAACTCTTCCCACTGACCCCCTCTCTGCCCACTGACCCCCACTCTGCCCACTGACCCCCACTCTGCCCACTGACCCCCACTCTGCCCCTGACCCCCACTCTGACCACTCACCCCCCTACTCTTCCCCCTGACCCCCTCTCTGCTCCCTCACCCCCACTCTGACCACTGACCCCCACTCTGACCACTGACCCCCACTCTGACCACTGACCCCCACTCTGACCACTCACCCTGCTCTGACCACTGACCCCCAATCTGCCCACTGACCCCCCTACTCTGCCCACTGACCCCCCAACTCTTCCCCCTGACCCCCTCTCTGCCCCCTCACCCCCACTCTGCCCACTGACCCCCCACTCTGCCCCTGACCCCCACTCTGCCCACTGACCCCCACTCTGCCCACTGACCCCCACTCTGCCCACTGACCCCCCAACTCTTCCCCCTGACCCCTCAACTCTTCCCCCTGACCCCCTCTCTGCCCCCTGACCCCCACTCTGCCCCCTGACCCCCACTCTGCCCACTGACCCCCACTCTGCCCACTGACCCCCACTCTGCCCACTGACCCCCCCAACTCTTCCCCCTGGCCCCCTCTCTGCCCCCTCATCCACACTCTGCCCACTGACCCTGCTCTGCCCACTCATCCTGCTCTGCCCACTCACCCCACTCTCTGCCCACTCACCCCCTCTCTGCTCCCTGACCCCCTCTCTGCCCACTCACCCCCACTCTGCCCACTGACCATACTCTGCCCACTGACCCTGCTCAGCCCACTGACCCCTCACACTGCCCACTGACCCTGCTCTGCCCACTCACCCCTCACACTCACCCTGCTCGGCCCACTGACCCCTCGCTCTGCCCACTAAACCCTGCTCTGCCCAGTCACCCCCGCTCTTCCCTCTGACCCCTGCTCTGCTCACTCACTCTGCCCACTCACCCCTGCTCTGCCCACTCACCCCTGCTCTGCCCACTAATTTTTCACACTAACCCCTGCTGTGCCTACTGACCCCTGCTCTGCCCAATCACTCTGCCCACTAACCACTGCTCTGACCACTGACCCCCGCTCTCACCCTGCTCTGCCCACTGACCCCCCAATCCTGCTCACTGACCCCCCACTCTGCCCATTGACCCCCCACTCTGCCCACTCACCCCAGCTCTGTCCACAGACCCCAGCTCTGCCTACTCACCCTGCTCTGACTACTGATTATCCCCACTGACCCCTGCTCTGCCCAATGACTCTGCCCACTAACTCCTGCTGTGCCCACTCATCCCCCACTCTGCCCACTCATCCCCCACTCTGCCCACTCTGCCCACTCACCCCAAGCTCATCGGTTTCCCAGCCAACGACAGGTCCTGTCCTGGAAGCTACAAGACAGCTGGAGCGAGCCGCCGGAGGGTAAGTATCCTCACTGAGTTTTTTTTTTTTTTATTATCACCATGAAGTTCCGGTGGGGAGGGGGGGGTGCTGGCCCAGAGGGAGGGGGGCTGCACAGAGTGGAGGCCCAGAGGGATGGCGGCCGCGGGGAGCGGAGGGGGTCTGGAGGAGCGCCTCCATCCTGCCCCCCCCGTATCCATCCTGCCCCCCCGACACCATCCTGCCCCCCCCAACTCCATCCTGCCCCCCCCCCAACATCCTGCCCCGCCACCTCCATCCTCCCCCCCCCGCCAACATCCTGCCCCGCCTTCGCCATCCTGCCTCGCTCGGTCCATCCTGCGCCACTCGCCTCCATCCTGCGCCACTCGCCTCCATCCTGCCCCTCCGCCTCCATCCTGCCCCTCCGCCTCCATCCTGCCCCTCCGCCTCCATCCTGCTCCGCCACCCACCATCCTGCTCCGCCACCCACCATCCTGCCCCGCTCGCTCCATCCTGCCCCACTCGCTCCATCCTGCCCCGCTCGCTCCATCCTGCCCTGCTCGCTCCATCCTCACCCCCGCTGTTCTTGCTCCCCCGGCTGGTGTTTAAGTCTATTATTTACAACTCTTAAAAATATTATATACAGATTCTAGACTCCCGATTCTTTAGAATCGGGCTCACAGCTAGTAGTAGTTATATTCTTGTATATAGGAGCATTATTATAGTAGTTATATTCTTGTACATGGGTCAGTATTATAGTAGTTATATTCTTGTATATAGGAGCAGTATTATAGTAGTTATATTCTTGTATATAGGAGCAGTATTATAGTAGTTATATTCTTGTATATAGGGGTAGTATTATAGTATTTATATTCTTGTATATAGGGGCAGTATTATAGTAGTTATATTCTTGTATATAGGACCAGTATTATAGTAGTTATATTCTTGTATATAGGGGCAGTATTATAGTAGTTATATTCTTGTATATAGGAGCAGTATTATAGTAGTTATATTCTTGTATATAGGGGCAGTATTATAGTAGTTATATTCTTGTATATAGGGAGCAGTATTATAGTAGTTATATTCTTGTATATAGGGGCAGTATTATAGTAGTTATATTCTTGTATATAGGAGCAGTATTATAGTAGTTATATTCTTGTACATGGGTCAGTATTATAGTAGTTATATTCTTGTATATAGGAGCAGTATTATAGTAGTTATATTCTTGTATATAGGAGCAGTATTATAGTAGTTATATTCTTGTATATAGGGGTAGTATTATAGTATTTATATTCTTGTATATAGGGGCAGTATTATAGTAGTTATATTCTTGTATATAGGACCAGTATTATAGTAGTTATATTCTTGTATATAGGGGCAGTATTATAGTAGTTATATTCTTGTATATAGGAGCAGTATTATAGTAGTTATATTCTTGTATATAGGGGCAGTATTATAGTAGTTATATTCTTGTATATAGGGAGCAGTATTATAGTAGTTATATTCTTGTATATAGGGACAGTATTATAGTAGTTATATTCTTGTACATAGGGGCAGTATTATAGTAGTTATATTCTTGTATATAGGAGCAGTATTATAGTAGTTATAATCTTGTACATGGGTCAGTATTATAGTAGTTATATTCTTGTATATAGGAGCAGTATTATAGTAGTTATATTCTTGCATATAGGAGCAGTATTATAGTAGTTATATTCTTTTATATAGGGGTAGTATTATAGTAGTTATATTCTTGTATATAGGAGCAGTATTATAGTAGTTATATTCTTGTATATAGGTGCAGTATTATCTTATATATAAAACCCGAAGGCCACTTCCGGAAAAGGCCACGCCCACTTCCGTGATGGTCTTCGCCCAGGCTCATCCAGTGCACTGTAGCCGGGCTGCCCCCGGCTACAGGCACCGGCACACGGAACGTTCCGATCTCGGAAGTTCCGTGTGCCCTCCAGCCACTCCCCTCCACCCTCTGCCCTCCAGCCAGTAGCTACATACCGGGGGGCAGGGGGGGCCCATTGCCCGCCACCTCGGGGGCCCACACACACCCTGGGGATACCCGTGCTCCCTGCTGTCTGCCTACAGAGGAGGAAGAATCAAAATTGGAGACCCTGGCACACAAATGTATGAATGAAGGGAAATTATGAACACATCAGACGATGTCAGTGCGTAGCTGTTTTTATTCTCTTGCAGTGAGCACAACGTTTAGAAACTCAGTATTGTGACGTTTCGGCTTACATAGCCTTCTTCAGACACTGATTACATACTGGATTCAAATAGATAAATGACAAAGAAAAATGTATCACAAACATTGTATATGTCTTCAACAAAAGTACTATCCATCATCAAATACAAGAGAAAACAGTTAGCTTCAAAAGAAAAAGGGAATGTAAACAAAACATGAGTACAAATGTAAGGCAAAATAGAACTTTCCGTACCAAAATGCGTTTGTGCTAATGTATGGAACTGCAACATGCAAAAAGGACTCAAAGATCAGAAATCTATGATAGAAATAAACAATTATTAACTCATAATTGTATTATCATGTCAAAACGTACAATGTTCAGAAGTATCTAGTCATGTAGGGAGTAACAAAATACGACTCACGTAAATATGCGTATATAAATTCATAATTATAGGGAAAAAAAGGGGGGGGAAGAGGAACAAATAACAAAAATTATTGAGCTACAGGGAAAACGGGAAAAAAAAAGGGAAGCAGTAAGGGACCAAGCTTACCAAAGGGCACTTGGCAAGATCAGGACCCACGGTCGTGAGTAACAGTTGTCAGGGGGACCCAATGGAATAGTATGGTACCAATGTAAATAAGCGACGGGCTCCGTTAACCAATGTGGGTAAAGAAAAAGAAACACTGTGTAAAAAACAGATATGTCAAACGGTATTGGGCACGCCTGACCGTGTAAGGGCTCAAACAGGAAGAACCTGATGCTGATATGTTACCTGGAACCTATGTCCAATTGTGACTTATAGGGTTTTATACTCCCCCGTAGGGTCTGGAAGAGGGTCTAGAGTAGATAAGTAGATAGATATGACACATTATAGTGATACATAGTCTAGTATCGACACCAACACATATATATACTTATTAAGTAATTGAATCAAAAGGACAATCCTTTCTTAATATACAGCTCCATAGGTGCCTCTACTTAATGTACCTTCCAACCAGACCTACTTATGAAAGGATAAAAACAAGTGCCTATTATGTGGATGCTAACAGTGAAAAAACCTGCATCTCCATCATAGCATAGCATGATAACTACCTTAGTACACAGAGTTCACAGGATCCTGGCCTTTACCCGTGCCCCACATGTGATGTGCTACTTGAGAGAAAAAGGCCTGGAGGGGACAAAGTGTAAATAGTAAATAAGTGCTGGACCAGGGTAAAAAGCCTGGTCAGTGTCCATTACCTGGGATACAGCAGCTGTGCAGCGTGCTCGGGAGGTGGGGACGTGCTATCTAAGATTGCGGGTTTAAATAGCGTGTGGCCAGGTGGTGTGCAACTTAGAATCACGCTCCGACCGCTTCCTGCTTCCTGCCACTGGAACGCAGGAAGCGATCTGGAATGGAACGCAAGCCGTCCGTGCTGCGCGTGCGCGGGGTGTGACGTAAATCGTGCCGGATCAGGTGACTGTGGGTCCCGCCTCCCGCTCGGCTGCTTCAATATCTCTGCCAGAAAAAAAGAGCAGAAGATTAATACATGTGCTAAGAAACATGGGGGCACAGAAAGTAAGCAACCATTACATGGATCATACACAGTATCCATATACCCATAGGTGAGCGATACCCTAGCACAGGTGTAGGTCAGATAAATGTAAATCACCTTGCTGACAACCTTGCTATGTATACAGAAATAGGCACAAAGGTACCAAATGAAGAAGGTGAACAATATGAGTGTCATTATGCTAGATGTATAATTATACATCCCCGTTGGCCTAACCTACCTGTGCGGTATCCATATCACCTTGAGTGAAACAAGTGTCCATACAGGACCATGGTAGTTGTGATTAATACAGTAACATGGTAGATGGTAATGATCTAGTAGTATGATGGGATGGATTAGACGACCAGATCACAAGAAGAGCAAAGCCTCTGGCCCATGGATCCCCAATACCGAGAGACAATACAAATGTGTACTAAAACAAAGAGAAGTGTCTGACAGTGTAACAGTACCAGAGAGGATGGCTCTCATTATCACCCTTTAACTAGAGGGTAATATGTCAAATTCTCTGTTGAGTCCTAGAGGAGCCAACGTCTGTAACTGGTGAATCCAATAGGATTCCCGCTCCTTCAATCTCTGGACCCTGTTGCCACCACGTCTGCCCACTGTGACTTGCTCAATAATTTGGTATTTCAACTGGGCTATCGTGTGTCTGTGTTCATTAAAATGGTGTGGTATAGGTAAGATATTTTGTTTACACCTAATTGTGGACTTGTGTTTCCCTATGCGGTCCCGGGCATGCTGGGTAGTCTCCCCAACATACCCGAGACCGCACGGGCATTTGATGAGATACGCCACAAAAGTGGTATCGCATGTGAAGAATCCATTGATTGGGTATGCTTTCCCGGTTCTCGGGTGAGTGAAATAATGGCCTTTTGTGATATTGGAGCAATGAACACATCCCAGACACGGGAATGTGCCATGTCGAGGGTGGAAAGAAACCGCTGTACTTGGGGTGGCCTTTGTGAGCCTATATCGGCCCTCACCAATCCATTTCTCAAATTGTTGGGGCGTTTATGACACACCAATGGTGGATGTTTAAACTCAGGAATACCTGGATATGCAGCCCCTAAAAGGGACCAGTGTTTACGGAGAATCCCGTGTAAGAACTTGTTGAAAGGATGGTAGGTGTTCACAAAAGTCACCCTAGGGGTCTGAATCTTGGACTCCCTGGGTTGTGCAGATTGGGGGAGAGCATACCACGATGGATAACCTCTAGCAATGAATTTCCGTGTCATCTCATCCTGTCTATCTTTTAATTTAATTGAGTCAGACACAATCCTCTTAACCCTGATGTGTTGTGATTTGGGTAGAGACTGCTTCATATGCGGGGGGTGACATTGGTGTGTCATAAACGCCCCAACAATTTGAGAAATGGATTGGTGAGGGCCGATATAGGCTCACAAAGGCCACCCCAAGTACAGCGGTTTCTTTCCACTCCTCGACATGGCACATTCCCGTGTCTGGGATGTGTTCATTGCTCCAATATCACAAAAGGCCATTATTTCACTCACCCGAGAACCGGGAAAGCATACCCAATCAATGGATTCTTCACATGCGATACCACTTTTGTGGTGTATCTCATCAAATGCCCGTGCGGTCTCGGGTATGTTGGGGAGACTACCCAGCATGCCCGGGACCGCATAGGGAAACACAAGTCCACAATTAGGTGTAAACAAAATATCTTACCTATACCACACCATTTTAATGAACACAGACACACGATAGCCCAGTTGAAATACCAAATTATTGAGCAAGTCACAGTGGGCAGACGTGGTGGCAACAGGGTCCAGAGATTGAAGGAGCGGGAATCCTATTGGATTCACCAGTTACAGACGTTGGCTCCTCTAGGACTCAACAGAGAATTTGACATATTACCCTCTAGTTAAAGGGTGATAATGAGAGCCATCCTCTCTGGTACTGTTACACTGTCAGACACTTCTCTTTGTTTTAGTACACATTTGTATTGTCTCTCGGTATTGGGGATCCATGGGCCAGAGGCTTTGCTCTTCTTGTGATCTGGTCGTCTAATCCATCCCATCATACTACTAGATCATTACCATCTACCATGTTACTGTATTAATCACAACTACCATGGTCCTGTATGGACACTTGTTTCACTCAAGGTGATATGGATACCGCACAGGTAGGTTAGGCCAACGGGGATGTATAATTATACATCTAGCATAATGACACTCATATTGTTCACCTTCTTCATTTGGTACCTTTGTGCCTATTTCTGTATACATAGCAAGGTTGTCAGCAAGGTGATTTACATTTATCTGACCTACACCTGTGCTAGGGTATCGCTCACCTATGGGTATATGGATACTGTGTATGATCCATGTAATGGTTGCTTACTTTCTGTGCCCCCATGTTTCTTAGCACATGTATTAATCTTCTGCTCTTTTTTTCTGGCAGAGATATTGAAGCAGCCGAGCGGGAGGCGGGACCCACAGTCACCTGATCCGGCACGATTTACGTCACACCCCGCGCACGCGCAGCACGGACGGCTTGCGTTCCATTCCAGATCGCTTCCTGCGTTCCAGTGGCAGGAAGCAGGAAGCGGTCGGAGCGTGATTCTAAGTTGCACACCACCTGGCCACACGCTATTTAAACCCGCAATCTTAGATAGCACGTCCCCACCTCCCGAGCACGCTGCACAGCTGCTGTATCCCAGGTAATGGACACTGACCAGGCTTTTTACCCTGGTCCAGCACTTATTTACTATTTACACTTTGTCCCCTCCAGGCCTTTTTCTCTCAAGTAGCACATCACATGTGGGGCACGGGTAAAGGCCAGGATCCTGTGAACTCTGTGTACTAAGGTAGTTATCATGCTATGCTATGATGGAGATGCAGGTTTTTTCACTGTTAGCATCCACATAATAGGCACTTGTTTTTATCCTTTCATAAGTAGGTCTGGTTGGAAGGTACATTAAGTAGAGGCACCTATGGAGCTGTATATTAAGAAAGGATTGTCCTTTTGATTCAATTACTTAATAAGTATATATATGTGTTGGTGTCGATACTAGACTATGTATCACTATAATGTGTCATATCTATCTACTTATCTACTCTAGACCCTCTTCCAGACCCTACGGGGGAGTATAAAACCCTATAAGTCACAATTGGACATAGGTTCCAGGTAACATATCAGCATCAGGTTCTTCCTGTTTGAGCCCTTACACGGTCAGGCGTGCCCAATACCGTTTGACATATCTGTTTTTTACACAGTGTTTCTTTTTTCTTTACCCACATTGGTTAACGGAGCCCGTCGCTTATTTACATTGGTACCATACTATTCCATTGGGTCCCCCTGACAACTGTTACTCACGACCGTGGGTCCTGATCTTGCCAAGTGCCCTTTGGTAAGCTTGGTCCCTTACTGCTTCCCTTTTTTTTTCCCGTTTTCCCTGTAGCTCAATAATTTTTGTTATTTGTTCCTCTTCCCCCCCCTTTTTTTCCCTATAATTATGAATTTATATACGCATATTTACGTGAGTCGTATTTTGTTACTCCCTACATGACTAGATACTTCTGAACATTGTACGTTTTGACATGATAATACAATTATGAGTTAATAATTGTTTATTTCTATCATAGATTTCTGATCTTTGAGTCCTTTTTGCATGTTGCAGTTCCATACATTAGCACAAACGCATTTTGGTACGGAAAGTTCTATTTTGCCTTACATTTGTACTCATGTTTTGTTTACATTCCCTTTTTCTTTTGAAGCTAACTGTTTTCTCTTGTATTTGATGATGGATAGTACTTTTGTTGAAGACATATACAATGTTTGTGATACATTTTTCTTTGTCATTTATCTATTTGAATCCAGTATGTAATCAGTGTCTGAAGAAGGCTATGTAAGCCGAAACGTCACAATACTGAGTTTCTAAACGTTGTGCTCACTGCAAGAGAATAAAAACAGCTACGCACTGACATCGTCTGATGTGTTCATAATTTCCCTTCATTCATACATTTGTGTGCCAGGGTCTCCAATTTTGATTCTGTTATTTTTCTCCCTGGGCACCAATATTAGAACAGGGTAGCCAGGCCTCTTCTATTAGTACAGAGGAGGGAGGGCGGGACTTCCTCTCCTGCAGCTCTGCCCGCCCCTCCTCTCCTGCTACAGTACACCTGATGGCCGGCCGCGGTGAGTCTGCCCTGCCGGCTCCAGCAGCCTCTGCACTACCGGCTCCAGCTAGCTCTGCCCTCCAGCCTCCTCTGCCCTGGCCTCTGCCCTCCAGCCTTCTCTGCTTTGGCCTCTGCCCTCCAGCCTCCTCTGCCCTGGCCTCTGCCCTCCAGCCTCCTCTGCCCTGGCCTCTGCCCTCCAGCCTCCTCTGCCCTGGCCTCTGCCCTCCAGGCTCCTCTGCCCTGGCCTCTGCCCTCCAGGCTCCTCTGCCCTGGCCTCTGCCCTCCAGCCTCCTCTGCCCTGGCCTCTGCCCTCCAGCCTCCTCTGCCCTGGCCTCTGCCCTCCAGCCTCCTCTGCCCTCCAGCCTCCTCTGCCCTGGCCTCTGCCCTCCAGCCTCCTCTGCCCTGGCCTCTGCCCTCCAGCCTCCTCTGCCCTGGCCTCTGCCCTACAGCCTCCTCTGCCCTGGGCTCTGCCCTACAGCCTCCTCTGCCCTGGCCTCTGCCCTACAGCCTCCTCTGCCCTGGCCTCTGCCCTACAGCCTCCTCTGCCCTGGCCTCTGCCCTCCAGCCTCCTCTGTCCTGGCCTCTGCCCTCCAGCCTCCTCTGCCCTCCAGCCTCCTCTGCCCTGGCCTCTGCCCTCCAGCCTCCTCTGCCCTGGCCTCTGCCCTCCAGCCTCCTCTGCCCTGGCCTCTGCCCTCCAGCCTCCTCTGCCCTGGCCTCTGCCCTACAGCCTCCTCTGCCCTGGCCTCTGCCCTACAGCCTCCTCTGCCCTGGCCTCTGCCCTCCAGCCTCCTCTGCCCTGGCCTCTGCCCTCCAGCCTCCTCTGCCCTCCAGCCTCCTCTGCCCTGGCCTCTGCCCTCCAGCCTCCTCTGCCCTGGCCTCTGCCCTCCAGCCTCCTCTGCCCTGGCCTCTGCCCTCCAGCCTCCTCTGCCCTGGCCTCTGCCCTCCAGCCTCCTCTGCCCTGGCCTCTGCCCTCCAGCCTCCTCTGCCCTTCTGCCTCCTCTGCCCTTCTGCCTCCTCTGCCCTGGCCTCTGCCCTCCAGCCTCCTCTGCCCTGGCCTCTGCCCTCCAGCCTCCTCTGCCCTCCAGCCTCCTCTACCCAGGCCTCTGCCCTCCAGCCTCCTCTGCCCTGCCCTCTGCCCTCCCCTCTGCCCTGGCCTCTGCCCTCCAGCCTCCTCTGCCCTGGCCTCTGCCCTCCAGCCTCCTCTGCCCTGCCCTCTGCCCTCCAGCTTCCTCTGCCCTGGCCTCTGCCTTCCAGCCTCCTCTGCCCTGGCCTCTGCCCTCCAGCCTCCGCTCTACTCTCCCTGTCCTCTGCCCTCCAGCCTCCGCCCTCCTCTGCCCTCCAGCCTCCGCTCTGCTCTCCCTGTCCTCTGCCCTCCAGCCTCCGCTCCCCTCTCCCTGTCCTCTGCCTTCCAGCCTTCGCTCTCCTCTCCCTGTCCTCTGCCCTCCAGCCTCCGCTCTCCTCTCCCTGTCCTCTGCCCTCCAGCCTCCTCTGCCCTGGCCTCTGCCCTCCAGCCTCCTCTGCCCTGGCCTCTGCCCTACAGCCTCCTCTGCCCTGGGCTCTGCCCTACAGCCTCCTCTGCCCTGGCCTCTGCCCTACAGCCTCCTCTGCCCTGGCCTCTGCCCTACAGCCTCCTCTGCCCTGGCCTCTGCCCTCCAGCCTCCTCTGTCCTGGCCTCTGCCCTCCAGCCTCCTCTGCCCTCCAGCCTCCTCTGCCCTGGCCTCTGCCCTCCAGCCTCCTCTGCCCTGGCCTCTGCCCTCCAGCCTCCTCTGCCCTGGCCTCTGCCCTCCAGCCTCCTCTGCCCTGGCCTCTGCCCTACAGTCCTCCTCTGCCCTGGCCTCTGCCCTACAGCCTCCTCTGCCCTGGCCTCTGCCCTACAGCCTCCTCTGCCCTGGCCTCTGCCCTCCAGCCTCCTCTGCCCCTCCAGCCTCCTCTGCCCTGGCCTCTGCCCTCCAGCCTCCTCTGCCCTGGCCTCTGCCCTCCAGCCTCCTCTGCCCTGGCCTCTGCCCTCCAGCCTCCTCTGCCCTGGCCTCTGCCCTCCAGCCTCCTCTGCCCTGGCCTCTGCCCTCCAGCCTCCTCTGCCCTTCTGCCTCCTCTGCCCTTCTGCCTCCTCTGCCCTGGCCTCTGCCCTCCAGCCTCCTCTGCCCTGGCCTCTGCCCTCCAGCCTCCTCTGCCCTCCAGCCTCCTCTACCCAGGCCTCTGCCCTCCAGCCTCCTCTGCCCTGCCCTCTGCCCTCCCCTCTGCCCTGGCCTCTGCCCTCCAGCCTCCTCTGCCCTGGCCTCTGCCCTCCAGCCTCCTCTGCCCTGCCCTCTGCCCTCCAGCTTCCTCTGCCCTGGCCTCTGCCTTCCAGCCTCCTCTGCCCTGGCCTCTGCCCTCCAGCCTCCGCTCTACTCTCCCTGTCCTCTGCCCTCCAGCCTCCGCCCTCCTCTGCCCTCCAGCCTCCGCTCTGCTCTCCCTGTCCTCTGCCCTCCAGCCTCCGCTCCCCTCTCCCTGTCCTCTGCCTTCCAGCCTTCGCTCTCCTCTCCCTGTCCTCTGCCCTCCAGCCTCCGCTCTCCTCTCCCTGTCCTCTGCCCTCCAGCCTCCTCTCTCCTCTTCCTGTCCTCTGCCCTCCAGCCTCCGCTCTCCTCTCCCTGTCCTCTGCCCTCCACCCTCCTCTCTCCTCTTCCTGTCCTCTGACCTCCAGCCTCCGCTCTCCTCTCCCTGTCCTCTGTCCTCTAGCCTCCGCTCTCCTCTCCCTGTCCTCTGCCCTCCACCCTCCTCTTCCTCTTCCTGTCCTCTGCCCTCCAGCCTCCGCTCTCCTCTCCCTGTCCTCTGCCCTCCACCCTCCTCTCTCCTCTTCCTGTCCTCTGCCCTCCAGCCTCCGCTCTCCTCTCCCTGTCCTTTGCCCTTCAGCCTCCGCCCTCCTGCCTCCGACCTCCTCTGCCCTCCAGCCTCCGCTCTCCTCTCCCTGTCCTCTGCCCTCCAGCCTCTGCTCTCCTCTGCCCTCCAGCCTCCACTCTCCTCTCCCTGTCCTCTGCCCTCCAGCCTCCGCTCTCCTCTGACCTCCAGCCTCCGCTCTCCTCTCCCTGTCCTCTGCCCTCCACCCTCCGCTCTCCTCTCCCTGTCCTCTGCCCTCCAGCCTCCGCCCTCCAGCCTCCGCCCTCCTCTGCCCTCCAGCCTCTGCTCTCCTCTCCCTGTCCTCTGCCCTCCAGCCTCCACCCTCCAGCCTCCGCTCTGCTCTCCCTGTCCTCTGCCCTCCAGCCTCCAGCCTCCACTCTCCTCTGACCTCCAGCCTCCGCTCTCCTCTCCCTGTCCTCCAGCCTCCGCTCTCCTCTCCCTGTCCTCCAGCCTCCGCTCTCCTCTCCCTGTCCTCTGCCCTCCACCCTCCGCTCTCCTCTCCCTGTCCTCTGCCCTCCAGCCTCCACTCTCCTCTCCCTCTCCTCTACCCTCCACCTTCCGCTCTCCTCTCCCTCTCCTCTACCCTCCACCTTCCGCTCTCCTCTCCCTCTCCTCCGCCTCCAGCCTCCACTCGCTTCTCCCTGTCCTCTGCCCTCCAGCCTCCGCTCTCCTCTCCCTGTCCTCTGCCCTCCAGCCTCCGCTCTCCTCACCCCTCCATATGCAATGTACACTATGTGTGTATATGTGTGTATGTACGCACTTCCGTCACTTTGTCCACACTTCCCTCAACTTTGTACACACACACACATACACACACACTCCGCTATACTTACCACCGGCCCTGCGTCCGCTGCCTGGATCCTCAGTCGACATGTCGCTGCCCCCAAACTACTGGATCCAATATAGCGTCCAAGATGTCTTGAAAAACTACCCGGACAACATATTGGATCCAGTCGTCCGGGGGCGGCGACATGTCGACTCAGGATCCAGGCGGCGGGGAAGACGCAGGGTCGGTGGTAAGTATAGCGGAGTGTATGTGTGTGCTTACCACTCTGCCCACGGCGCTGCACTAACCACTCTGCCCACGGCGCTGCACTGACCACTCTGCCCACACCGCTGCGCTGACCAATCTCACCGCACTCACTGCTAACCACTGAGCCACCCCACTCACTGCTAACCACTGAGCCACCGCACTCACTGCTAACCACTGAGCCACCGCACTCACTGCTAACCACTGAGCCACCGTACTCACTGCTAACCACTCAGCCACCGCACTCACTGCTAACCACTGAGCCACCGCACTCACTGCTAACCACTGAGCCACCGCACTCACTGCTAACCACTGAGCCAGTGCACTCACTGCTAACCACTGAGCCAGCGCACTCACTGCTAACCACTGAGCCACCGCACGCAGTACTAACCACTGAGCCACCGCGCAGTGCTAACCACTGAGCCACCGCACGCAGTACTAACCACTGAGCCACCGCGCAGTGCTAACCACTGAGCCACCGCGCAGTGCTAACCACTGAGCCACCTCTATACACACAATTAATTTCACCGCACTCCCCTAACTATTACTAAATAAACTATATATGGATTCTAGACTACCCGATTCTTTAGAATCGGGCTGCCATCTAGTCTACTATAATACTGCTCCTATGTACAAGAATATATCTACTATAATACTGCCCTATATACAAGACTATAACTACTATAATACTGCCCCTATATACAAGAATATAACTGCTATAATACTGCTCCTATATACAAGAATATAACCACTATAATACTGCCCCTATATACAAGAATATAAACTACTATAATACTGCTCCTATATACAAGAATATAACTACTATAATACTGCCCTATATACAAGACTATAACTACTATAATACTGCCCCTATATACAAGAATATAACTGCTATAATACTGCTCCTATATACAAGAATATAACCACTATAATACTGCCCCTATATACAAGAATATAACTACTATAATACTGTCCCTATATACAAGAATATAACTACTATAATACTGCTCCTATATACAAGAATATAACTACTATAATACTGCCCCTATGTACAGGAATATAACTACTATAATACTGCCCCTATATACAAGAATATAACTACTATAATACTGCTCCTATATACAAGAATATAACTACTATAATACTGCTCCTATATACAAGAATATAACTACTATAATACTGCCCCTGTGCACAGGAATATAACTACTATAATACTGCCCCTATATACAAGAATATAACTACTATAATACTGCCAAGAACAGCACACAATGTAACAGGCAACCAAGGCTCCCCCTTCTGCTTGCTCACCAGGGATTAGAATAGTCGTGACTCGGGGCTTCAAGGGCCAACTACGCTAATCCAGCAACAATCCACCGAGAAAGGAATAGTTGCAAGCTTAGGAAGCTAACCGAGCCCAGCAATGTCTGTAACTAGGTGACCGCATTGTCCCAACCTGGGTTCCTTAAGTAGTCTTTGATATTCCAGCCAAATCCTGGAAACCTAGGCTGAACTCCTGCAAAATTTAATCCATTTCTGGCACTTTTCTAGTTGGGACTGAAGCTCCTAGACTGAGACCATGTAGCAGATATACCACTAGTGACTGAATCAGTCCTTTTTATTCCCTGAGCCTTCATTTTAGGATATTCTGTGTTCTTACAGGATTGGTGGGATTAGGCTGTTCTCCTATTGGTTTGCATTTCAATATGATTTCATAATTCTTCTCTGACTGATGTAGAGAGAAGAGGTGAGGTCATTTACATTCAATTAGGAATCCACAAACTAAGACAATGGAGGCTCCGAACAGTCTGATAAGAAACAAATGACCCACTTCTCATGAGTCAACAAACAAATGAGCAATATGTCTGGCCAAATTAAGAACATTAACCCCTGACATGAATTGATAAAGGATGTGTCCTTACACCATTCAGATGTTGCTGCTTCCTTATATAATATCACCATAATTGCAGCCCTCTAATCGGCTGCCACCCCTCACACATGCAAAAAGTCACACAATTGAATGCGCACACTAGAACAGGTGCACAATAGGGTTTATCCACAGACAAAATGACAGGTGTGAATAAATTTTCACTCACCTAGAATAGTTGTGACAGCCACAACCACTATGATCGTATATGATATCTAATTGATATCTAGATTAATGGCTTGCAGCTGTCTCGACTAAGTACGAATTCAAACACTAGAAGAAGCAGAAAAGGGTTAAACGCTGCACTACCATATAATTAAAATGGTTAAAATATAAGGCTTATGGGATCTTATGTGACGCATACCAAAACTCGCATAATCAACAAGCAAGCCTGGCACACCACCCTAACAAAGGAACTGAGTGTCCCAGGGTTGATGAACGGAGTTGGAACAGATCCAGCTCCGAAGAGCATTTCATTAGCTACAAACCTACTTCTCATCTCTCATATCATGCCTATCTCACAACCCTAAACAGCTATTCAACACTTTCAACTCTCTCCTCCATCCCCCAGTACCCCATCCCTCTCCTGTTATCTCGGCTGAAGACTTTACCTCATTCTTCCAGCAGAAAATTGACAACATCAGAGTTATGAAACCAAGGAACACACCAGACAGGTCAGGGATATAGTTGTGGAGAACAGTTAAGCATGGATAGGTATTCAAAAAAAATTGTACAAGCGTTGCTCAATCCATCATCTAAAGCTAGAAGGAGTACGGCACGACTGCAAATCTACAAGACATGGCGTCTATTGAGACTGACATCCCAAGAAGGAGACAAAAGCTGAGAGGCCCTTGGAGGAGCCTCAGAGATCACAGCTCAGGGGAGAATCTGTCCACAGGATGACTATTAGTCATAGACTCTACAAATCTGCCCGGCCTTTATTGGAGAGTGGCAAAAAGAAAAAACACTTTTCTGAAGTCAAGATGTAGGACACACACCAAGGATGTGGAAGAAGGTTCTCTGGTCAGATGAGAACAAAGTAAAACATTTTGAGCAAAATGCTATGCGTTTTGTAAAGTTAATACTGCACATCACCTTGAGAACACCATCCTCAATGTTACACATGGTGGAGGCAGTATACTGCTGTGGAGAGGCTTTTCTGCAGCAGGGGCAGGGATATGAAGATGGATGGAGCTAAATACAGGACAATCCTGGAGTAAAAACTGTTAGAGACTTGACACTAGGGTGCACCTTCCAGGAGGACAACAACCCTAAACATCATCATTAAACAACAACGACATGGATTTCTTCCTAAAGGTGTCACTGTAGGTAGGATTGCGGCACCATTACTATTTTTTGATTTCTCTAAAGTCTCCAATTCTGCAGATCTGGACTAGTTTGAAACCCATAGATATTCCTGTGTCTCTTTCTAGCTGTAATACCGCAGGGGGGCGAAGCGTTAACAGGCAGAATCAGCAGCGGTCCGACACCATCCATCCACCACATTAGAGCGCTGCCACATTCTGCAGATATCAGCTGTTCTGTAAAGTGCCACGCTTTGTCAATTATAATAGGAAAGTAAAGTTTCCACACAATTTAGAAGCTTCTCTTACAAATCACCAAGAAAGCAAATTTTATTTGACAGATTCACAAAGCATTACAGAGAATAACAGCCGTAACCTGAGATGGGACCGGAGCGTTCACTACTTAAGACGCCCTGGAAGCAAAACTGAGAAGAGTTTACTGGTAATTGGTCATAGTGTAATCCCTAAACATAAACTGGGAGGATAAGTGACTGGCAATACTATACTATAGACACACCATCACAACACTATACATATACAGTATATTACTGATCCTGAGTTACCTCCTGTATTATACTCCAGAGCTGCACTCCACTATTCTGCTGGTGGAGTCACTGTGTACATACATTACATTACTGATCCTGAGTTACCTCCTGTATTATACTCCAGAGCTGCACTCACTATTCTGCTGGTGCAGTCACTGTGTACATACATTACATTACTGATCCTGAGTTACCTCCTGTATTATCCTCCAGAGCTGCACTCACTATTCTGCTGGTGCAGTCACTGTGTACATACATTACATTACTGATCCTGAGTTACCTCCTGTACTATACTCCAGAGCTGCACTCACTATTCTGCTGGTGCAGTCACTGTGTACATACATTACATTACTGATCCTGAGTTACCTCCTGTATTATACTCCAGAGCTGCACTCACTATTCTGCTGGTGCAGTCACTGTGTACATACATTACATTGCTGATCCTGAGTTACCTCCTGTATTATACTCCAGAGCTGCACTCACTATTCTGCTGGTGCAGTCACTGTGTACATTACATTACTGATCCTGAGTTACCTCCTGTATTATACTCCAGAGCTGCACTCACTATTCTGCTGGTGCAGTCACTGTGTACATACATTACATTACTGATCCTGAGTTACCTCCTGTATTATACTCCAGAGCTGCACTCACTATTCTGCTGGTGCAGTCACTGTGTACCTACATTACATTACTGACCCTGAGTTACCTCCTGTATTATACTCCAGAGCTGCACTCACTATTCTGCTGGTGCAGTCACTGTGTACATACATTACATTACTGATCCTGAGTTACCTCCTGTATTATACTCCAGAGCTGCACTCACTATTCTGCTGGTGCAGTCACTGTGTACATACATCACATTACTGATCCTGAGTTACCTCCTGTATTATACTCCAGAGCTGCACTCACTATTCTGCTGGTGCAGTCACTGTGTACATACATTACATTACTGATCCCGAGTTACCTCCTGTATTATACTCCAGAGCTGCACTCACTATTCTGCTGGTGCAGTCACTGTGTACATACATTACATTACTGACCCTGAGTCACCTCCTGTATTATACTCCAGAGCTGCACTCACTATTCTGCTGGTGCAGTCACTGTGCACATACATTACATTACTGATCCTGAGTTACCTCCTGTATTATACTCCAGAGCTGCACTCACTATTCTGCTGGTGCAGTCACTGTGTACATACATTACATTACTGATCCTGAGTTACCTCCTGTATTATACTCCAGAGCTGCACTCACTATTCTGCTGGTGCAGTCACTGTGTCCATACATTACATTACTGATCCTGAGTTACCTCCTGTATTATACTCCAGAGCTGCACTCACTATTCTGCTGGTGCAGTCACTGTGTACATACATTACATTACTGATCCTGAGTTACCTCCTGTATTATCCTCCAGAGCTGCACTCACTATTCTGCTGGTGCAGTCACTGTGTACATACATTACATTACTGATCCTGAGTTACCTCCTGTATTATACTCCAGAGCTGCACTCACTATTCTGCTGGTGCAGTCACTGTGTACCTACATTACATTACTGACCCTGAGTTACCTCCTGTATTATACTCCAGAGCTGCACTCACTATTCTGCTGGTGCAGTCACTGTGTACATACATTACATTACTCATCCTGAGTTACCTCCTGTATTATACTCCAGAGCTGCACTCACTATTCTGCTGGTGCAGTCACTGTGTACATACATCACATTACTGATCCTGAGTTACCTCCTGTATTATACTCCAGAGCTGCACTCACTATTCTGCTGGTGCAGTCACTGTGTACATACATTACATTACTGATCCCGAGTTACCTCCTGTATTATACTCCAGAGCTGCACTCACTATTCTGCTGGTGCAGTCACTGTGTACATACATTACATTACTGACCCTGAGTCACCTCCTGTATTATACTCCAGAGCTGCACTCACTATTCTGCTGGTGCAGTCACTGTGCACATACATTACATTACTGATACTGAGTTACCTCCTGTATTATACTCCAGAGCTGCACTCACTATTCTGCTGGTGCAGTCACTGTGTACATACATTACATTACTGATCCTGAGTTACCTCCTGTATTATACTCCAGAGCTGCACTCACTATTCTGCTGGTGCAGTCACTGTGTCCATACATTACATTACTGATCCTGAGTTACCTCCTGTATTATACTCCAGAGCTGCACTCACTATTCTGCTGGTGCAGTCACTGTGTACATACATTACATTACTGATCCTGAGTTACCTCCTGTATTATCCTCCAGAGCTGCACTCACTATTCTGCTGGTGCAGTCACTGTGTACATACATTACATTACTGATCCTGAGTTACCTCCTGTATTATACTCCAGAGCTGCACTCACTATTCTGCTGGTGCAGTTTATTATTTTTATTTTTATCTATTTCTCAGAATTTCCAGTTAGTTGATGAGTTTTTCTTCATTATAATATCTCCTCCTTTTTATCACTCGGGGCTTCGTCCTTTGTGTGTAGAATTAGGTCATTGGAGCAGGTCAGTGCACTGATTCCCGGGAGGGCGGTGGTTATTGCCATAATTACGGTAGAATGGTTCCGGCACGGTTACCGTATTTTAACACCTGCAGATGGCGGTAAAGAACGGCCCGAGGCTGCGACCTTTCACGTCTGCCAGGAATTGTCGCCTGAGTCATAAAAGCCGCTAATAACCGAGAATGAAAAAATCCAACATCGGTGAGAAAATAAAGCCGTACTGTAACCAGAGAAAAGCTTTATAATACTGACACATGGTGAAAGAGCATCTGCAAGGAGGACACATTAACACTGACATCAATAATACTACAAGTAATGTAAAATGTCCAATACAGCTGCCATAATACTGCCCTATATACAAGAGTATAACTACTATAATACTGCCCCTATATACAAGAATATAACTACTATAATACTGCTCCTATATACAAGAATATAACTACTATAATACTGCTCCTATGTACAAGAATATAACTACTATAATACTGCTCCTATATACAAGAATATAACTACTATAATACTGCCCCTATACACAAGAATATAACTACTATAATACAGCCCCTATATACAAGAATATAACTACTATAATACTGCCTCTATGTACAAGAATATAACTACTATAATACTGCTCCTATGTACAAGAATATAACTACTATAATACTGCCCCTATATACAAGACTATAACTACTATAATACTGCTCCTATATACAAGAATATAACTACTATAATACTGCTCCTATATAAAAGAATATAACTACTATAATACTGCTCCTATGTACAAGAATATAACTACTATAATACTGCTCCTATACACAATAATATAACTACTATAATACTGCCCCTATATACAAGAATATAACTACTATAATACTGCTCCTATGTACAAGAATATAACTACTATAATACTGCTCCTATATACATGAATATAACTACTATAACACTGCTCCTATATACAGAATATAACTACTATAATACTGCTCCTATATACAAGAATATAACTACTATAATACTGCCCCTATATACAAGAATATAACTACTATAATACTGCCCCTATATACAAGAATATAACTACTATAATACTGTTCCTATGTACAAGAATATAACTACTATAATACTGCTCCTATATACAAGAATATAACTACTATAATACTGCCCTATATACAAGAATATAACTACTATAATACTGTTCCTATATACAAGAATATAACTACTATAATACTGCTCCTATGTACAAGAATATAACTACTATAATACTGCCCCTATATACAAGAATATTACTACTATAATACTGCTCCTATATACAAGAATATAACTACTATAATACTGTTCCTATATACAAGAATATAACTACTATAATACTGCTCCTATGTACAAGAATATAACTACTATAATACTGCCCCCTATATACAAGAATATAACTACTATAATACTGCTCCTATGTACAAGAATATAACTACTATAATACTGCTCCTATGTACAAGAATATAACTACTATAATACTGCTCCTATATACAAGAATATAACTACTATAATACTGCCCCTATATACAAGAATATAACTACTATAATACTGCTCCTATATACAAGAATATAACTACTATAATACTGCCCCTATATACAAGAATATAACTACTATAATACTGTCCCTATATACAAGAATATAACTACTATAATACTGCCCTTATATACAAGAATATAACTACTATAATACTGCCTCCTATATACAAGAATATAACTAGTATAATACTGCTCCTATATACAAGAATATAACTACTATAGTACTGCTCCTATATACAAGAATATAACTACTACTAGATGGCAGCCCGATTCTAAAGAATCGGGTAGTCTAGAATCCATATATAGTTTATTTAGTAATAGTTAGGGGAGTGCGGTGAAATTAATTGTGTGTATAGAGGTGGCTCAGTGGTTAGCACTGCGCGGTGGCTCAGTGGTTAGCACTGCGCGGTGGCTCAGTGGTTAGTACTGCGTGCGGTGGCTCAGTGGTTAGCACTGCGCGGTGGCTCAGTGGTTAGTACTGCGTGCGGTGGCTCAGTGGTTAGCAGTGAGTGCGCTGGCTCAGTGGTTAGCAGTGAATGCACTGGCTCAGTGGTTAGCAGTGAGTGCGGTGGCTCAGTGGTTAGCAGTGAGTGCGGTGGCTGAGTGGTTAGCAGTGAGTACGGTGGCTCAGTGGTTAGCAGTGAGTGCGGTGGCTCAGTGGTTAGCAGTGAGTGCGGTGGCTC
This sequence comes from Allobates femoralis, assembly GCA_033576535.1. Taxonomy (NCBI): domain Eukaryota; kingdom Metazoa; phylum Chordata; class Amphibia; order Anura; family Aromobatidae; genus Allobates; species Allobates femoralis. The sequence goes on from JARQOC010000006.1 coordinate 503,932,918, forward strand.
AGTGGTTAGCAGTGAGTGGGGTGGCTCAGTGGTTAGCAGTGAGTGCGGTGAGATTGGTCAGCGCAGCGGTGTGGGCAGAGTGGTCAGTGCAGCGCCGTGGGCAGAGTGGTCAGTGCAGCGCCGTGGGCAGAGTGGTAAGCACACACATACACTCCGCTATACTTACCACCGACCCTGCGTCTTCCCCGCCGCCTGGATCCTGAGTCGATATGTCGCCGCCCCCGGACGACTGGATCCAATATGTTGTCCGGGTAGTTTTTCAAGACATCTTGGACGCTATATTGGATCCAGTAGTTTGGGGGCAGCGACATGTCGACTGAGGATCCAGGCAGCGGACGCAGGGCCGGTGGTAAGTATAGCGGAGTGTGTGTGTATGTGTGTGTGTGTACAAAGTTGAGGAAAGTGTGGACAAAGTGACGGAAGTGCGTACATACACACATATACACACATAGTGTACATTGCATATGGAGGGGTGAGGAGAGCGGAGGCTGGAGGGCAGAGGACAGGGAGAGGAGAGCGGAGGCTGGAGGGCAGAGGAGGGCAGAGGCTGGAGGGCAGAGGACAGGGAGAGTAGAGCGGAGGCTGGAGGGCAGAGGACAGGGAGAAGCGAGTGGAGTCTGGAGGCGGAGGAGAGGGAGAGTAGAGCGGAAGGTTGAGGGTAGAGGAGAGGGAGAGGAGAGCGGAAGGTGGAGGGTAGAGGAGAGGGAGAGGAGAGTGGAGGCTGGAGGGCAGAGGACAGGGAGAGGAGAGCGGAGGGTGTAGGGCAGAGGACAGGGAGAGGAGAGCGGAGGCTGGAGGACAGGGAGAGGAGAGCGGAGGCTGGAGGACAGGGAGAGGAGAGCGGAGGCTGGAGGTCAGAGGAGAGTGGAGGCTGGAGGCTGGAGGGCAGAGGACAGGGAGAGCAGAGCGGAGGCTGGAGGGTGGAGGCTGGAGGGCAGAGGACAGGGAGAGGAGAGCAGAGGCTGGAGGGCAGAGGAGGGCGGAGGCTGGAGGGCGGAGGCTGGAGGGCAGAGGACAGGGAGAGGAGAGCGGAGGGTGGAGGGCAGAGGACAGGGAGAGGAGAGCGGAGGCTGGAGGTCAGAGGAGAGCGGAG